>CAWVNO010003027.1:0-19406 GCA_963930645.1 Salticus scenicus
TAATTAGAAAAAGTTTTTTTTTTTTTTTAATCAATGATTGTCAAAAAATGATATAAAGGTTCACGACAAAATTTACATGATTTTAATAATAAATTTTCTACACCTAAATTAGCGCCTATAATCTTTTGTTGTCAACCGATCAGCAGATGGCGCTGCTACACAGCGATTTCCAAAATTTAAGGGAAGGCTACATCTCAGATTCTATTGCGCATCATCAAATAAAACTTGATATTCGGGAAGGCCATTATGAGATATTATGCTGATTCAATGTTGGATGCTCATCGGCCAATAGGAGGCGCTTCTATACTGAAAACTTCCTCGAAAACGGGAAGGCTATATCTAAATTTCTATGGCATATAGCAATACGAAACTTGATATATGAGATAACCGTTATAAAAATGCACAATTTAAGATGTTATTTACAGACAATAAAACTGTCTTTCGTTGGATATTTAGTGTTAGTTTTCTCAAAAATGAAAATCATTTTCGTTCATTATGGTAGATAATTTTAATAAATAATAATTTTTAATATATTATTTACACTTAGTGAATTTGTATAAAAAATATAGAAGAAAGTCTTGTGGTGGCTACAACATACTAGTTTTCACAAAGTGCTGTAATTATATTAATAATAAAAGTAAATACCCAAACTATAGTAATTTGCTCTTCTTGTTCAAATTCACATGATTTTTTTTTCCCCCTTCTTCTTTAATGGAAACTTAGAAGCAACAATATTAAAATATTCAGCTTATTTGTATTTTGTATAAAATTGATATTTGTATTTTGTATAAATTTAATTATTATTATTATTTTTTTTTAATTCAACATGTTACAATGAAATTTTCATTAATTAAAAATTACCCGAAACACAATAAAATCAGCAAACTATTCATTTAATTTGATGTTCCAGAATAATTCGATAAATTTTGACTCTTCATGAAAATTTTTCATTCTTCATCATTTAGTATATCAGCTTTTTTAAAAAACTTACTGATTATTGACTTGAATTTGACTAACCAAGCTCTAACTTTTATAAATATACAAAGTTGTCATGAAATTTGAAAGTGTTATTGTAATGCACTATTGAAAATTCAATATGTACCATTCAAATTTTTTTTACAGTATAGTGTAAAAGAACATATATTACCATTCCAGGTATTTGAAAAATTTGTTTTTTATATGCATTTTGATTATGTTATTCTGTAGTAAACTCAAGAAAGCTTATACAAAATAAATTTCAAAGTCACTCAGGTATTTAAACAAGTAGATTAATATCAATACTTTAATTTAGTAAATCATTTACTGTATAATTCATAAAATTTCAAAATATTTGCCAATTCTCCCCCCCCCCCCATATACAACCTTGATTAAGACCTACGAAACGCACAAAAACTGAAGGCTCATTACACCCTCATTGTTCCTTTTACTGCGTAATCATTCAATATATACACCCGTAGCAGAATTTATGTGACATAGTAACATTGTCGCAGAAAGAAATTGTCATTTGCAGAAAGAATTGCCCGTAAAAATAAGATATTCCTAAATTTCAGTAGAAAATGGAAACTCCTGTCTTATATTTAAGATTTCTTCAACAGTTTACTAATAATATCGATTTCTGTATAATTATATGCACATATTATGTGTAAATAAGAAAATATGTCAATATTGTCTTTTTGAAAAGATTTGCCCGAACAAGGTTTGACGCAGAAAACTTAAAAATACTCTGTCACAGTGATTCCTAGTCTGGTTTTGCTTGTACTAATATGGCGATTGGCGGCTCGATTACAGTTGAGACTTCACTTTTAGAGCCGCCTTGCCGGGTCTAAGTGATTCCTTAGTCTGTGGAAGAAAGTATTGGATTCAAAAAAATTTTCGACTTCCAGTTTTTGACGAATTTACCCGTTTTGAGAGCTCTAGAACACGATTTCACCATTTTTAGAAAATGCCTGTCCACCAAAAATTTTGTGGCAACTGTATCTCCAGAACTACTGCTCAGAATTCTATATGAGTTTATATGCAAACGCACCTTGACCTAAATTAGTGCCGATCAACTTTTGGTGTATATTGCTCAACACATGGTGCTGCTATACAGCGATTTCCGCAATTTAAGGGGAGGCTATATCTCAGATTCTATTGCGTACAATCAAACAAAATTTGATGTGTAAGAAGGTCATTATGAGACATTATTGTGATTCAACTTGAATGCTTATCGGGCAACAGGTGGCACTTCTATACTGCGATTTCCCCAATTAAAGAGAAGGCTATATATCAGAAACTACTGCACAGAATTGCATATAAATTTATATGTAACTGCACCTTGACATTAATTAGTATCTGTCAACTTTTGGTGTCATCCACTCAAAAGGTGGCGCTGCTACACAGCGATTTCTGCAATTTAAGAAAAGGCTGAATCTCAGGTTCTATTGCATATAATCAAACAAAATTTGATATGCGAGAAGGCCATTATGAGGCATTATGCTGATTCAAGTTGGATACTTACAGGCCAATAGATAGAGCAGCTATACTGGAAATTTCCTAGGTAACGGGAAGGCTATATCTGAACTTCTACGGCATATAACTGTACGAAACTTGCTATGTAAGATAAACCATTATAAAAACGCACTTTTTAAGATGTTATTCATAGACAATGAAACTGTCTTTCTTTGGATATTTAGTGTTACACTACTTCTCTAAGATGAAAATCATTTGCATTCATCAGGTTTAGATAATTTTAATAAATAATAGTTCTAATAAATTATTTGCCCTTAGTGAATTTGTATAGGAAAATATAGAAGAAAGTCTTGTGGTGGCCAAATCATGCTAGTTTATGGATAGATCACAACGATGAAAGACATTTTTAGATTTTAAGTTTGTTTCCACCCTATATTTTTGCTTATTTCCTCGTTTTTGAAAATACAGTGAAGCAACAATAATCCGGAATTCTTTAATCCGGCAGCACCCATATACCGGCACTAAACTTTTATTTTCCTTCTCCGCTTTTCTTTTTTTTTTTTAAACCTCCATTTGTAAATCGTAGTAGTACTCAACTTGTTATTAGCAGCATGCTTGCCAACATTTATGGATCGATAGTAAAGTTCACGGATTTTAATTTAATTTTATTCATTTATGGACTAGCGTGGATATTTTACAGATTAATCAGGATGATGTCAAAAATTTCGAAAAAGAATAACGAAATATATCTCTCGTGAGGGCAAATCCGAAAGTTAACAATAATAAAAGAGATTGTTCCTATTCCTGATACCGAAAGTCAAAACACGACCACCCAAAATCTCGTCAACAATTTTTAGAAGGACTTTAAAAATATGATTTTATCAGCGATAACCAACTAATGAATGTGTATATGTTAATCAGTCAACGACAAACTGGAAAACAACAAGTCCTTCCGGCTTATTCAGAAGGGTAGGTTGATTTCTTTTTTCTTATCAAGTAGCTGTCATTATGTTTCAAAATGGCGGCTACAAAAACAAATTATTAATGGACTTTTGATGTAGGTTATGCATATATGGAGTTTTAAGCAAATCGGTTCATAAACACCTCTTTATGTGAATTTAAAATTTTCAAGGGGCCGATGCTTGGAAACAAAATGGTGGGTTAAGTTGACAAATATATCAAAGACATTTGTGAGATAAGTCTACTGTACACATATAATTCGAATTAATTCAAAATCTCAAAATTCATCGTGTTGAAAAATTAAGTGGCTGCCAAAAAAATGGCAGAAAGTTTCTCATCTAAGATATCGTTGCAAATTTATTTTTTGTAGAAATTCTTTCAAAGAGGCTTAGTAAGATGATAAAATGTTAGTTTTCTACATTTCTAGTTTGTTTTAGTTTTAGCATTAAAATAGCCTAATTTTCCCTTAAAAACGCATTAGAAATATCCAATATAATAGTAATGGATTTGGCGAGAAAATACTTATTATCGATATACCAAAGATAGACGCAATAATGTGATTGGTTCACGAGTTACGTGAAATTTCTAGATTTTTGTTGTTTGAATGATAAATCCATTTTTCAACTTTGATTTGAATTGATTAAGTATTTCAAAAGTTACCGTGATAACAAATTTTCAAGTGAAATTTTCACTTGCAGGGGTGCAACTTTTCAGGGGCTATCCCTGAATTCAGGGTTTTTTAAAAATTTTGCACTTACTGAATTTCTTGTTAAATTATTTTGTTTTTATAGAAAATTCTTATTTTGAATGTTTAATTTGCTTTATAATATATTAAGAACTCTCAAAATACCACTTATTGTAGGCAGCCATGTGATATATCTTTAATAATCCTCCCCTATCTGCATGCAAGTAGCAGTTTTCAGGATTTTTTCATGTTAAAGCAGTTTCTTGCCTGCACTTGGAAACAATACATTGGAACAAGTTTCCCAGCAAACACATCCAAGAGGTATAACTTTAGTATATCCCCACAGCTGAATTTGGCGATTTTTCTTTGGCACCATTTTGAACGATAACGATGTCGTTCTGGACTGTTTGCGATATAATATGGCAGCCTATATGTTGTTTATGATTTTTAGATTTATGATTCAGCCATAATCGCCAGCAAAAAATCACCAAATGTCGTTGTGAGGATATACTAAATTTGTTCCATCCAAGATATTTGAAGCAAAGGTTCACTGTCCAACTGTGGTTCAAATTAGTGCCGTGTTTCAAAAGTTATTATTATGGTAAACTTTCAAGTGGCAATCTAAGTGGTTGCGACTTGGAAACAAAATAGTGAAACAACTTTTTCAGCGAAATCATCTAATATATTTGTATGATAAGCTTGTAGCGACGCCATTAGCAGCATTCTAATGTAGATAATCCTAACTTACCGATGGACAAGGGGTTAACCTTTTGTCCAGAGGTACGTCTCTGGATTACTACCTAGACATCCTCGGTTCGAGTACAACCTATAGCCAGCACGCACTCTCCTTCATTGGTGACCACGGACAATTCGAGTTATTAATTTCACTCTATGGCAATAGATGGCAGAACCACAAAACCCTCCGAGCATCAAAGCCTGTGAATCGCTGTTCTCACAGCACAAAGTCTGTCACGCCTCTCGCCGCTGCTCCTTCAACTTGGCAAAACGGTGCAAGTTGTAAAGAAACAACATGAAACTTTGAGACCACAAAGTTTTCAAAAACTTTGAATTCATACACAAATATGGGAAAAAAATTCCCTGAGTTCCCAGACAATTTTCAAGAAAATATTAGCGACATATTACAAGAAACGCTTCTCTAGACAGGACACAAAGTACATCTACTTCCACTGTATGATGCCATATTACTGTCGATCATGATAGAAATTCAGGTAGAAATCATTATTTACATGCGTATTTTCACAATACTTAATCATTTAAATTTTAATACGAAGCTAAACAAGAAAAACATAACTTGAGAGAAAGAAAAAAAAATTTTTCCAGGTTTTATAACCGATTTTCCCTGACTTTTAACAAATTCCCTGATGAGTATGAACCCTGTGGGTAGCCCCTTAAAATTTTTTTTTTCTTTATTAATCCCAACTTTAAATTGGAGATGAATCTCAAAATGGGAGATTCCATTGGGACCCTCCCCTTTGTTCTATTTATAATTAGGATTGCTATACAAATCGGGAGAAAAAAAGCCCCACGTTTTCCCTGTCTCTTTTAAAAGTAAAATAGATGAGACACAATCAAACAGAATTAGACTCTAATCTATTTTATCTGTCAACTGACCACAACTAGAGTATATTAATTACACTTTAGTTGGGAAAAACCATATAATTGATTTTTTCTTTTTCATTATAAAACACTAAACATTTTAAACAAGATTTTATGAAAAAATTAGTCTTCAAAAAATTTCAAAATTCCCTGTGTTTTAATAGTATTTCAAATTTCTTGAGTTTTCCCAAAATTCCAGGTACTGTAGCAACCCTGTTTTTGTTTATTCTAATGAGATCTATTTCAGAATTCATCACTGAATTTCATTAAAAATAATGGACTATCAAAGGAAAATATGAGAACTAATACTTATTTTTAAATTCTTTGAAAATTTACAGCATGCAACTTATAATTGAGTTGTAGTTAATTTTATTTTTGTAATCTTAAGATGAAATAAAAGTGCAATTTTAATTAGTAGCACTTATTCCACATCTTAAAAAAAAAAAATAAATAAATAAATAAAAATAAAAAAAAACTAATAAACTGACTTTATAAACAATAATTGAATTGCATAAAATTAATGTACTATTTCAGTTTCACATAATTACAAGTACATTTATGAAATCAAAGGCATACCACAGTAGAGCTTATATTAACAGAAAAGTTATTAAAATGATATTTTAGCTGATGCAAACAGGATGATTCTCATAACAAATTTTAGAAAATTTAAGGCTATCAAATACAGAAAACAGGAAAAGAAATCTTCAATGTTTTTCCTGTTTTACTGAACATAGCTTGTTTTTAATGTGTAATTAAACATTTTAATTTATAGCAATAAGCTTATATTCACAATCATCAGAAAATACTCACACCACATACATGTATAATCTGGTTTCATATATTTTGAGGAGAATCTAAAATACTTGAGGAATCAGATTTTTGGTTTTAAATCTCAGGAAAATGAAATTTTTCATTAAACTTCTGGAAAAAGTAATTGTAAAATGTCAAAAAATGAAATTTCTCCTTCTTATGCCCACATTTTACTTGTTTAACTTGATGAAAGTGATAAAATAAGCAAAAATAAATGCCAGTATGGTGGGTAATAGCATAGCTTCATGCAACTTAATAATTTTACAAAAAGTACAACAAAACATGCATTAATAACCTACTCACATACCTGCCAACACTAAAGGATCAAAATAAGGGATATTTCTATAATGGATATTTTCGTGGCAAGACAACATTCACATTTTTTTTTTTTTTTTTTACATTTGCCTAGAGATGGAAATGGTTCAAAAAAAAAAAAAAAAAAAAACAGAAATTTAGAGGTTTATTTCCACCCGGAAAAATTCAAAATTTTGAAATTTATAATATTTACATTATGATGCTTTTCTTTTGAAATATTTTTTCATGTTCCAGAGATGAGAGTGGAAAATAGCCCAAAAGTCTGAAAGTATCAGCAAAACTCAAAGATACTTTAATTTTAGCAATAAAAGAAGAAACAGATACACAAAATCATACTTTCTATAAGCAAAAATGGAGAATATATGAAAATAAGTTGTTTAGAAACAGTCAAAAGAAAGAAAATTGAACAAAAATAAGAATATTTAAAACAAAAAACCTGAAAATTGTTTTTAAAAAATTAAGAAAAGTCTGAAAATTCTCATCCCTAATGTTCAGTATTTTACATGAAAACACTGATTCTGATAATGTTCATATTTCAAAAATAAAGTTTTAACCATGTAATCAAATGGTAATCTTGAAATATTTAAGTATTATAATGACTTCCCTCCCATCACATTCATTTGAAATTACTTATTCTTTTCCAAGTTCCTTTATACTTCAGTCTTTTTTCTTGAATATATATCATTAGACTTCTCTAACTATATTATTTTAATGTGTGTTGATATTTATTATACACACACACACTCATATATATATAAATGCATGTAAGTTTTTTAAAAAAAAAAAAAAAAAAAAACCTAAGTTACTTTCTGCCAAAAAATTTATTTCACAATTTATAAAAATTATGTGTAAAAACCTACATGATTTAAACCTATTTTACTTTTTTCCTTTACAACTGAGAAGTCAGGGAATTTCGACAAAATTTGTGGAAATAAGTCATATTTGAAAGCACGTTATTCTAAATTGCTCGTTAATTTTGTGAATTTTTTCAGTAAATAAATAGCATAAGTTGAGAAAAAGTCAGGGAAAATGCTGAAAAACAGTCATGGAATTTGGAAAAGTTCTAATGTTAGCCTTCCTGTATATAAAAAAATAAATCAGTAATAAAATGTTTTAAATTTCTGAAGTTCAATCAACTTTAAACTTTTATTTTATCTTTGTGATTAATTTCATTTTAAGTGAAAATCTGAATATACAGTCCCAAGCCTCACCTGCAATCAGGTTTTGGTCTGGTTGATGAAATTTTTTTTCTTGCATGTTAGGTTCGGTTCAGGTTGACTGATTTATTTATCTTATGGATTAAGTTGACTAAATTTTTTTCCTGGAGGCTGGGTTGACTGAATTTTTTTCCTGCGGGTTAGTTTAAGTTTTCAATGTGTTGAGTCTACTTGAGAACAACTTTAATTTTACCATAATAAACAGAAATTTGTTTTATATAATTAGTGTTGACTCTAGGCCGATTTAGCAGGGCGCAGCGCCTGGCGGCCCTTTATTAACACATTTTTGCGCCCCGCAGCCCTTACTAACTTATTTTCAGCGCCCGGCAGCCCGTACTAACTCATTTTTAGCGCCCGACAGCCCTTATTTGTATTTTTCATGCACCCATTATCCTTCACAATAGTTCACTCGCAGCGCCCAAGTCAATATCCACGTCGCTATTTATTTATTATTTATCACTCCTTCTTTCACGTGGATACACGCAGTGCCGCAAAGAACAAAAGAGACCGCTCCCACAAAAACCTCCACGGCGGACATCTGTGTAGATAATTGGCCTTGACCGATACCCCCCTCACTAACAATCCCCAACTGCACAAAGAAAGTACAAATAGGGTTACGAAACTTTTTGTTATTTAGCTTCTCTTCAAGTCTTTTCTAAAATTACAAATTACAGTCCTTTCAAATGCATTTTCAAGGGGAAAAAAAAAAAAAAAAAAAAAGCTTCACATATCTTATTTTTATATGCACTAAATCAAATTTAATTTAATACTGTTAACTAAAAAAAACTAGAGGGGGAAAAAAAGGGAAGAAAAAGATGTTGTAAATAAAACTTTTTCTCTGCTCAGCAATTAAACTTCGTAAACCTACAGATTGTTAATAAAAGTATAAGCATAATAAAAGGTTCAGTTACAAAAAAAAAAAAAAAAAAAAAAAAAAATCCGACTTGTACTTTCGTTTGTTTATAAAATGCCACTTTTACAACTTTTAAAAACTCATTTCACTTAGTAAGGTTCAATGTTTACTGAATAAACAATTCCACTGTGCCTGATATATAAATGAGATCATTATTAGCCTGATAAATATGATGTCATCAAATAATTAATGTTCATTTTCATCATCTAAATCTAAACATTCGGCAATTTGATTGACTTTTGATTCATGGTAAAATAATTTTCCGTTCATTGAACTTTATATAAATAAACTTACAAAGAAAATGATGCAAAATATTATTCGCATTTTAAGAATAATAAAGATAAGGACATCTAAGCTGACTTATGTGCTAATTGAAGGTGAATAGGGAAAACAAATCCTTGGTGTAATTTTTACAAAAAAGAAAAAAAAAAAATTAAATTAATTTTTAAATAATATTCATTTCACAAAACAAAAAGCGTAGTATCATAATCCCATTCTAATTTATTTCATTAAAATAGATATATCTGAATATGTTTACTAATTTATCATAAAATATTTAAATAATTATGTAATTTATCAATTATTTAAATGAAACCTTATTCAAAGCAATACTGTATATATATAAATTATTTAAACTGATATTTCAAATAATGCCATACTTTAATGATAGAAAATCTGTGTAAAAATTGTTTTCCAGAATCAAATGTATATTTTTCAGTGAAAAATTAACAGATTCATCTCAATGAAACATTTTCTTAATCTTATTTTCTTCTTTCTTTTTATAATTCTGCTTCTTTCAAAATAATGATAATAAGGAAAGATAATGATAGACTTTTTCCATCCCCGGCATAAATGTCAATATTAATTTTAAACATGTTTTATTACATTCTAGATTCTATAAAAAGGTAAATTAAATAGCTCTCGCTCATGTAATTTTTTATGACCCCCCCCCCCCCAACCCAACGATCGGCGATTCGACGCATCGCGGAATCCTTGCGATTATGTCAATAAACTTTTAAAACTTACCTTATTATATTCTAGAACCTATAAAACAGTAGAACTGCCAACGATCGCTAAACAAATGCTCCACAGAAGCGTTGTGATATCCAATCTTTCTCCATCCACATCATAGATATCAATATTCATTTTAAACTTACTTTATTAAATTCTAGAACCTATAAAGAAGTAGAATTGTTCAATACCTCTCATTCATATGATATTTTGAGCCCCCCCCCCTCCTTTACCATTTGCTAGTGGTCATTAATGAAACTCCCTATAGAAGTCTTGTCATTTCCCATCTTTCTCTATATGCAGCATAAATGTCAATATTCTTTTTAAACTTGCTTTATTAAATTATTGCAGAACCATTTACAGGTAGAACTGTTCATTATCATTTACTACTCATATCATTTTTTATTATTGCTTCTTTGAATATATGTACAAGATTTTCCATCAATTTCAAAATTTGATGATCTTGACAAATTTTTGTTTGATTACCAGTATTTTTGTAAATGGATCGCTAGCACTATAGAAGTTAACAATTTAAACATATAAAGTTTCTAACCCAGTGTGGGTTTGATTTTACCTATGTCAACAGCAACAGAAAAAAAAAAGTTTTTCTTAAATTGTTACAACATCTAGAAATTCAATTAATATTAAAGTTTTTTCATTTATAAATATATATATTTGTCTATCTGATTTTTCTTTTCTTCTTTTTAAATTTCATTTATTTATAGCTTGAATATATTGCTGCTGTTAAATAAGTAGTATTCCTTTTCTTTCTTTGTGTGTGTTTGTGTAGGGGGGGGGGGGGGGGGGGTAACATTTTGTAAGTGGTATATTTCATTAAAAAAGATACAAATTTTCCAAAATTGATTCTCATAAAAGTCTGTGGTTTTTGTGTTCTCAGACTCTATGATAGTCTTATCTATTTTGTTTTTGTCTTTTAATATTCATGTTTTCTTAATAAATATTATATATTTAAGTTTGCTACCTAAGTTATTAAATTTCTGAAATCCTTTTATTATATCATATATAAGATTTTTATAATATGATTGTAGAAAATCATTTTAATTATAATTATTGTCTTTAGTTGAAACAAGTTTTGTTCCTATTACATAAAAAAAAATATAATGAATGAATATTACATTAACTTTTTCTCCTAAACATTAATTAGTTGCATTAAATTTCACCTCTCAAAAATTTTTATGTTCAAAATTTCCACAATCATTCTTTATTGTTGTAAATTGCATATAAAATATCTTAGTTTAAAGAACTTAAGTTTTTATTAAGTCACATAATCAGATTCAATAACCTAAATATTTTGTGGATTTATGCTGTATATTCATGATTTCCAGAAATAAAATAGTTTTGTATAATTATTTATTCATTAAGAATAATTCATCTTAATCTATTTATTTATTAGGATATAAACTGAATTACACCGTTTAATATTAAGAGAATTAGATTCATGATTTGCATACTTGGTAATATAGAGACATAACATCTGCGTTCAAACTTTTTATAATCATTCTGTGCTTGTTGTACATTAGAATACATTGTTGCTTGTTGTACATTAGGAATTCTGATTCTAAGAATTCTTTCAGTTCAATGAATTTATCAAATTTTGTAATTATATTAAAAAAAAATCTAAATATTTCTATGCCATATATTCATCTTCTGTATTCACAATTAAAATAGTTCATGCAATCATTTAGGTCATCTTAATACTTTTTCAAAAGAATAGCTGAATTATATTGTTCATAAAAAGAAAAAAATATATATATGAGTTGTATACTTGGGAATTCTGATTCAAAAACAGGACTTAAGTAACTATACTAAATTCTGCTTAGGAAAGGTATTTTTTTTTTTTTTTTCCCTTTTTCTTTTAATGTATTATAATTTTAATTTAATAGTTATTTTTCCATTTAAATATACCAGAAGTGAGGAAGAAAAAGAAAAGCTTCTTTACTTTAAAATATGAAGTTATATTCCTTAGAAATAGCAGCTACTATATTAATTTAAATAAAAACTAAACTCACTGTATCTTAGAAATATATATATATATACATACATTCTGCTTTTATGACTTGTACGTATGATTTTTCCATTATCACATTACTTCATGAATAAGAATTCACAAACATTTCAGATCAAAAATATTGATAAACATTATTATTCTGTAGTAAATATGCTGGTTTGTTTTTGCATACAAAGGCTATTCTCAAAACTAATTCACAGTTTGTTTTTTGATAAGACACAAGAGTACGTTTTAGAAAATACAGTCAACTCTCAAAAATCCGCATATCATTTGCAATGTAAACAAACATTGTCACAACTGATTTGTTGATTAGTGGATTGCAAAACTTCAACTGTATTAAAAGATAAATCAATTATTCACTGGTGCTGATGAATCACCAATCACTCAGCAAATTGCAGAGAAGAAAACGATAAGTGTAATTATGTATAATTATCAAAAAATAAATTATATTAATTTAGAGGAAGAAGGAGAAAGTTTCATGAAAGATTTTCTCACATAAGATAAATATTCAAACTTTCTCACAGCACAAACTTATGTCATTGACCAAGAATTGCTGACTTTTTTGCAGGTTATAGGAAAATAAATATGTATGAATATTCTTACTTAAACTACTATTGATAACACTTTTCAAAAATCTAGATAATTTGTAACTATAATATGATGTATAAAAATTGCTCCTTAATAAAAATTTAATGAAATATTTGTACTTTTATTAGGCACTCTTTATTTCAGCATTGTATGTATAACAAATAAATTGTTTCTTAAAGATTATCTACTTAAATGAGGTTCTTAAATGTAAATAAATGAAATTACTCTGAAATCTGCAAAATTCAGAAATCCGCAAAACACTTCGTTTTAAGCTGTGCGGATTTTTGAGAGTGTACTGTAACATCACTTTTTAGTATATTATTTTAATAATATAGATTTACTCATTTCTTGAGTATATTATAGTACCTTTTATGTAAACGTTATTAAAGGGCCTTCTTTATAAAAATTTTACAGTGCCCTTTTTGCCTTATCGAGAATATTATAGTGCCCCTTTTGAGATTATTAAAGTGCCCTTTTATCAAGTTCCCCCCGGCGGCCCTTTTGTTCTAGAGTCAACACTGATAATTATAAACATACTATACATTCCTGTGATTATACACCCCATAGCAGAAAATGCGGGACGAGAGATGTAAATCGCAGATTTTTTTCTTTAGTCTGCAGATTATTTCTGAAACAGTACTGTGCAGAAATTCAAAGTCTCGTGATTTTGACAGGAAAGATAACGATTTTCAATCTTTCTCCATCTACAATATAAATGTCAATATTTTAAACACGCTTTATTATATTCCAGAACCTATAAATAGGTAGAATTGTTCAATATCTCTCATGTAATTTTTTGTGACCCCCCACCTCCCCACTCACTAACGATTGGCTATGAAATGGATTGCATAATCCTTGTAATTTCTAGTCTTTCTACCTCTGGAACATAAATGTTAATTTTCTTCTTTAATTAGATTCCAGAACTTATAAAGAAGTAGAATTGTTTAATATCTCTCACTCATATATTTATATTACTCCCCCACCCCCTTCATTAACTATTAGTGACCAAACACTCCACAGAAGTCTTGTAATTTTAAATCTTTCTCCACCGACAGCATAAATGTTAATATTCATTTTAAATACACTTTATTAGATTTTAGAACCTATAAGGAGGTAAAATTGTTCAATATTGTACTTATGTAATTTTTGTGAGAATTCCCATTTCCCTAGAAAACAGTTTAATTAAAATGCAACTTTATACATAGGAGTTGATCCAGTTTTTCAGGATTTATTTTCTTTGTGTAAAAATAATATGGGAAAATATTCAATTTTAGAGGTCATTCTCTTTGTTTAATATACAATAAATAATGTCTCATTGAACAAAATACATGCAGTATATTTATTTAAATTTATTTATTAATGCAGAATCTTTAAAAAATAAATGAATAAAGCCATTAAAGTCAAACTTTATGCAAAAGATAAACATTAAAACAAAATATCAGAATTCAAATGGCAAAAGCATATATTAAATAAAAGATTTCATTGCTTTATCTTTTAGAAAAAAAAAAAAAAAAAAAAAAAAGGGGGGGGGGGGGGGTGGCATGGGCGTTGGCACACAGGGCCAAGGGGGTGGGGGGGGGCTTGCCCCCTCCTGGAAAATTTTAATAAGTAAAAAATTATTTTAAAAAATTACATTTAAAGCTTTAAAATTATGTCATTAGATTTGAAATGATAAGCCAAATAAAATTTATGTCACAGTGCCATTTACAGTCAAACCAACCAACTTGCATTTATAGGTTATGAAATATATATGTATTCTGAAATTTTGCACTTTTAAGTTTGCCCCCTCCTGAAAAATTTTCTAACGCCGCCGCTGGGTTTTGGTACATGATATGTAAACCTTTAAATTAGACGATGTAACAGAACTTTACATCAGAAAACACAAACTTCAATTTACAAAGCACAAACTTTGTTTCTTGTACATTATTACAGAAAGAAAATGACAATCTACAAAAAAAAACCTTATCCTTATTTATTATTATTAATTTAACCCTTCACTGCACAGTGTTACACATATGATACATAAACTAAAATTTCTTTTACTGGGTTTCAATAAAATATTTCTGACTTTCTGGAGCTTCTAACACTTGTGGAAACACATATGTTTTACTTTCTATATCAACTAGTCATCTACAGATGGCAGCACAAGGACATAATTAGAATTTAAAGAAGAAATTTGTGTGAAGTCACATGTGCTCAGGTAAGAACAAATTTATCATATAATTTATTGCTGAACAAAATATATCAGATTACTGTAAAAAATCGTATAGCATGTTTTGAATACGATCTTTCTAGATGTGTAAAGTCTGAATTATTATTCTGATTATTTTTTTTGAAAATTAGAAAATAATATATGTTTCATATGTGCAACAAGTTACACATTGATTATTATTTTTACCTAGTTGATCGTGGCTAGAAGAAAGATTGCAACTAGAAATAGAAGCTATATTATTTGGATCAGATAGTGACTCTTTCAGTGAAGTGGATAGTATAGATCAGGGGTGGCCAACCCGCGGCCCGCCATCTAGTACTTTACGCCCCTCAAGTAAATGAATGATATTTATAGTTTGAGAACTTTGCTTAAATTAATAAATCCTTTCTGAATTTTTGAAATAAAAATACCTTTAAACGATTGCTAAATAAAGAAACAACACACATTTGTAAAAAAAAAAAAATATTAAATCTATTATTCATTCTTTTTTATTATGGTTATTATACAATAATAAATTTTTGACGATTCTATTGTTAATTTTTATATGAAAATTTAATATTAGTGTATTTTACACTAAATCTTCACCCTCTCTTCTTCAGAATAAAGTATATACATAAATGATTCATTCACTCACAAACATATATAAACACATACATACGTACATACAGTGCGGCCCGACATATATTTCGAGTTGGACAGGCCTGGTATAGATGACCCATATTATGTTTCCAAGGAATGTCAGCCATAATTTGATTCTGAAGAAAATGAATCTGAGAACAACATTACAAAACAGCCTACATTTGATTGGAGTAACCCTTCAACTTCAAGAGGCAAGTTTTTTTTAAAGTGTTTTTAATTATTTTACAACTCAATTGTCCAAAAACTGAAGTTTTTCAAAAAATAAAAAAAAATCTTATTTTACAAATGAAGCTTTTTATTTTGTTTTCTTTGTATTTTTTTCATTGTTTTCTTACAATTTCAAACACTTAAGACCAAAAATATAATTTTAGGTTATTATAAAATAGAAGAAAATGTTAGACATAATGAGTTTTAGAACAGATCCCAAAACTCAAATTTAGCAAAAATGTAACGATATGAGTAGTAAAAAGTTTAACCTATTAAAACAAATATTTTATTGTAAATAAATTCTTTTACATATGTTTGTATTTTGGTAGTGTGTGTCATCGGCAAGTTAGTTTACCAGATTTCTTTTCATTACGATAAGATGAAATGTGTTGAAAAGACACCTAAAAAGTTGCATGCATAAGAATAATATTCTATCATTTACACTCTAAAATCTTATTATATTCTCTTCTATTTCAGACTCTAGTCTGGTTCATGCTCAACATTCAAATGGTGCATAATCTTATCAAATACAGGATAAAGAAGATCTAAAAAAAATTGTTTGAAAGAGAAAAAACTTAAAATATCCTGAAGAATTGTATAGAAATCAAAATATTCCACCTGAAATAAATGCATTGGAAACTCATCTATATTTTTCAATTTTTTTTTTCCCCCACGAGGATCTTATAAATGATGTCTATGAAGAAACATGTTATAGCACTAAAAAAAAATCCCTCAAAGCCGCTGACATTCAACGTTATATTGGCATTTGTGTTCTAATGTCTCTGATCCACTTACCATCATCAAGAGACTATTAGAGTGATGTACAGGGTAACCAACTAATAAAAAAAACAATGTCTTGAAAGGTTTTGAAACAATACAACGCTTTCTTTATTTTAATAATATTGATGAAGAAAAAAAGAAAGGTGAAGAGGGTTATGACAGGCTGTTTAAGGTTCGTTCAATCTTTGAAATGCTTAAAAATAGATTTCTTAAAGTACCATTCGAGGAATCTATCAATAGACGAGCAAATTTGTGCAACTAAGTCCCGGAATTTCCAAAAGCCTCACAATTGGTGTGATAAGTTTTTCGTTCTTTGTGGATGCAGTGGCTTTGCATATGATATGGAAATATATACAGGACAGGAAAATGATTCACAAAAAAGATTTCAAGAAGAACCTGATTTGGGTGTTTCAGCAAATGTAGTCGTGAGTCTTGCTCGAAACATACCAAAGCATAAAAATTACAAAGTTTACTTTGATAACTATTATACATCTTTACCTTTGTTAGAATATTTATTGAAGAATGGCATATTATCACTGGGGACAGTTAAAAAAAAAATAGAGTCCCTAACTTCCCACAAGATTTAAATATGGCAAAGAAAAAAAGAGGAGAATCTTTAGAGTTTACAACAAATTTTAAAGGAAGTGAAATATCGTGACTTAGTTGGATGGACAATAGAGTTGTAACACTGATGTCAACATTTATTGGAGAGTTCCCAATGAAAACAATTAAACGATTCGACAAACAGCAAAAGCAAACCGTTGAACTATCATGCCCGAATGTAGTAATTCAATATAACAAGCACATGGGTGGAGTTGATCTTTTGATAGCAATATTGGTCGATACAAAAATAAAATGCGGTCAAAGTATTATTATTTCAGAATATTTTATCATTTACTAGCAGGCTTTGCTGGGCACTATATTTAAATGATTTCTTTGTAACTGAATATATTTTGATTGGCGACTATTTTCGTCACAGCTTTAGTATGGGACCTCCTTGGCAATATCAAACATTTTTTGAACTTCTCGAATCTGTACAACAAAACTATTATTAAAACAAATATTTTCGAAAACAGTCCAATAGCTGGTGTTAATTCTTCGAATATTCTGGAAACAGTTGAAGCTGTTACTTGTACAGTATAAGTCATTATTCGATGAATGTTCTGGGACAGTCCAAAAAATAATCACTTGTTCTACAGGAGTAAAGCAAATAACATCAACTACACCAGTGCAAAAATTTTCGTTCACTCACGAAAAATGTCCAGTCACTTAGAGCTCAATCCCTAAAGTGCAATGACTCAGAATAGGTCTCTGAATAACTTTGGATCGCAGTGACTACATACTCTTTCGCAAAAATCAACTCACACCTACTTATAACTTTTGGCAATGGGGCTTGGAGATGACTTCATGGAGAATTCCTTGGTAAGCTCAAGGTCTATGTTCCCATGTGTCGGAGAGATTCGAAACATCGGGAACCCTAAACTACCATTTTTCACCAAATTTGGTCGCCCACTCGCCAAGACTATGCTTTCTATTAAACATATCTTTATTTAGTTATTTAAATATTAATTTGAATTAATCAAATATTTCTGCCCGAGAGCGTGCAAGTGCAGTCACACACAGCAGCTCATTTATTTGTATGTTAAATTAGCATAGTGATTGGTATATAAAACAATAAATAAATAACTAAACATTATTATCATGCTACACAACTTTATTATATCTCTCCCTTGGTGGCTTTTGAATTTTTGTCGCCATATTAGTGATTTTTTTTTTTTTTTTTTTTTAATGTATAATTTCTTGCATAAAAATAGAAAGTGTTTTATCGGACACCTTTTCGTTAACATATAAGAACCCTTCATATTCTGTTTATTTTATTAATGGTTTTTAGGTTTAAAATAGTACTTGATAAAATAAATTTTCTATTTTAAAAACTGCACTTTTTTTTTTCTATAAAATTATCTACTCCGAAAAAAAATAAATCATTTATGTGACTACTATTTCAGTTTATTTTTTTCGTTTTGTAATATTTTATAAATTTTATATTTTCCTTGAACTACCTAGATTAAAAATCGCTGTTGCTAAATTAAACCTCTTAGCGAAAAATGCTCGGTGTACTTCAACGCAACAATTTAAAAAAATCATATCCAGGAGGATCTATAAATAAAACTGATTTTAGTACAACATATATTAGCATTGTAAACTATATTAGCACTTTATCAATGTGCAAAAGAAATTTTAAATTAAAAATGACGTCAATTTTTGTGAGATGCATAATTTATTTATTTTTTTTATTGTTTACGTTTGGATAAATGTATTTATTTTCCTGTTAGAAAAAAAAAAAACAAAACTTTTTTTTTTCTTTTTCTTTTGGCAACAATTAAATTATGGATAAAATTTAAATGGCTAATTTTTTGCTATTATTAGCTTACAAAATTGCTATTTTATGCATAAAAATTACAAAAACAAAGTTTTTTTCGGAATAAAAGGCAGCCAACTTTGTAAGTTAGAGTATAAGCTATCTCCATTACAAATTTCATCGAAATCCGTTGAGCAGTTTTGGCGTGAAACTCAGTCAAATAAATTCACAGACATTCACATTTATAATATAGTATATAAGATTAGATGTAAGTATGATTAATGCCTGGAAACTATACAAAAGAGTAACAACAAAGAGCATTTCCTTGGAAAAATTCAGAGAAGTGGGAACATGCCTCTGCAAAGTTGGCTTGACCACCGCTAAAAGAGGAAGACCCAGTAAAGAAATTGAACAAAAATTACAGGCTAAAACACACAAAACATCGGCAACAAAACTGCCTGCTAAAGATATTTGTTTAGATGAGAGTGGACACTGGCCAGAGTTCATGGATAAACACCAACGATGCAAGAATCTCAAATGTAAAGGGTTATAATTTTTTAAGTGTTCAAAATATGGAGCAGCAATTATGCTTGAACCGAAGTAAAAATTGTTT
>CAWVNO010003028.1:0-13421 GCA_963930645.1 Salticus scenicus
CACTGATTTAGCCCTGACAACGCGGAAAAAATATGCTAATGCCAAAATAAATACATACTTGCCAACCAATTTTAATAAAAAAAGGGAAGATTTTTGTTGAAAAACCAGAAGATTTCATAAAAAAAGGGAAGATTTTTTTTTCTTTGACGTGTTGAACAATACAGTTTTACAGTTTTAATATTTTGAAGCAAGCTGTAAAAACGTTTTACTATAGATTGATTATACTAAACATATAAAAGTTTTAAATGAAGTTATTCCTCTTCAACATATAAATATCTACAAAACAGAATACATAAGAAATTTATTTAACAATAGACAAAAAACTTAGTTAAGTTAAAGTATAACTAATTTTTTAAACAAATATAGAATATGATTTTTGTGTATGTACATTAATCATACATCTAAAAAAAATTAGCAGTAGCTAATTATCAGTTTCAAACGTGCATAAAACCAACTGAGTATCAATTTTCTTAAATTGATTTGGGAAAAATTTTCCTACCTGAAAAAATTATTCTTCACTTTTTTCCCCATGTTTACACATTTGATATAAATATGGCATACAAATATTTAATTTAATTGAGGAAAAATAAACAGATTCATTAAATTCAGCAATAAAGACCTAAAAAGAAATATTGAGAACATCCATTATACAATTGTTCATTGATCACAATCCGGGGAAGTTGAGGGGGGGGGGATACAAAAATAATTACAGAGTAAGAAATATTAAACTCTTTCAACTCTACTTCTAGAATCTAATGAACAAAGTTTAAAATTAATATAATTTATGTTGCAGATGGATAAAGATTTGGAAACAAAAGACTTCTGCAGAACATATGATTGCTGATCACTAGTTGGAGATAGATAAAGGGGGTGGAGCGGGGCAAATATAATTACATCAGCAGGAAATATTTAACAATTCTATTTCTTTACATGTTCTAGAATATCATAAAGCAAGTTTGAAATGAATACTGACAGAGACATTTATGTTATGGATGGAGAAAGATTGGGAATCAGGAGTTTTCGTAGAACATTTGGGGTTTCTTTTTAAAACGAACGATATCCGCGACTTTTTTAAAAACGGAAGATTTCCTCATCTGTCCGGAAGATACGTTAAAAAACCGTAAGTCTTCCGGGAAAACCGGAAAAGTTGGCAAGTATTGTAAATAATATATAAACAAAATGGTAGATTAAAAACTTATTCCTCCCAAAATATAAAAAATAAAATAAAAAACACCTAGGGTAATTTTATTTGTCCCATACATGATTTGTTACACATGACATATAATAATATATGTGTATGTTTCAGAATTTAAAATACCTTCACTGCATTTTCTTTACACGAGGATTGAAATCTTTTCTCACAATGCAGTTAGCAAAGAAGATTTTCAGTCAAACTTTAGATCAGTGATCCATAAACTACTAGCAGTCAATGACAAAATTTTGGTGATCAGGGGCGGACTGGGCCGCCGGCCCACGGGCCGGTGCGCCCTCTTAGACGATAGGCTGGTGCGCCCTCATGTCGATAGTCAGGAAATTTTTTGACTTTTTTATTAGATGCTATTTTCGCATCTCAGTTGAAGATGAATGAGGGTGCAATGCGCCCTGGTTATAACACCGTACACCCTTTGCGAACCTTTTGCCAAGTAAACGTCCTCTTAGTCTTACAATGTGATAATGTTCTGATTTAATTACATGAGAAAATATAAGTACAAACAACCAAGACATAATAATTTGTGAGGACAATAAGATGTATTGGTAACATGACGGGACTTGCAGAAATGGCGGAATTAGTCAGCACCCTCTCTGTATTACAGAAAATTTCACTTGTCAATTAATTAATAACTAGTTAATACCCGTCAAAATTTGAGGGATCATGTGCAACTTAAATCTTTTCACGGCATAAAGTTTAAAACACCCCTGCTTTAATAGTTTGCATTGCTCTTAACCAGTTTAAAATCCCTTGCTTTAATCAAATATGTTTTGGTTGGAGGGGCTGGGGGATAAATTTCGTGAAATTTCAATACACAAAATTTAAGCGTACTCACATAATAAAAATAAAATCCCAAGATTTTCCTAATTTTACTTTAACTGTGACTAAAAGAATGTTAGAAGTAATTAAAAGAAAGACAGAATTTAGAAATTATCGAAAGAATAGAGAAAGAAAGCACACATCCCTATTTTTTATATATATTTTTTAATTTGATAGCTAATTTTTATCATTAGCTTACATTTTTATGAACAACATAAGACTAAGATCATGACTTGATAAATAATTACTTAACGAAGCAGTATTAAACGCACATCTTTTAAATAATAATTATTGATAGCGCTTCTGTAATTTTGCTGCCGACTGTACATAGAACGAAGCATGAAAATAAAATCTATTGAGCTTTGAACGATAATTCATTTCTATTAAGATATGACAGTTGACGCCATCTGTAAGCTATCAATTAAAAAAGAAAAAAAAAAAAAAGAAAACTCAAGTTTTTTTTTTTTTTTTTTTTTTTAGATTTATAAAAAGGTACATTTTTAAAATCATAAATTTATCAGGCAAAGTAATTTAATTTAAAATAAATTTTAATAGTTTTTTTTTTTTTATATTCTATAATTATAATTTTATTTGCACTTGTAAATTGACTATGCTACTTAAAAACAATTTATTTTATTAACATTATATCATTCTGTTCTATCCATATAGTATATTTCGGCAAAAGTATACTGTTAAAAAAAATTAACCTAATATTTTAGCAAGTTAATTCGCACATTAAATTTCAAGTAATAAGTTATGCTATGTAAATTTTTACTCATATAAATATCAATATTTTAAGGTTATTCTTTTTAAATTATTTTTTCTATAATATAATATGGAAATAAAATGTCAGAGATTATAAAAATTAGATTTTTTTTTTTTTTTAAACCTCCTTTTTATTTTATGTATCTATCGCCATTTTTTCTAAGCGAAGCTTTCAACTGATAAAAGATAACTTTTAAAGAATAATAAATTTTGAGAATTTGTTAATTTTAAAAGTTTTATTTTTCTTTTTTAAGGAATGGGAAAAAAATTAGGAATATATATGTCTAATATGGTAACAGATGGCGCCACAACAAAAAAAAATCTTGAAATATTATCCTGTGTAAGGAAGTTTTCGGCGAAAATGCATACGACTGTATAACCGATAAGAATTCATGAATTGTTTGCTTTTAATATACTTCCTCAACAAGTATGAGTCAATGAATTAATTGTGAATTAAGCATACGCTTTTATCATTGAGCTTTAATTTAGTATAGCTAGCATATTTACTCGCTGTTTATATTGCCAGGGTTCCCCTTTGAGCCTTTGAGAAGGGCGTCGCGCCCTGCCTGCCCTTTAAAATTTTTATGAGCGCCTTAACTGCCCTTTAAAGTACAAAAATGCGCCCTCCTTGCCCAAAAAACGCACCCTTTATGCCCGAAAATCGCGCCCTTCTTGCTCCCAAATTTAACCACCACGACCCCAAATAGCGCATTTTTTCTCCTTTTTAAATATTCTTAGTGCTTTATTAATACAAATTTTCTTTCTAGAAGCTTTTTCACTTTTCTGTGTGTTCTACTTATTGCAAAAGCGAGTTGACACTTAGCAGGTGTATAAACTACTTATCAGCGTAAACATAGTTGCCGTCGAACTTCTTTAAATGACCCTGCAGCTTGCTGGCTATAAGGGTGGGGTGGGGAACAGACAAATATGTGCCTCCCCGGTGTTAGCAAAAAAAAAAGAACGGGAAAATATGGAAGATATTGCTCTTTTCTTATATTCCAATAATCCTTTTGCATCATAAATCATGTTTTTTTTTTTTTTTTAATCTTTAAAATCACGTTAACAAAAATAGCAAATCTAATTACTTTTATGATCTAGCTGAAGAACCACAAAAATCATCGTTAAGTTCAATCTCATAAATAAGTAAAAAAAAAAAAAAAATGACTCAGGAAAGAGAAGTGTTTGTTTACATTAGATGAAAAACCACAATCAATTAGAATCAAAAGCTGAAAGAAGGGGGAATGAAAAGGAAATCTAGATTGTGCAGTGCTTTGGTTTTTATTTACACGATAACCACAGACAAGGATATTCTTTTTATCTGTGACAATAACAAAAGTTCATTTATTTTAATGATATTTTGAAATTTGTGTAAAAATGCTCTCGCATTTCGGTAATTAGTCACAAAATTATTACAAATATCACAAATCATTAAAAAAAAAAAAAAAAACTAATTACATCGATTAGTGTAAAATTAAAGCCTATCTTAGGTATTGCTATTAAACATAAATTTTGATAATTAACGGCAAAATGATTAAATACTTCCGCTATCGGCTAAAAAAAATATTGTGAATTTAGAAAGTCAGATTTTTATAAAAGTACGGATTTTATTAACATCGGAATAATAAAGTATTTCATAAATAGTTGCAATTAAACGTAAATTTTCGAAAGTTAGCGGTGAAATCGAAATGATCCTGTATTTCCGAAATCGGCAGCAAAATTACTGCATATTTTGAGATTAAACTATAAAAATAACTCAAATTTTATTGATAAATGATGGAATAGATAATTATTTGGAAATTTAGCTTTGAAAACAATGTGATTTTAATCTTAGCAGCAAAATAATAAAGTATTTCGATTCTTACAGTTTCCTTTTTACTTTCTTCTATATTTAATAGAAGAAAGTACTGGATTCGTAAAAATTTTCGACTTCCGGTTTTCGACGGATTTACACGTTTTGAGAGGTCTAGAACATGATTTGACCATTTTTAGACAATGTCTGTCTGTGTGTGTATGTGTGATAAAAATTTTGTGGCAACTGTATCTCTGGAACTACAGCTCAGAATTGTATATAAATTTATATGTCTATACACCTTGACCTAAATTAGTACCTATCAACTT
Source organism: Salticus scenicus (assembly GCA_963930645.1). Taxonomy (NCBI): domain Eukaryota; kingdom Metazoa; phylum Arthropoda; class Arachnida; order Araneae; family Salticidae; genus Salticus; species Salticus scenicus. The sequence continues at coordinate 4,913 of CAWVNO010003028.1, forward strand.
TTGATGAAAATCGCTCAACAGGTGGCGCTGCTATACAGCGATTTCCGAAATTTAAAGGAGGCTATATCTCAGGTTCTATTGCATATAATCGAACAAAACTTGATTTTTAAGGTCTTTATGAGACATTATGATGATTCAATGTAAATGTTTATCGGCCAACAGGTGGCGCTGCTATACATCAATTTCTGCAATTTATGGGAAGACTATATTTCAGGAACTACTGCACAAAATTGCATATAAATTTATATGTAGATGCACCTTGACATAAATTAGTATCTATCAACTTTTAGTGTCAACCACTCAACAGGTAGCGCTGCTGCACAGTGTTTTCTGCAATTTAAGGAAAGGCTATATCTCAGGTTCTATTGTGTATAATCAAACAAAACTTGACATGTGCAAAGGCCATTATGAGACATTATGCTGATTCAAATTGGATGCTTTCAACCAATGGATGGCACTGCTACACTGGAAATTTCTTCGATAATGGGAAGGCTATATCTCAGTTTGTATGGCATATAACTGTACAAAATGTGATATGTGAGATACTCATTATAAAAGCATATTTTTAAGATGTTATTTATAGACAATAAAACTTTCTCTGGATATTTAGTGTTAGCTTTCTCCAAGATGAAAATCATTTGCATTCATCATGTTAGATAATTTTCATAAATAATGGTTTTAATAAATTATTTGCCCTCAGTGAATTTGTATAGGAAAATATAGAAGAAAGTCTTGTGGTGACCACAACATACTATTTCCCCCCCCCCCCCCCCCACAAAATAAATATATTAACCTGTGATACTCTTTGATGGTTAGATAATGCAGAGTTCAAAATTTAGCAACCTCTGATTTTCATGCTAGTTATTTTGTTTTTATAGAAACTTCTCATTTTGGGTGTTAAATTTGCCTTATATGTATAAGAACTTTATAAATTTAAAAAAAATATCATTAATTAATTAAATCGAACTTTTTATCAAACTATTTGATTAGAATGTTTAATATTTTTCTTTAATAATCACTAAAAAAGGTCTTTGGTCTTTATCTTAAGAAATTTGCGAAAATCTTATTAAAGATAATTTTTATTATAGTTCTTTACTTTCATTTCAACATTTATAAGATTTTCAAGAGCTTTTTACATATTTTTCAGGAAGCAATTTTAATACTTTTTATTAGGTTTAATAGAACTATAGTTAAAGATAAAAGAATGTGAAAAAATAAATTTATTTATCTAATTTTTGCTGACTAATTTGTACATTTAGTGTGGGGGGGGGGGGATTGCTGATTGCTTAGCAACTGCATTTATAAATATAATAAAATTGTTTGTAATTTTGGAGGCTATTTTTTGCGAAGCGATATGCCCTTTTTCATTCTCCACAAATGTGCCCTCTTTTTATAGCACCCTCCTGCCCCTTTTTCCTTGGTAGCAGCACCCTGCCCTTTTTCAAACCTAGGGGGAACTCTGATATTGCATTGCACAAAGAAAGGAATATTCCTGTTCCGAGTTCGATTTCTTAGCGCATGCTCAGATGTTATGATTTTGGTATTACAAAAACAGCTTTGGGCTTTAATATATAAGATGAATTTTCTTTTCAAATGCAGAAAAACATAAAGCCATCTGTTTTTTTTTTTTTTTTAAATGCTAGTATTTTCCCTTTTTGCAAAAAAAAAAAAAAAAAACTGCCTGTGTAGTCTGTAGGGAGATCATGGGGGTGGGTAATCATTTACTGGAATACCAGGTCTGTTATAAAAATGGTGGTTAAGAATGGCGAATTCAAAAGACTATTTTGCCTGTTCCATGGTGGTGCCATGTATGGCTGGAATGACCCCTACAACACTATGATAGGAAGCAGAGATATTTTTAACGCCTCCACAAGCGTATTTTACGCATTAAAATCTAAAAATACTCCTTAAAATTTTAACCATGAGTATATTTCACGCTTTTTATGTAAAATTTAGTGTATTTTGTAAAATGTGTCTGAAAAAATTTATGTTCTTTCTACAGTTCAATGCTCTACACACTTTTAAAAAAAATCAAGTTTTTATAATTTAAATTATTTTGAGTAAAAGTGTAAACATTTGCATCAATAATAGAATTTCTCAGATTCACAAATGGCCTTATCTTTCAATGTTCATTGTAATTTATAAATTGAGTCACATTATGTTCATATTCTGAGTTCTGAAATTATATTGTACAAATTATGCTGAAAGGAATATTATTGGAATTGGCAAGTCCATATAATATAACTTGAACTCATAATTGAAACTTATAATGCAAGTTCATATACATATATTTTATTTTTGAATTTATTAAGAAAGAAGTAAAATTTAGCATGAATTTACAAAAGATCAACATTTTTCTCTTGCACCCCTTTTTTTACTCCTAATAATGACCAATTCACTCCTTCAAAAAAGATCAAGGAGTATTTTCATTCCTAGGAAAAAATCCTAGCAATATCTCTGATAGGAAGAGAGAAACACAGCATGTCTGTAATGTTGTTTGGATGGAACCTCACTGGCCACAACACTGGGAAAGAGGGAGAAGATGAAACTACAGATTTTTTCAAAAAGTCTGCTTCTAAGGATATAAAGTTTTTCTTTTCTTTCCTTCCTGTACAACCAACTCAACATCTTTATTACATGACAGTAAGGTTCACTATGCTAAACCCAAAGATGGTCAAGTTTTTAAGCGAAATTTAATTTCGTGCAATTCAAAGACCAAAAAATTATATTGCCGTGTTTATATGGCATATTATATACAGTGTTTTGCCAATGTTTCGATTGATGTAGACACATTTCACAAACTCTAGGTGAGCACAAAATATTGACGCTATGCTTTTTGAGAAACAGTTAAGCAAGAGGAAGGAAGAAGCAGCCAAGAGAAAAAAAGTTTTGCATGGCGTGATTGATGTGATCAAATTGATTGACAAACAGGGACTTGCTTTTAGAGGCAACAGGAAAGAAGGAGTTCATTACCTTGATCATGGTCATCTATCAGACATAGAAATTTTTTGGAAAATTTCTTCTTACTCTCCAATTAAAATGACTCTCTTGGAAACCATGTTAAAAATGTGATTGATTGAAACTACTTGAGTTGCTTTGAAAAAAAGAACATTTTCGTCCTTGCAGAATAAGAGAAGGAAAGCTGGAAGAGATAATCAAATTTCATTTTTAAGTAAAGCAACAGTAACTAAAATAATGAACTTCATTAAGGAAGTAATAATAGATGATTTTGTACTTGAAATCAAGCAAGGTTATGATGGATATAACGATGGACGTATCTGGATACGATCTATGTGCAATTGTTTAGGGGTATGTGTTTGAGAAAGAAGTTAAATAGAAATTATTAGGACTGAAGATTATGCAATCGACTACAGCTGGCAGTCTTCTTCAAGCAAGTCTTCTATATGTTACAAATCAAAGAACTGAAAATTGAAAACTGCATTGCCAACTCATTTGATGGAGCATCAGATATAAGTGGACATCAAATGGCGTTTCAGTAAAACTCAAGATTCTGGAATCTGGTGCCTAATCCCGTACACATTTGGTGTTTTGCACAAGATTTTAATCTTATGATGCTCGATGTGTCCAATGTTTGGCCCAAACAATATCACTTTTCAGGCTGTTGCTAGAAACTCAACTATTTATTAAAAAATTATTTAAGAGGTTCACTGCGTATTTGGTCAAAATTTAAAAGTTCGCATAAATGTGATCAGAGATACTAGGTGGAGCATCAGAAGTGATGTTGCTACCAAGATGTACAGCACTTCAGACCCAGCCTCACCAAAAGGAGTTTTTATAGACCTATTTGTAGCCCTGAGTGTCTTAAGTAATTACAATAAATTTAATTCAAAAACAAGAAACCAAGCTAATGGTCCTCTCTCTAAGTTTCTCTCTTTTAAAATGGTTTTGGTTTCTATGATTTTTTTTTTTTTTTTTTTTTTACGAATCTTTAGTTTAACAACACCTTTATCAAACAATTTGCAAACAAAAAACTTTGATTTTGCACAAGCTTGGTCATTTATTGCTATAACCAGAAGGCTCTGAAAGAAAACTGAAACGAGTTTGATAATGTGTTAGAGGCTGCAAGAATGTTTGTTTCGTACATGAATGCAGCCATTGAAGAAAAAATCACGACAGGTCTCTCCCCAGATGCAGAAAGGCTATCCAGTTATCGGAGTTTCCTCGGAAAAGAACTGCACGAGTAAAAATAACGGTGATTTATCAGAGGATGCCTTCATTAAGTCAAGTGAAGAGAACAAGTTTAAAGTTAGAGTATTTTGCAGCAACATGAAGGAAATAAATCAGAGCATGAGGTTTTCTGATCAAAAGGACTTGTTCTTAGATCTTGCTAGAGCTTCTTCAATACAGGCTGACTCATCAGGCATTTTGTTTCCCACTCAGCGATTGTTGCCCATGCGGTCTGAATTTCAAGTGTCATCAAATCACATAAAATGGAGGTTTTGCAGCCGAAAATTGCTTAAATCATACCAGAACTGCTTTTAGAATGTTCAGATTTCCAACAGATGAAGAAAGGCGAAAGAAATGGGTTATTAATTGTCCAAAAGAAAATTGTACGCTTAGCTTTCAATCGCAAATATGAAGTGTAATTATGATATGTTTTCTTGCATTTTTTGTATCAATTATTTGTTTTTATTGCTGTTTGATTATCTAAATGTTCTATTTTACAACCTACACTACTTTTCAACGTGTATAAATATTTAAAATTAACTAATTTAACAGCAATAGTGATGGCTACTTTTTACAAGGGTTATAAGAGAATTTCGCCAAATATTACCGCCAAACTTATCAAGTATAAACAATAATTCGGCTATTCTGTTTACGCAAACTCGAAACTCGCCATTTAGGCGATAAGGACGCCAACTAAACGTCCCCAAGCTATATTTCCACTGGGCAACAATGATCAGCTGTGAGTCAGCTCGTATTATAGGAGTCTTAGATCTTGCGTGTTTCGAATCACGCCGATTTTCCCAGCTTAAGAAAGATGGAATAAAGACTGCCCTTGATAAAGTTTGCTCGTTGATAGAAGATATTAACAAAGCAAAACTCAAAGAGAAGTTAATCTTGCTAGTTGATGTTTAGATACAGATAAACACTAAAATATTTAAACGTTATGAAATGCAACTAGAATCAGATAAAAGAGAAGAGTTTTACACTTACGAGTCTAAAGACGAGGAAAGAAGCTCCTGCCAACCGGAAGAAGAATGCAAAATCTGTATTAAGTGTGTTTATAATAACATAGTTGACTACAACATATGTATTTGGTCCTATACACGGAACTTTATAACAAATACTTTTTAACTATACTACCCCTTGATACAAATCTGTTGTGAAAGGTCCTTTTCTACCCACAAGTTTATTAAAACCAGGCTAAGATTGACATTATCTCAGGCCCTTCTCTTGAGGCCCTTCTTGTGATGCAGATTGAAAAGGAAAAGCTTGCAGCAATCTATAATCATATAATAATAAGCAAACTCTGTCACCAAAGCTCTGAAATGAAGAGACTCTTGGTATTTTGAGGCTTGAGTATCAGTCATACTTCAATAGATAATAATGCGTATGCAATTGCAATATTATGTAAATAAATAAATGAAAGTCACGCATTGTTATTATTTATTTAGTATTTTATATTGTTTCCATTATTTCATGTGAAAATAAGAAACAATGCAATAATGAAAAATAATAAAAATTTCCCATAAAACTAATGTTAAAAGCTAAAATTTTTAAAAAGTAATTTAATAAAAGCTAATTAAAATTTAATAACTAAAAATACATCATTATGTGTCTCCCCTGTTATATAGCGTGTGCAAAATTTGGAACCGATAGATCAAAGGATAAAGGAATGTGGAGCGAAAAAACACACAAACATGCAACTTTTGTTTATTATTATGTAAGAAATTACCATCTATCTAGAAAACGTCTGAACTACCCCTTTTCCGTTATATAACTAACTAATGAACGACTTACGCCCTCCGAAAAACCAAGGTATGCGCCTTTCCAAAGGACCCAGTCCGCCCCTGTTGGTGATCTGCAGAAAAATCTTGACATTATTTGCATTTTTAAATTTTATTAGAAGTTATTGTAATGTTAATTTTTAACATCAGAATTTTCTGAATGCCTCTATTTCACAACATTATACTTCAGAATTTCCTGGATAAGAGACCTTATAAATGGAATAATCTTTCATACATAGTTATTGCTTTGAATTTCTGATCTGCGTAATGTACACGAAAAATATAATTTTCCATAGGATTTCTAATAATATAACAATACAGTATATAGATTATTATATTTAGTTAATATAATTATATATATATCAAAATAGCAATTTAGCAGTGTAATTAAACATCGTCTCTTATAATATGGAAGCAATAAAAATATGTCTACGTTCTTCCTCTGTAATAAATTTATTACAATAAAACATCATTTAATCATTGTTCTTATATGATTAAATAAGTATTTATTTTCCTTGGAATGAAATAAGTTATATATTAGAGGCATATTTCACATAGAAAAAATTGGTACTGTTTATTATTCTAGAAGTATATTGACGTTTCTTAATAATGTTAGAGATCCGCGGGACTTTATATTATGAATTTAATGGTCAGAGGGATTTTTAGTTGTGAATTTGGTGGTCTGAGAAATCAAAAGGGTTGCGATCGCTGCTGCAGACCAAGTTTTTCGCTCTCCGTGATTGTGCAGTGCTTTTTGAAATTGTAGGGTGTACGTTGGATGTTTGTTGGCTAAAATCTTGCCTAATATGGCGGCTAAAACCTTTTGCCTAGGGGGACGGCTAAAATCTTTCGCCCAGGGCGGCTAAAAGTGTAGTAGGCACGGCCCTGCCTAGTAGTTTCCCACAATGCAAAATTATAAATAAAATTCTTTCTTAAATATTGAAAAATAAAACAAAAAGCCGAAATCTGAAAATAGCTAGCAAAAAACTTGGTGATTCAGATATCACTTACGGTATTTTCTTTATAATGCAGCTACTTTCCAACTCAATACATTTTTAGTTTCGCTTTATCAAATTATGCAATTCTTTATCAAATATCATATTTGCTTGAGTTGATAAAAACTAAATAAATAAGAATAAATAAAAAAGGTTGACAATAATTATCATAAATACAGTTTAAATTCTTTGATAAAGAGAGACTGACGCATACATTGTTGGAAGGAAGAAAGATATCAAATTTCAAAATGTTTATCAAAATTTCAAAAAAGAAAAATCTCCAACAAACCTTTATTTTCAAAAAGTTGCTGCTTAAGTAGTTAAATATATTTCCTAGAAAAACAGTTTTTCTACAGCATAAACACAGATAAAGAACTCATCATTACTATGAATCAGCTGTCATAAACAAAAAACAAAACTTTAAACTGCAAAACCGGTTCCGGTATGACAAATTTCGAAAGTTGGACGATTGGTTGTTGGTTGCTTGGACCATGGAGAAAGACCGCACGGATCATCCCATAGAATAATAATAAAAGAAGAACATAGCATAATAATAAAGGAAGAAGGAGCATGACAATCCGCATTTGTAATGATCGATAGATGGAGCTTTCTCAACTGCAGTTGTTAGTAAATATAATAGCCACGTGTATTAATTTATTGTTCTTTCTTGTTGTTCTATCCACGGAGTATTATTTAAGAGGAGACGAAAGTAACGCTGAAATTTTGCGATGTTGTTTTCTAACGTTAACAGAGGGCGCTAGCGTTCGCTATACCCTGCTTTCCAGCTTCCGTAACGTTATTCAATAGGGAAATGTTTCGTTTTTATTAATATTTTAAGAATAATATTGAGCTTAAAAAAATTCGGTTGAACGCAGATTTCATTTAATAGAGTCTTTTTGACAACATGTTTTTTTTTAAAGAACTATTTTAAGCATTTTACTTAGTGAGAGAACATTTAAAATGACGTTGATCTTTATGCGTAAAACCGAAGCTAAACTACATTGTTATGGAGAGATAGGTTTTTTTTTTTTTTTTTGAGAATGTTGGTTTTTATGGATATCTTATGGCAGTGAGTCTTATAATTTTTCGTTGTTGCTATATTTGACGGTGTAATAAAATAATAATAATAATAATAATAATAATAAAGAAAAAAATTAAGAAGTTGCTAGCGATTTGATTTTTTCATTCATTTCCTTTTACCAACATCAAGTTTAAAATAATTCTTTGTTATGCAATTTTTTTTTTTTTTTTTCTTCTGTGTAACCTGATGTGTAATAAAATTACATACTGTTTCAATAAATTAAGTTGAATTTTTGCATAATAATGGATTATCATGAGAATTATTACGTTAAAAATAGTACATATGGAGTTGCATAAAACTGAGCCTAATAAAATTAAACAACAAAAACTAGGATAAGGTAAATGTATCAAAGTGGAGGAAGAAAGGATAGCCTAGTGAGTGAGGCATTTCATTCTGAGATCATGCTGGGTTAATAATACATTTCGTTTCTTATAATATTAGTGTAATAGTATGCGAATTTG
>CAWVNO010003029.1:600000-892269 GCA_963930645.1 Salticus scenicus
CTATATGTAAACAATCTAAATGTATAGAAAGACTACATATGTAAACAAAGAATTTAAATGTAAACAAAGTCTAAAAATGTAAACAAAGACTACAAACGTAAACAAAGACTCTAAATATAAAGGTCTCTAAATGCAAACAAAGATTACAAATATAAACAACGACTACAAATGTAAACAAAACTAAATGTAAACAAATACTAGAAATAAACACAAAGACTCTAAATGTAACCAAAGATTGCAAACGTAAACAAAGTCTCTAAATGTAAACAAATAATAAAAATGTAAACAAAGACACTAAATGTAATAAAAAACTCTGGGTATAAACAAGGACTCTAGGTGTAAACAAGGACTACAAATGTAAACAGACTCTAAATGTAAAAAAAGCCTAAAAATAAAAACAAAGACTCTAAATGTAAACAAAGGCTCTAAATGTAAACAAACGCGCTATATGTAAACAAAGACACTAAATGGAACTCTAAATGTAAACAAAGAATAAAAATGTAAACAAAGACTACAAATGTAAACAAAGACACAAAATGGGACTCTAAATGTAAACAAAAAATAAAATTGTAAACAAAACTAAAAGTAAACAAATACTACAAATATAAACAACGACTACAAATGTAAGCAAAACTAAATGTAAACAAAACTAAATGTAAACAAATACTAGAAATATAAACAAAGACTCTAAATGTAACCAAAATCTCTTGGTGTAAACAAGGACTCTAGGTGTAAAAAAGGCTACAAATGTAAACAAAGACTCTAAATGTAAAGAAGGTCTCTAAATTCAAAGAAAGATTACAAATGTAAACAAAGACTACAAATGTAAACAAAAACTACAAACGTAAACTAACACTCTAAATGTAGACAAAGACTACAAATGTAAACAAAGACTGCAAACGTAAACAAAGACTCTATATGTAAACAATCTAAATGTATAGAAAGACTACATATGTAAACAAAGAATTTAAATGTAAATAAAGACTACAAATGTAAACAAAGACCTTAAATGTAAACAGACTAAATTAAAACAAAGACTAAAAATGTAAACAAAGTCTACAAACGTAAACAAAGACTCTAAATATAAAGAAGGTCTTTAAATGCAAACAAAGATTACAAATGCAAACAAAGACTACAAATGTAAACAAAGACTATAAATGGAAAAAGACTACAAATGTAAACAAAAACTACAAACGTAAACTAACACTCTAAATGTAAACAAAGACTACAAATGTAAACAAAACTAAAAGTAAACAAATACTACAAATATAAACAACGACTACAAATGTAAACAAAACTAAATGGAAACAAATACTAGAAATATAAACAAAGACTCTAAATGTAAACAAAGTCTAAAAATGTAAACAAAGTTAAAAATGCAAACAAAAACTACAAATGTAAACAAAGACGGCAAACGTAAACAAAGACTCTATATGTAAACAAACTAAATGTATAGAAAGACTACACATGTAAACAAGGATTTAAATGTAAATAAAGACTGCAAATGTAAACAAAGACCTTAAATGTAAACAGACTCTAAATTAAAACAAAGACAAAAAATGTAAACAAAGACTACAAATGTAAACAAAGACTCTAAATATAAAGAAGGTCTCTAAATGCAAACAAAGACTACAAATGTAAACAAAACCTACAAACGTAACCTAACACTCTAAATGTAAACAAAGACTACAAATGTAAACAAAACTAAAATTAAACAAATACTACAAATATAAACAACGACTACAAATGTAAACAAAACTAAATGTAAAAAAATACTAGAAATATAAACAAAGACTCTAAATGTAACCAAAGATTGCAAACGTAAACAAAGTCTCTAAATGTAAACAAATAATAAAAATGTAAATAAAGACTCTAAATGTAATAAAAAACTCTGGGTATAAACAAGGACTCTAGGTGTAAACAAGGACTACAAATGTAAACAGACTCTAAATGTAAACAAAGCCTAAAAATAAAAACAAAGACTCTAAATGTAAACAAAGGCTAAAAATGTAAACAAAGACTACAAATGTAAACAAAGGCTCTAAATGTAAACAAACGCGCTATATGTAAACAAAGACTCTAAATTGAACTCTAAATGTAAACAAAGAATAAAAATGTAAACAAAGACTACAAATGTAAACAAAGACACAAAATGGGACTCTAAATGTAAACAAAAAATAAAAATATAAACAAAACTAAAAGTAAACAAATACTACAAATATAAACAACGACTACAAATGTAAACAAAAATAAATGTAAACAAAACTAAATGTAAACAAATACTAGAAATATAAACAAAGACTCTAAATGTAACCAAAATCTCTTGGTGTAAACAAGGACTCTAGGTGTAAAAAAGGACTACAAATGTAAACAAAGTCTCTAAATATAAACAAAGTCTAAATGTAAACAAAGACTACAAGTGTAAACAAGGACTACAAATGTAAAAAAAATCTACATGTAAACAATCTCTCTAAATGTAAACAAAGAATAAAAATGTAAACAAAGACTATAAATGTTAAGAAAGTCTACAACTGTAAACAAAGACTACAAATGTAAACAAAGACACTAAACGTAAACAAAAACTACAAATGTAAACTGACTCTAAGTGTAAACAGACAACAAATGTAAACAAAGCCTCTAAATATAAACAAAGTATCTAAATGTAAGCAGACTACAAATGTAAACAAAGAGCACAAATGTTAAGTGACTCAAACTGTAAACAAACTCTCTAAATGTAAACAAAGTCTACAAATGTAAACAGACCATAAATGAAAACAGACTCTAAAAGAAAACAGATTAAAAATGTAAACAAAGACTACATATGTAAACAGACTCTAAACGTAAACAAAGACTGCAAATATAAACATAGACCTAAATGTAAACAAAGACTACAAATGTAAACAAAGACTCTAAATGTAAAGAAGGTCTCTAAATGCAAAGAAAGATTACAAATGTAAACAAAGACTACAAATGTAAACAAAGACTACAAATATAAACAAAGACTCTAAATAAAACAGACTACAAATGTAAACAAAAACTACAAACGTAAACTAACACTCTAAATGTAGACAAAGACTACAAATGTAAACAAAGACTGTAAACGTAAACAAAGACTCTAAATGTAAACACTCTAAATGTATACAAAGACTACATACGTAAACAAAGAATTTAAATGTAAATAAAGAATACAAATGTAAACAAAGACCTTAAATGTAAACAGAATCTAAATTAAAACAAAGACTAAAAATGTAAACAAAGACTACAAACGTAAACAAAGACTCTAAATATAAAGAAGGTCTCTAAATGCAAACAAAGATTACAAATGTAAACAAAGCCTACAAATGTAAACAAAGACTCTAAATAGAAACAGACTACAAATGTAAACAAAAACTACAAACGTAAACTAACACTCTAAATGTAAACAAAGACTACAAATGTAAACAAAGACTGCAAACGTAAAAAAAAACTCTAAATGTAAACAAATAATAAAAATGTAAACAAAGACTCTAAATGTAATAAAAAACTCTGGGTATAAACAAGGACTACAAATGTAAACAAAGACTACAAATGTAAACAAAGACTACAAATATAAACAAAGACTCTAAATAGAAACAGACTACAAATGTAAACAAAAACTACAAACGTAAACTAACACTCTAAATGTAAACAAAGACTACAAATGTAAACAAAGACTGCAAACGTAAACAAAAACTCTAAATGTAAACAAATAATAAAAATGTAAACAAAGACTCTAATTGTAATAAAAACTCTGAGTATAAACAAGGACTACAAATGTAAACAGACTCTAAATATAAACAAAGACTAAAAATAAAAACAAAGACTCTAAATGTAAACAAAGGCTAAAAATGTAAACAAAGACTACAAATGTAAACAAAGGGACTAAATGTAAACACTCTAAATGTAAACAAAGCCTACATATGTAAACAAAAACTACAAATGTAAACAAAGACTCTAAATGGAAACAGACTACAAATGTAAACAAAAACTACAAACGTAAACTAACACTCAAAATGTAAACAAAAACTACAAATGAAAACAAAACTAAAAGTAAACAAATACTACAAATATAAACAACGACTACAAATGTATACAAAACTAAATGTAAACAAATACTAGAAATATAAACAAAGACTCTAAATGTAACCAAAGATTGCAAACGTAAACAAAGTCTCTAAATGTAAACAAATAATAAAAACGTAAACAAATAATAAAAATGTAAACAAAGACTCTAAATGTAATAAAAAACTCTGGGTATAAACAAGGACTCTAGGTGTAAACAAGGACTACAAATGTAAACAGACTCTAAATGTAAACAAAGCTTAAAAATAAAACCAAAGACTCTAAATGTAAACAAAGGCTAAAAATGTAAACAAAGACTAAAAATGTAAACAAAGGCTCTAAATGTAAACAAACGCGCTATATGTAAACAAAGACTACAAATGTAAACAAAGACACAAAACGGGACTCTAAATGTAAACAAAAAATAAAAATGTAAACAAAGACTACAAGTGTAAACAAGGACTACAAATGTAAACAAAAACTCTACATGTAAACAATCTCTCTAAATGTAAACACTACAAATATAAACGGACTCTAAATGTCAACAAAGTCTCTAAATTTAAACAAAGAATACAAATGTAAACAAAGACTATAAATGTTAAGAAAGTCTACAACTGTAAACAAAGACTACAAATGTAAACAAAGACACTAAACGTAAACAAAAACTACAAACGTAAACAGACTAAGTGTAAACAGACAACAAATGTAAACAAAGCCTCTAAATATAAACAAAGTATCTAAATGTAAGCAGACTACAAATGTAAACAAAGAATACAAATGTAAACAAAGAGCACAAATGTTAAGTGACTCAAACTGTAAACAAACTCTCTAAATGTAAACAAAGTCTACAAATGTAAACAGACTATAAATGAAAACAGACTCTAAATGCAAACAGACTAAAATTGTAAACAAAGACTACATATGTAAACAGACTCTAAATGTAAACAAAGACTGCAAATGTAAACATAGACTTAAATGTATACAAACGCTACAAATGTAAACAAAGTCTCTATATGTAAAGAAGGTCTCTAAATTCAAAGAAAGATTACAAATGTAAAAAAAGACTACAAATGTAAACAAAGACTACAAATATAAACAAAGACTCTAAATAAAACAGACTACAAATGTAAACAAAAACTACAAACGTAAGCTAACACTCTAAATGTAGACAAAGACTACAAATGTAAACAAAGACTGCAAACGTAAACAAAGACTCTATATGTAAACAATCTAAATGTATAGAAAGACTACATATGTAAACAAAGAATTTAAATGTAAACAAAGTCTAAAAATGTAAACAAAGACTACAAACGTAAACAAAGACTCTAAATATAAAGGTCTCTAAATGCAAACAAAGATTACAAATATAAACAACGACTACAAATGTAAACAAAACTAAATGTAAACAAATACTAGAAATAAACACAAAGACTCTAAATGTAACCAAAGATTGCAAACGTAAACAAAGTCTCTAAATGTAAACAAATAATAAAAATGTAAACAAAGACACTAAATGTAATAAAAAACTCTGGGTATAAACAAGGACTCTAGGTGTAAACAAGGACTACAAATGTAAACAGACTCTAAATGTAAAAAAAGCCTAAAAATAAAAACAAAGACTCTAAATGTAAACAAAGGCTCTAAATGTAAACAAACGCGCTATATGTAAACAAAGACACTAAATGGAACTCTAAATGTAAACAAAGAATAAAAATGTAAACAAAGACTACAAATGTAAACAAAGACACAAAATGGGACTCTAAATGTAAACAAAAAATAAAATTGTAAACAAAACTAAAAGTAAACAAATACTACAAATATAAACAACGACTACAAATGTAAGCAAAACTAAATGTAAACAAAACTAAATGTAAACAAATACTAGAAATATAAACAAAGACTCTAAATGTAACCAAAATCTCTTGGTGTAAACAAGGACTCTAGGTGTAAAAAAGGCTACAAATGTAAACAAAGACTCTAAATGTAAAGAAGGTCTCTAAATTCAAAGAAAGATTACAAATGTAAACAAAGACTACAAATGTAAACAAAAACTACAAACGTAAACTAACACTCTAAATGTAGACAAAGACTACAAATGTAAACAAAGACTGCAAACGTAAACAAAGACTCTATATGTAAACAATCTAAATGTATAGAAAGACTACATATGTAAACAAAGAATTTAAATGTAAATAAAGACTACAAATGTAAACAAAGACCTTAAATGTAAACAGACTAAATTAAAACAAAGACTAAAAATGTAAACAAAGTCTACAAACGTAAACAAAGACTCTAAATATAAAGAAGGTCTTTAAATGCAAACAAAGATTACAAATGCAAACAAAGACTACAAATGTAAACAAAGACTATAAATGGAAAAAGACTACAAATGTAAACAAAAACTACAAACGTAAACTAACACTCTAAATATAAACAAAGACTACAAATGTAAACAAAACTAAAAGTAAACAAATACTACAAATATAAACAACGACTACAAATGTAAACAAAACTAAATGGAAACAAATACTAGAAATATAAACAAAGACTCTAAATGTAACTAAAGATTGCAAACGTAAACAAAGTCTCTAAATGTAAACAAATAATAAAAATGTAAACAAATAATAAAAATGTAAACAAATGATAAAAATGTAAACAAAGACTCTAAATGTAATAAAAAACTCTGGGTATAAACAAGGACTACAAATGTAAACAGACTCGAAATGTAAACAAAGCCTAAAAATAAAAACAAAGACTCTAAATGTAAACAAAGGCTAAAAATGTAAACAAAGACTAAAAATGTAAACAAAGGCTCTAAATGTAAACAAACGCGCTATATGTAAACAAAGAGTCTAAATGGAACTCTAAATGTAAACAAAGAATAAAAATGTAAACAAAGACTACAAATGTAAACAAAGACACAAAATGGGACTCTAAATGTAAACAAAAAATAAAAATGTAAACAAAACTAAAAGTAAACAAATACTACAAATATAAACGACTACAAATGTAAACAAAACTAAATGTAAACAATACTAAATGTAAACAAATACTAGAAATATAAACAAAGACTCTAAATGTAACCAAAATCTCTTGGTGTAAACAGGGACTCGGTGCAAAAAAGGACTACAAATGTAAACAAAGTCTCTAAATATAAACAAAGTCTAAATGTAAACAAAGACTACAAGTGTAAACAAGGACTACAAATGTAAAAAAAACTCTACATGTAAACAATCTCTCTAAATGTAAACAAAGAATAAAAATGTAAACAAAGACTATAAATGTTAAGAAAGTCTACAACTGTAAACAAAGACTACAAATGTAAACAAAGACACTAAACGTAAACAAAAACTACAAACGTAAACAGACTCTAAGTGTAAACAGACAACAGATGTAAACAAAGCCTCTAAATATAAACAAAGTATCTAAATGTAAGCAGACTACAAATGTAAACAAAGAGCACAAATGTTCAGTGACTCAAACTGTAAACAAACTCTCTAAATGTAAACAAAGTCTACAAATGTAAACAGACTATAAATGAAAACAGACTCTAAATGCAAACAGACTAAAAATGTATACAAAGACTAAAAATGTATACAAAGATGTAAACAGACTCTAAATGTAAACAAAGACTGCAAATGTAAACATAGACCTAAATGTAAACAAAGACTACAAATGTAAACAAAGACTCTATATGTAAACAAAGTCTAAAAATGTAAACAAAGCCTCTAAATATAAACAAAGTATCTAAATGTAAGCAGACTACAAATGTAAACAAAGAGCACAAATGTTCAGTGACTCAAACTGTAAACAAACTCTCTAAATGTAAACAAAGTCTACAAATGTAAACAGACTATTAATAAACAACAGACTCTAAATGCAAACAGACTAAAAATGTATACAAAGACTACATATGTAAACAGACTCTAAATGTAAACAAAGACTGCAAATGTAAACATAGACCTAAATGTAAACAAAGACTACAAATGTAAACAAAGACTCTATATGTAAACAAAGTCTAAAAATGTAAACAAAGTCTAAAAAAGCAAACAAAGGCTACAAATGTAAACAAAGACTCTAAATGTAAAGAAGGTCTCTAAATTCAAAGAAAGATTACAAATGTAAACAAAGACTACAAATATAAACAAAGACTCTAAATAAAACAGACTACAAATGTAAACAAAAACTATAAACGCAAACTAACACTCTAAATGTAGACAAAAACTACAAATGTAAACAAAGACGGCAAACGTAAACAAAGACTCTATATGTAAACAAACTAAATGTATAGAAAGACTACACATGTAAACAAGGATTTAAATGTAAATAAAGACTGCAAATGTAAACAAAGACCTTAAATGTAAACAGACTCTAAATTAAAACAAAGACTAAAAATGTAAACAAAGACTACAAATGTAAACAAAGACTCTAAATATAAAGAAGGTCTCTAAATGCAAACAAAGATTACAAATGTAAACAAAGAGCAAAATGTTAAGTGACTCAAACTGTAAACAAACTCTCTAAATGTAAACAAAGACTACATATGTAAACAGACTCTAAATGTAAACAAAGACTGCAAATGTAAACATAGACCTAAATGTAAACAAAGACTACAAATGTAAACAAAGACTCTATATGTAAACAAAGTCTAAAAATGTAAACAAAGTCTAAAAATGTAAACAAAGGCTACAAATGTAAACAAAGACTCTAAATGTAAAGAAGGTCTCTAAATTCAAAGAAAGATTACAAATGTAAACAAAGACTACAAATGTAAACAAAGACTACAAATATAAACAAAACTCTAAATAAAACAGACTACAAATGTAAACACTCTAAATGTAGACAAAGACTACAAATATAAACAAAGACTGCAAACGTAAACAAAGACTCTATATGTAAACAATCTAAATGTACAGAAAGACTACATATGTAAACAAAGAATTTAAATGTAAATAAAGACCTTAAATGTAAACAGACTCTAAATTAAAACAAA
This sequence comes from Salticus scenicus, assembly GCA_963930645.1. Classification (NCBI taxonomy): domain Eukaryota; kingdom Metazoa; phylum Arthropoda; class Arachnida; order Araneae; family Salticidae; genus Salticus; species Salticus scenicus. Next base: position 609,074 of record CAWVNO010003029.1, read on the forward strand.
GACAAAAAATGTAAACAAAGACTACAAACGTAAACAAAGACTCTAAATATAAAGAAGGTCTCTAAATGCAAACAAAGATTACAAATGTAAACAAAGACTACAAATGTAAACAAAGACTATAAATATAAAGAAAGACTCTAAATGGAAACAGACTACAAATGTAAATAAAAACTACAAACGTAAACTAACACTCTAAATGTAGACAAAGACTACAAATGTAAACAAAGACTGCAAACGTAAACAAAGACTCTATATGTAAACAATCTAAATGTATAGAAAGACTACATATGTAAACAAAGAATTTAAATGTAAACAAAGTCTAAAAATGTAAACAAAGACTACAAACGTAAACAAAGACTCTAAATATAAAGGTCTCTAAATGCAAACAAAGATTACAAATATAAACAACGACTACAAATGTAAACAAAACTAAATGTAAACAAATACTAGAAATAAACACAAAGACTCTAAATGTAACCAAAGATTGCAAACGTAAACAAAGTCTCTAAATGTAAACAAATAATAAAAATGTAAACAAAGACTCTAAATGTAATAAAAAACTCTGGGTATAAACAAGGACTCTAGGTGTAAACAAGGACTACAAATGTAAACAGACTCTAAATGTAAAAAAAGCCTAAAAATAAAAACTAAGACTCTAAATGTAAACAAAGGCTCTAAATGTAAACAAACGCGCTATATGTAAACAAAGACACTAAATGGAACTCTAAATGTAAACAATGAATAAAAATGTAAACAAAGACTACAAATGTAAACAAAGACACAAAATGGGACTCTAAATGTAAACAAAAAATAAAATTGTAAACAAAACTAAAAGTAAACAAATACTACAAATATAAACAACGACTACAAATGTAAGCAAAACTAAATGTAAACAAAACTAAATGTAAACAAATACTAGAAATATAAACAAAGACTCTAAATGTAACCAAAATCTCTTGGTGTAAACAAGGACTCTAGGTGTAAAAAAGGCTACAAATGTAAACAAAGACTCTAAATGTAAAGAAGGTCTCTAAATTCAAAGAAAGATTACAAATGTAAACAAAGACTACAAATGTAAACAAAAACTACAAACGTAAACTAACACTCTAAATGTAGACAAAGACTACAAATGTAAACAAAGACTGCAAACGTAAACAAAGACTCTATATGTAAACAATCTAAATGTATAGAAAGACTACATATGTAAACAAAGAATTTAAATGTAAATAAAGACTACAAATGTAAACAAAGACCTTAAATGTAAACAGACTAAATTAAAACAAAGACTAAAAATGTAAACAAAGACTACAAACGTAAACAAAGACTCTAAATATAAAGAAGGTCTTTAAATGCAAACAAAGATTACAAATGCAAACAAAGACTACAAATGTAAACAAAGACTATAAATGGAAAAAGACTACAAATGTAAACAAAAACTACAAACGTAAACTAACACTCTAAATGTAAACAAAGACTACAAATGTAAACAAAACTAAAAGTAAACAAATACTACAAATATAAACAACGACTACAAATGTAAACAAAACTAAATGGAAACAAATACTAGAAATATAAACAAAGACTCTAAATGTAACTAAAGATTGCAAACGTAAACAAAGTCTCTAAATGTAAACAAATAATAAAAATGTAAACAAATAATAAAAATGTAAACAAATGATAAAAATGTAAACAAAGACTCTAAATGTAATAAAAAACTCTGGGTATAAACAAGGACTACAAATGTAAACAGACTCTAAATGTAAACAAAGCCTAAAAATAAAAACAAAGACTCTAAATGTAAACAAAGGCTAAAAATGTAAACAAAGACTAAAAATGTAAACAAAGGCTCTAAATGTAAACAAACGCGCTATATGTAAACAAAGAGTCTAAATGGAACTCTAAATGTAAACAAAGAATAAAAATGTAAACAAAGACTACAAATGTAAACAAAGACACAAAATGGGACTCTAAATGTAAACAAAAAATAAAAAATGTAAACAAAACTAAAAGTAAACAAATACTACAAATATAAACAACGACTACAAATGTAAACAAAACTAAATGTAAACAATACTAAATGTAAACAAATACTAGAAATATAAACAAAGACTCTAAATGTAACCAAAATCTCTTGGTGTAAACAGGGACTCTAGGTGCAAAAAAGGACTACAAATGTAAACAAAGTCTCTAAATATAAACAAAGTCTAAATGTAAACAAAGACTACAAGTGTAAACAAGAACTACAAATGTAAAAAAAACTCTACATGTAAACAATCTCTCTAAATGTAAACAAAGAATAAAAATGTAAACAAAGACTATAAATGTTAAGAAAGTCTACAACTGTAAACAAAGACTACAAATGTAAACAAAGACACTAAACGTAAACAAAAACTACAAACGTAAACAGACTCTAAGTGTAAACAGACAACAGATGTAAACAAAGCCTCTAAATATAAACAAAGTATCTAAATGTAAGCAGACTACAAATGTAAACAAAGAGCACAAATGTTCAGTGACTCAAACTGTAAACAAACTCTCTAAATGTAAACAAAGTCTACAAATGTAAACAGACTATAAATGAAAACAGACTCTAAATGCAAACAGACTAAAAATGTATACAAAGACTAAAAATTTATACAAAGATGTAAACAGACTCTAAATGTAAACAAAGACTGCAAATGTAAACATAGACCTAAATGTAAACAAAGACTACAAATGTAAACAAAGACTCTATATGTAAACAAAGTCTAAAAATGTAAACAAAGCCTCTAAATATAAACAAAGTATCTAAATGTAAGCAGACTACAAATGTAAACAAAGAGCACAAATGTTCAGTGACTCAAACTGTAAACAAACTCTCTAAATGTAAACAAAGTCTACAAATGTAAACAGACTATAAATGAAAACAGACTCTAAATGCAAACAGACTAAAAATGTATACAAAGACTACATATGTAAACAGACTCTAAATGTAAACAAAGACTGCAAATGTAAACATAGACCTAAATGTAAACAAAGACTACAAATGTAAACAAAGACTCTATATGTAAACAAAGTCTAAAAATGTAAACAAAGTTAAAAATGCAAACAAAAACTACAAATGTAAACAAAGACGGCAAACGTAAACAAAGACTCTATATGTAAACAAACTAAATGTATAGAAAGACTACACATGTAAACAAGGATTTAAATGTAAATAAAGACTGCAAATGTAAACAAAGACCTTAAATGTAAACAGACTCTAAATTAAAACAAAGACAAAAAATGTAAACAAAGACTACAAATGTAAACAAAGACTCTAAATATAAAGAAGGTCTCTAAATGCAAACAAAGACTACAAATGTAAACAAAAACTACAAACGTAACCTAACACTCTAAATGTAAACAAAGACTACAAATGTAAACAAAACTAAAATTAAACAAATACTACAAATATAAACAACGACTACAAATGTAAACAAAACTAAATGTAAAAAAATACTAGAAATATAAACAAAGACTCTAAATGTAACCAAAGATTGCAAACGTAAACAAAGTCTCTAAATGTAAACAAATAATAAAAATGTAAATAAAGACTCTAAATGTAATAAAAAACTCTGGGTATAAACAAGGACTCTAGGTGTAAACAAGGACTACAAATGTAAACAGACTCTAAATGTAAACAAAGCCTAAAAATAAAAACAAAGACTCTAAATGTAAACAAAGGCTAAAAATGTAAACAAAGACTACAAATGTAAACAAAGGCTCTAAATGTAAACAAACGCGCTATATGTAAACAAAGACTCTAAATTGAACTCTAAATGTAAACAAAGAATAAAAATGTAAACAAAGACTACAAATGTAAACAAAGACACAAAATGGGACTCTAAATGTAAACAAAAAATAAAAATATAAACAAAACTAAAAGTAAACAAATACTACAAATATAAACAACGACTACAAATGTAAACAAAAATAAATGTAAACAAAACTAAATGTAAACAAATACTAGAAATATAAACAAAGACTCTAAATGTAACCAAAATCTCTTGGTGTAAACAAGGACTCTAGGTGTAAAAAAGGACTACTACAAATGTAAACAAAGTCTCTAAATATAAACAAAGTCTAAATGTAAACAAAGACTACAAGTGTAAACAAGGACTACAAATGTAAAAAAAATCTACATGTAAACAATCTCTCTAAATGTAAACAAAGAATAAAAATGTAAACAAAGACTATAAATGTTAAGAAAGTCTACAACTGTAAACAAAGACTACAAATGTAAACAAAGACACTAAACGTAAACAAAAACTACAAACGTAAACAGACTCTAAGTGTAAACAGACAACAGATGTAAACAAAGCCTCTAAATATAAACAAAGTATCTAAATGTAAGCAGACTACAAATGTAAACAAAGAGCACAAATGTTCAGTGACTCAAACTGTAAACAAACTCTCTAAATGTAAACAAAGTCTACAAATGTAAACAGACTATAAATGAAAACAGACTCTAAATGCAAACAGACTAAAAATGTATACAAAGACTAAAAATGTATACAAAGATGTAAACAGACTCTAAATGTAAACAAAGACTGCAAATGTAAACATAGACCTAAATGTAAACAAAGACTACAAATGTAAACAAAGACTCTATATGTAAACAAAGTCTAAAAATGTAAACAAAGCCTCTAAATATAAACAAAGTATCTAAATGTAAGCAGACTACAAATGTAAACAAAGAGCACAAATGTTCAGTGACTCAAACTGTAAACAAACTCTCTAAATGTAAACAAAGTCTACAAATGTAAACAGACTATTAATGAAAACAGACTCTAAATGCAAACAGACTAAAAATGTATACAAAGACTACATATGTAAACAGACTCTAAATGTAAACAAAGACTGCAAATGTAAACATAGACCTAAATGTAAACAAAGACTACAAATGTAAACAAAGACTCTATATGTAAACAAAGTCTAAAAATGTAAACAAAGTCTAAAAATGCAAACAAAGGCTACAAATGTAAACAAAGACTCTAAATGTAAAGAAGGTCTCTAAATTCAAAGAAAGATTACAAATGTAAACAAAGACTACAAATATAAACAAAGACTCTAAATAAAACAGACTACAAATGTAAACAAAAACTATAAACGCAAACTAACACTCTAAATGTAGACAAAAACTACAAATGTAAACAAAGACGGCAAACGTAAACAAAGACTCTATATGTAAACAAACTAAATGTATAGAAAGACTACACATGTAAACAAGGATTTAAATGTAAATAAAGACTGCAAATGTAAACAAAGACCTTAAATGTAAACAGACTCTAAATTAAAACAAAGACTAAAAATGTAAACAAAGACTACAAATGTAAACAAAGACTCTAAATATAAAGAAGGTCTCTAAATGCAAACAAAGATTACAAATGTAAACAAAGAGCAAAATGTTAAGTGACTCAAACTGTAAACAAACTCTCTAAATGTAAACAAAGACTACATATGTAAACAGACTCTAAATGTAAACAAAGACTGCAAATGTAAACATAGACCTAAATGTAAACAAAGACTACAAATGTAAACAAAGACTCTATATGTAAACAAAGTCTAAAAATGTAAACAAAGTCTAAAAATGTAAACAAAGGCTACAAACGTAAACAAAGACTCTAAATGTAAAGAAGGTCTCTAAATTCAAAGAAAGATTACAAATGTAAACAAAGACTACAAATGTAAACAAAGACTACAAATATAAACAAAACTCTAAATAAAACAGACTACAAATGTAAACACTCTAAATGTAGACAAAGACTACAAATATAAACAAAGACTGCAAACGTAAACAAAGACTCTATATGTAAACAATCTAAATGTACAGAAAGACTACATATGTAAACAAAGAATTTAAATGTAAATAAAGACCTTAAATGTAAACAGACTCTAAATTAAAACAAAGACAAAAAATGTAAACAAAGACTACAAACGTAAACAAAGACTCTAAATATAAAGAAGGTCTCTAAATGCAAACAAAGATTACAAATGTAAACAAAGACTACAAATGTAAACAAAGACTATAAATATAAAGAAAGACTCTAAATGGAAACAGACTACAAATGTAAATAAAAACTACAAACGTAAACTAACACTCTAAATGTAGACAAAGACTACAAATGTAAACAAAGACTGCAAACGTAAACAAAGACTCTATATGTAAACAATCTAAATGTATAGAAAGACTACATATGTAAACAAAGAATTTAAATGTAAACAAAGTCTAAAAATGTAAACAAAGACTACAAACGTAAACAAAGACTCTAAATATAAAGGTCTCTAAATGCAAACAAAGATTACAAATATAAACAACGACTACAAATGTAAACAAAACTAAATGTAAACAAATACTAGAAATAAACACAAAGACTCTAAATGTAACCAAAGATTGCAAACGTAAACAAAGTCTCTAAATGTAAACAAATAATAAAAATGTAAACAAAGACTCTAAATGTAATAAAAAACTCTGGGTATAAACAAGGACTCTAGGTGTAAACAAGGACTACAAATGTAAACAGACTCTAAATGTAAAAAAAGCCTAAAAATAAAAACTAAGACTCTAAATGTAAACAAAGGCTCTAAATGTAAACAAACGCGCTATATGTAAACAAAGACACTAAATGGAACTCTAAATGTAAACAATGAATAAAAATGTAAACAAAGACTACAAATGTAAACAAAGACACAAAATGGGACTCTAAATGTAAACAAAAAATAAAATTGTAAACAAAACTAAAAGTAAACAAATACTACAAATATAAACAACGACTACAAATGTAAGCAAAACTAAATGTAAACAAAACTAAATGTAAACAAATACTAGAAATATAAACAAAGACTCTAAATGTAACCAAAATCTCTTGGTGTAAACAAGGACTCTAGGTGTAAAAAAGGCTACAAATGTAAACAAAGACTCTAAATGTAAAGAAGGTCTCTAAATTCAAAGAAAGATTACAAATGTAAACAAAGACTACAAATGTAAACAAAAACTACAAACGTAAACTAACACTCTAAATGTAGACAAAGACTACAAATGTAAACAAAGACTGCAAACGTAAACAAAGACTCTATATGTAAACAATCTAAATGTATAGAAAGACTACATATGTAAACAAAGAATTTAAATGTAAATAAAGACTACAAATGTAAACAAAGACCTTAAATGTAAACAGACTAAATTAAAACAAAGACTAAAAATGTAAACAAAGACTACAAACGTAAACAAAGACTCTAAATATAAAGAAGGTCTTTAAATGCAAACAAAGATTACAAATGCAAACAAAGACTACAAATGTAAACAAAGACTATAAATGGAAAAAGACTACAAATGTAAACAAAAACTACAAACGTAAACTAACACTCTAAATGTAAACAAAGACTACAAATGTAAACAAAACTAAAAGTAAACAAATACTACAAATATAAACAACGACTACAAATGTAAACAAAACTAAATGGAAACAAATACTAGAAATATAAACAAAGACTCTAAATGTAACTAAAGATTGCAAACGTAAACAAAGTCTCTAAATGTAAACAAATAATAAAAATGTAAACAAATAATAAAAATGTAAACAAATGATAAAAATGTAAACAAAGACTCTAAATGTAATAAAAAACTCTGGGTATAAACAAGGACTACAAATGTAAACAGACTCTAAATGTAAACAAAGCCTAAAAATAAAAACAAAGACTCTAAATGTAAACAAAGGCTAAAAATGTAAAAAAAGACTAAAAATGTAAACAAAGGCTCTAAATGTAAACAAACGCGCTATATGTAAACAAAGAGTCTAAATGGAACTCTAAATGTAAACAAAGAATAAAAATGTAAACAAAGACTACAAATGTAAACAAAGACACAAAATGGGACTCTAAATGTAAACAAAAAATAAAAATGTAAACAAAACTAAAAGTAAACAAATACTACAAATATAAACAACGACTACAAATGTAAACAAAACTAAATGTAAACAATACTAAATGTAAACAAATACTAGAAATATAAACAAAGACTCTAAATGTAACCAAAATCTCTTGGTGTAAACAGGGACTCTAGGTGCAAAAAAGGACTACAAATGTAAACAAAGTCTCTAAATATAAACAAAGTCTAAATGTAAACAAAGACTACAAGTGTAAACAAGAACTACAAATGTAAAAAAAACTCTACATGTAAACAATCTCTCTAAATGTAAACAAAGAATAAAAATGTAAACAAAGACTATAAATGTTAAGAAAGTCTACAACTGTAAACAAAGACTACAAATGTAAACAAAGACACTAAACGTAAACAAAAACTACAAACGTAAACAGACTCTAAGTGTAAACAGACAACAGATGTAAACAAAGCCTCTAAATATAAACAAAGTATCTAAATGTAAGCAGACTACAAATGTAAACAAAGAGCACAAATGTTCAGTGACTCAAACTGTAAACAAACTCTCTAAATGTAAACAAAGTCTACAAATGTAAACAGACTATAAATGAAAACAGACTCTAAATGCAAACAGACTAAAAATGTATACAAAGACTAAAAATTTATACAAAGATGTAAACAGACTCTAAATGTAAACAAAGACTGCAAATGTAAACATAGACCTAAATGTAAACAAAGACTACAAATGTAAACAAAGACTCTATATGTAAACAAAGTCTAAAAATGTAAACAAAGCCTCTAAATATAAACAAAGTATCTAAATGTAAGCAGACTACAAATGTAAACAAAGAGCACAAATGTTCAGTGACTCAAACTGTAAACAAACTCTCTAAATGTAAACAAAGTCTACAAATGTAAACAGACTATAAATGAAAACAGACTCTAAATGCAAACAGACTAAAAATGTATACAAAGACTACATATGTAAACAGACTCTAAATGTAAACAAAGACTGCAAATGTAAACATAGACCTAAATGTAAACAAAGACTACAAATGTAAACAAAGACTCTATATGTAAACAAAGTCTAAAAATGTAAACAAAGTTAAAAATGCAAACAAAAACTACAAATGTAAACAAAGACGGCAAACGTAAACAAAGACTCTATATGTAAACAAACTAAATGTATAGAAAGACTACACATGTAAACAAGGATTTAAATGTAAATAAAGACTGCAAATGTAAACAAAGACCTTAAATGTAAACAGACTCTAAATTAAAACAAAGACAAAAAATGTAAACAAAGACTACAAATGTAAACAAAGACTCTAAATATAAAGAAGGTCTCTAAATGCAAACAAAGACTACAAATGTAAACAAAAACTACAAACGTAACCTAACACTCTAAATGTAAACAAAGACTACAAATGTAAACAAAACTAAAATTAAACAAATACTACAAATATAAACAACGACTACAAATGTAAACAAAACTAAATGTAAAAAAATACTAGAAATATAAACAAAGACTCTAAATGTAACCAAAGATTGCAAACGTAAACAAAGTCTCTAAATGTAAACAAATAATAAAAATGTAAATAAAGACTCTAAATGTAATAAAAAACTCTGGGTATAAACAAGGACTCTAGGTGTAAACAAGGACTACAAATGTAAACAGACTCTAAATGTAAACAAAGCCTAAAAATAAAAACAAAGACTCTAAATGTAAACAAAGGCTAAAAATGTAAACAAAGACTACAAATGTAAACAAAGGCTCTAAATGTAAACAAACGCGCTATATGTAAACAAAGACTCTAAATTGAACTCTAAATGTAAACAAAGAATAAAAATGTAAACAAAGACTACAAATGTAAACAAAGACACAAAATGGGACTCTAAATGTAAACAAAAAATAAAAATATAAACAAAACTAAAAGTAAACAAATACTACAAATATAAACAACGACTACAAATGTAAACAAAAATAAATGTAAACAAAACTAAATGTAAACAAATACTAGAAATATAAACAAAGACTCTAAATGTAACCAAAATCTCTTGGTGTAAACAAGGACTCTAGGTGTAAAAAAGGACTACAAATGTAAACAAAGTCTCTAAATATAAACAAAGTCTAAATGTAAACAAAGACTACAAGTGTAAACAAGGACTACAAATGTAAAAAAAATCTACATGTAAACAATCTCTCTAAATGTAAACAAAGAATAAAAATGTAAACAAAGACTATAAATGTTAAGAAAGTCTACAACTGTAAACAAAGACTACAAATGTAAACAAAGACACTAAACGTAAACAAAAACTACAAATGTAAACTGACTCTAAGTGTAAACAGACAACAAATGTAAACAAAGCCTCTAAATATAAACAAAGTATCTAAATGTAAGCAGACTACAAATGTAAACAAAGAGCACAAATGTTAAGTGACTCAAACTGTAAACAAACTCTCTAAATGTAAACAAAGTCTACAAATGTAAACAGACCATAAATGAAAACAGACTCTAAAAGAAAACAGATTAAAAATGTAAACAAAGACTACATATGTAAACAGACTCTAAACGTAAACAAAGACTGCAAATATAAACATAGACCTAAATGTAAACAAAGACTACAAATGTAAACAAAGACTCTAAATGTAAAGAAGGTCTCTAAATGCAAAGAAAGATTACAAATGTAAACAAAGACTACAAATGTAAACAAAGACTACAAATATAAACAAAGACTCTAAATAAAACAGACTACAAATGTAAACAAAAACTACAAACGTAAACTAACACTCTAAATGTAGACAAAGACTACAAATGTAAACAAAGACTGTAAACGTAAACAAAGACTCTAAATGTAAACACTCTAAATGTATACAAAGACTACATACGTAAACAAAGAATTTAAATGTAAATAAAGAATACAAATGTAAACAAAGACCTTAAATGTAAACAGAATCTAAATTAAAACAAAGACTAAAAATGTAAACAAAGACTACAAACGTAAACAAAGACTCTAAATATAAAGAAGGTCTCTAAATGCAAACAAAGATTACAAATGTAAACAAAGCCTACAAATGTAAACAAAGACTCTAAATAGAAACAGACTACAAATGTAAACAAAAACTACAAACGTAAACTAACACTCTAAATGTAAACAAAGACTACAAATGTAAACAAAGACTGCAAACGTAAAAAAAAACTCTAAATGTAAACAAATAATAAAAATGTAAACAAAGACTCTAAATGTAATAAAAAACTCTGGGTATAAACAAGGACTACAAATGTAAACAAAGACTACAAATGTAAACAAAGACTACAAATATAAACAAAGACTCTAAATAGAAACAGACTACAAATGTAAACAAAAACTACAAACGTAAACTAACACTCTAAATGTAAACAAAGACTACAAATGTAAACAAAGACTGCAAACGTAAACAAAAACTCTAAATGTAAACAAATAATAAAAATGTAAACAAAGACTCTAATTGTAATAAAAACTCTGAGTATAAACAAGGACTACAAATGTAAACAGACTCTAAATATAAACAAAGACTAAAAATAAAAACAAAGACTCTAAATGTAAACAAAGGCTAAAAATGTAAACAAAGACTACAAATGTAAACAAAGGGACTAAATGTAAACACTCTAAATGTAAACAAAGCCTACATATGTAAACAAAAACTACAAATGTAAACAAAGACTCTAAATGGAAACAGACTACAAATGTAAACAAAAACTACAAACGTAAACTAACACTCAAAATGTAAACAAAAACTACAAATGAAAACAAAACTAAAAGTAAACAAATACTACAAATATAAACAACGACTACAAATGTATACAAAACTAAATGTAAACAAATACTAGAAATATAAACAAAGACTCTAAATGTAACCAAAGATTGCAAACGTAAACAAAGTCTCTAAATGTAAACAAATAATAAAAACGTAAACAAATAATAAAAATGTAAACAAAGACTCTAAATGTAATAAAAAACTCTGGGTATAAACAAGGACTCTAGGTGTAAACAAGGACTACAAATGTAAACAGACTCTAAATGTAAACAAAGCTTAAAAATAAAACCAAAGACTCTAAATGTAAACAAAGGCTAAAAATGTAAACAAAGACTAAAAATGTAAACAAAGGCTCTAAATGTAAACAAACGCGCTATATGTAAACAAAGACTACAAATGTAAACAAAGACACAAAACGGGACTCTAAATGTAAACAAAAAATAAAAATGTAAACAAAGACTACAAGTGTAAACAAGGACTACAAATGTAAACAAAAACTCTACATGTAAACAATCTCTCTAAATGTAAACACTACAAATATAAACGGACTCTAAATGTCAACAAAGTCTCTAAATTTAAACAAAGATTTCAAATGTAAACAAAGACTATAAATGTTAAGAAAGTCTACAACTGTAAACAAAGACTACAAATGTAAACAAAGACACTAAACGTAAACAAAAACTACAAACGTAAACAGACTAAGTGTAAACAGACAACAAATGTAAACAAAGCCTCTAAATATAAACAAAGTATCTAAATGTAAGCAGACTACAAATGTAAACAAAGAATACAAATGTAAACAAAGAGCACAAATGTTAAGTGACTCAAACTGTAAACAAACTCTCTAAATGTAAACAAAGTCTACAAATGTAAACAGACTATAAATGAAAACAGACTCTAAATGCAAACAGACTAAAATTGTAAACAAAGACTACATATGTAAACAGACTCTAAATGTAAACAAAGACTGCAAATGTAAACATAGACTTAAATGTATACAAACGCTACAAATGTAAACAAAGTCTCTATATGTAAAGAAGGTCTCTAAATTCAAAGAAAGATTACAAATGTAAAAAAAGACTACAAATGTAAACAAAGACTACAAATATAAACAAAGACTCTAAATAAAACAGACTACAAATGTAAACAAAAACTACAAACGTAAGCTAACACTCTAAATGTAGACAAAGACTACAAATGTAAACAAAGACTGCAAACGTAAACAAAGACTCTATATGTAAACAATCTAAATGTATAGAAAGACTACATATGTAAACAAAGAATTTAAATGTAAACAAAGTCTAAAAATGTAAACAAAGACTACAAACGTAAACAAAGACTCTAAATATAAAGGTCTCTAAATGCAAACAAAGATTACAAATATAAACAACGACTACAAATGTAAACAAAACTAAATGTAAACAAATACTAGAAATAAACACAAAGACTCTAAATGTAACCAAAGATTGCGAACGTAAACAAAGTCTCTAAATGTAAACAAATAATAAAAATGTAAACAAAGACACTAAATGTAATAAAAAACTCTGGGTATAAACAAGGACTCTAGGTGTAAACAAGGACTACAAATGTAAACAGACTCTAAATGTAAAAAAAGCCTAAAAATAAAAACAAAGACTCTAAATGTAAACAAAGGCTCTAAATGTAAACAAACGCGCTATATGTAAACAAAGACACTAAATGGAACTCTAAATGTAAACAAAGAATAAAAATGTAAACAAAGACTACAAATGTAAACAAAGACACAAAATGGGACTCTAAATGTAAACAAAAAATAAAATTGTAAACAAAACTAAAAGTAAACAAATACTACAAATATAAACAACGACTACAAATGTAAGCAAAACTAAATGTAAACAAAACTAAATGTAAACAAATACTAGAAATATAAACAAAGACTCTAAATGTAACCAAAATCTCTTGGTGTAAACAAGGACTCTAGGTGTAAAAAAGGCTACAAATGTAAACAAAGACTCTAAATGTAAAGAAGGTCTCTAAATTCAAAGAAAGATTACAAATGTAAACAAAGACTACAAATGTAAACAAAAACTACAAACGTAAACTAACACTCTAAATGTAGACAAAGACTACAAATGTAAACAAAGACTGCAAACGTAAACAAAGACTCTATATGTAAACAATCTAAATGTATAGAAAGACTACATATGTAAACAAAGAATTTAAATGTAAATAAAGACTACAAATGTAAACAAAGACCTTAAATGTAAACAGACTAAATTAAAACAAAGACTAAAAATGTAAACAAAGTCTACAAACGTAAACAAAGACTCTAAATATAAAGAAGGTCTTTAAATGCAAACAAAGATTACAAATGCAAACAAAGACTACAAATGTAAACAAAGACTATAAATGGAAAAAGACTACAAATGTAAACAAAAACTACAAACGTAAACTAACACTCTAAATGTAAACAAAGACTACAAATGTAAACAAAACTAAAAGTAAACAAATACTACAAATATAAACAACGACTACAAATGTAAACAAAACTAAATGGAAACAAATACTAGAAATATAAACAAAGACTCTAAATGTAACTAAAGATTGCAAACGTAAACAAAGTCTCTAAATGTAAACAAATAATAAAAATGTAAACAAATAATAAAAATGTAAACAAATGATAAAAATGTAAACAAAGACTCTAAATGTAATAAAAAACTCTGGGTATAAACAAGGACTACAAATGTAAACAGACTCGAAATGTAAACAAAGCCTAAAAATAAAAACAAAGACTCTAAATGTAAACAAAGGCTAAAAATGTAAACAAAGACTAAAAATGTAAACAAAGGCTCTAAATGTAAACAAACGCGCTATATGTAAACAAAGAGTCTAAATGGAACTCTAAATGTAAACAAAGAATAAAAATGTAAACAAAGACTACAAATGTAAACAAAGACACAAAATGGGACTCTAAATGTAAACAAAAAATAAAAATGTAAACAAAACTAAAAGTAAACAAATACTACAAATATAAACGACTACAAATGTAAACAAAACTAAATGTAAACAATACTAAATGTAAACAAATACTAGAAATATAAACAAAGACTCTAAATGTAACCAAAATCTCTTGGTGTAAACAGGGACTCGGTGCAAAAAAGGACTACAAATGTAAACAAAGTCTCTAAATATAAACAAAGTCTAAATGTAAACAAAGACTACAAGTGTAAACAAGAACTACAAATGTAAAAAAAACTCTACATGTAAACAATCTCTCTAAATGTAAACAAAGAATAAAAATGTAAACAAAGACTATAAATGTTAAGAAAGTCTACAACTGTAAACAAAGACTACAAATGTAAACAAAGACACTAAACGTAAACAAAAACTACAAACGTAAACAGACTCTAAGTGTAAACAGACAACAGATGTAAACAAAGCCTCTAAATATAAACAAAGTATCTAAATGTAAGCAGACTACAAATGTAAACAAAGAGCACAAATGTTCAGTGACTCAAACTGTAAACAAACTCTCTAAATGTAAACAAAGTCTACAAATGTAAACAGACTATAAATGAAAACAGACTCTAAATGCAAACAGACTAAAAATGTATACAAAGACTAAAAATGTATACAAAGATGTAAACAGACTCTAAATGTAAACAAAGACTGCAAATGTAAACATAGACCTAAATGTAAACAAAGACTACAAATGTAAACAAAGACTCTATATGTAAACAAAGTCTAAAAATGTAAACAAAGCCTCTAAATATAAACAAAGTATCTAAATGTAAGCAGACTACAAATGTAAACAAAGAGCACAAATGTTCAGTGACTCAAACTGTAAACAAACTCTCTAAATGTAAACAAAGTCTACAAATGTAAACAGACTATTAATGAAAACAGACTCTAAATGCAAACAGACTAAAAATGTATACAAAGACTACATATGTAAACAGACTCTAAATGTAAACAAAGACTGCAAATGTAAACATAGACCTAAATGTAAACAAAGACTACAAATGTAAACAAAGACTCTATATGTAAACAAAGTCTAAAAATGTAAACAAAGTCTAAAAATGCAAACAAAGGCTACAAATGTAAACAAAGACTCTAAATGTAAAGAAGGTCTCTAAATTCAAAGAAAGATTACAAATGTAAACAAAGACTACAAATATAAACAAAGACTCTAAATAAAACAGACTACAAATGTAAACAAAAACTATAAACGCAAACTAACACTCTAAATGTAGACAAAAACTACAAATGTAAACAAAGACGGCAAACGTAAACAAAGACTCTATATGTAAACAAACTAAATGTATAGAAAGACTACACATGTAAACAAGGATTTAAATGTAAATAAAGACTGCAAATGTAAACAAAGACCTTAAATGTAAACAGACTCTAAATTAAAACAAAGACTAAAAATGTAAACAAAGACTACAAATGTAAACAAAGACTCTAAATATAAAGAAGGTCTCTAAATGCAAACAAAGATTACAAATGTAAACAAAGAGCAAAATGTTAAGTGACTCAAACTGTAAACAAACTCTCTAAATGTAAACAAAGACTACATATGTAAACAGACTCTAAATGTAAACAAAGACTGCAAATGTAAACATAGACCTAAATGTAAACAAAGACTACAAATGTAAACAAAGACTCTATATGTAAACAAAGTCTAAAAATGTAAACAAAGTCTAAAAATGTAAACAAAGGCTACAAATGTAAACAAAGACTCTAAATGTAAAGAAGGTCTCTAAATTCAAAGAAAGATTACAAATGTAAACAAAGACTACAAATGTAAACAAAGACTACAAATATAAACAAAACTCTAAATAAAACAGACTACAAATGTAAACACTCTAAATGTAGACAAAGACTACAAATATAAACAAAGACTGCAAACGTAAACAAAGACTCTATATGTAAACAATCTAAATGTACAGAAAGACTACATATGTAAACAAAGAATTTAAATGTAAATAAAGACCTTAAATGTAAACAGACTCTAAATTAAAACAAAGACAAAAAATGTAAACAAAGACTACAAACGTAAACAAAGACTCTAAATATAAAGAAGGTCTCTAAATGCAAACAAAGATTACAAATGTAAACAAAGACTACAAATGTAAACAAAGACTATAAATATAAAGAAAGACTCTAAATGGAAACAGACTACAAATGTAAATTAAAACTACAAACGTAAACTAACACTCTAAATGTAAACAAAGACTACAAATGTAAACAAAACTAAAATTAAACAAATACTACAAATATAAACAACGACTACAAATGTAAACAAAACTAAATGTAAAAAAATACTAGAAATATAAACAAAGACTCTAAATGTAACCAAAGATTGCAAACGTAAACAAAGTCTCTAAATGTAAACAAATAATAAAAATGTAAATAAAGACTCTAAATGTAATAAAAAACTCTGGGTATAAACAAGGACTCTAGGTGTAAACAAGGACTACAAATGTAAACAGACTCTAAATGTAAACAAAGCCTAAAAATAAAAACAAAGACTCTAAATGTAAACAAAGGCTAAAAATGTAAACAAAGACTACAAATGTAAACAAAGGCTCTAAATGTAAACAAACGCGCTATATGTAAACAAAGACTCTAAATTGAACTCTAAATGTAAACAAAGAATAAAAATGTAAACAAAGACTACAAATGTAAACAAAGACACAAAATGGGACTCTAAATGTAAACAAAAAATAAAAATATAAACAAAACTAAAAGTAAACAAATACTACAAATATAAACAACGACTACAAATGTAAACAAAAATAAATGTAAACAAAACTAAATGTAAACAAATACTAGAAATATAAACAAAGACTCTAAATGTAACCAAAATCTCTTGGTGTAAACAAGGACTCTAGGTGTAAAAAAGGACTACAAATGTAAACAAAGTCTCTAAATATAAACAAAGTCTAAATGTAAACAAAGACTACAAGTGTAAACAAGGACTACAAATGTAAAAAAAATCTACATGTAAACAATCTCTCTAAATGTAAACAAAGAATAAAAATGTAAACAAAGACTATAAATGTTAAGAAAGTCTACAACTGTAAACAAAGACTACAAATGTAAACAAAGACACTAAACGTAAACAAAAACTACAAATGTAAACTGACTCTAAGTGTAAACAGACAACAAATGTAAACAAAGCCTCTAAATATAAACAAAGTATCTAAATGTAAGCAGACTACAAATGTAAACAAAGAGCACAAATGTTAAGTGACTCAAACTGTAAACAAACTCTCTAAATGTAAACAAAGTCTACAAATGTAAACAGACCATAAATGAAAACAGACTCTAAAAGAAAACAGATTAAAAATGTAAACAAAGACTACATATGTAAACAGACTCTAAACGTAAACAAAGACTGCAAATATAAACATAGACCTAAATGTAAACAAAGACTACAAATGTAAACAAAGACTCTAAATGTAAAGAAGGTCTCTAAATGCAAAGAAAGATTACAAATGTAAACAAAGACTACAAATGTAAACAAAGACTACAAATATAAACAAAGACTCTAAATAAAACAGACTACAAATGTAAACAAAAACTACAAACGTAAACTAACACTCTAAATGTAGACAAAGACTACAAATGTAAACAAAGACTGTAAACGTAAACAAAGACTCTAAATGTAAACACTCTAAATGTATACAAAGACTACATACGTAAACAAAGAATTTAAATGTAAATAAAGAATACAAATGTAAACAAAGACCTTAAATGTAAACAGAATCTAAATTAAAACAAAGACTAAAAATGTAAACAAAGACTACAAACGTAAACAAAGACTCTAAATATAAAGAAGGTCTCTAAATGCAAACAAAGATTACAAATGTAAACAAAGCCTACAAATGTAAACAAAGACTCTAAATAGAAACAGACTACAAATGTAAACAAAAACTACAAACGTAAACTAACACTCTAAATGTAAACAAAGACTACAAATGTAAACAAAGACTGCAAACGTAAAAAAAAACTCTAAATGTAAACAAATAATAAAAATGTAAACAAAGACTCTAAATGTAATAAAAAACTCTGGGTATAAACAAGGACTACAAATGTAAACAAAGACTACAAATGTAAACAAAGACTACAAATATAAACAAAGACTCTAAATAGAAACAGACTACAAATGTAAACAAAAACTACAAACGTAAACTAACACTCTAAATGTAAACAAAGACTACAAATGTAAACAAAGACTGCAAACGTAAACAAAAACTCTAAATGTAAACAAATAATAAAAATGTAAACAAAGACTCTAATTGTAATAAAAACTCTGAGTATAAACAAGGACTACAAATGTAAACAGACTCTAAATATAAACAAAGACTAAAAATAAAAACAAAGACTCTAAATGTAAACAAAGGCTAAAAATGTAAACAAAGACTACAAATGTAAACAAAGGGACTAAATGTAAACACTCTAAATGAAAACAAAGCCTACATATGTAAACAAAAACTACAAATGTAAACAAAAACTCTAAATGGAAACAGACTACAAATGTAAACAAAAACTACAAACGTAAACTAACACTCAAAATGTAAACAAAAACTACAAATGAAAACAAAACTAAAAGTAAACAAATACTACAAATATAAACAACGACTACAAATGTATACAAAACTAAATGTAAACAAATACTAGAAATATAAACAAAGACTCTAAATGTAACCAAAGATTGCAAACGTAAACAAAGTCTCTAAATGTAAACAAATAATAAAAACGTAAACAAATAATAAAAATGTAAACAAAGACTCTAAATGTAATAAAAAACTCTGGGTATAAACAAGGACTCTAGGTGTAAACAAGGACTACAAATGTAAACAGACTCTAAATGTAAACAAAGCTTAAAAATAAAACCAAAGACTCTAAATGTAAACAAAGGCTAAAAATGTAAACAAAGACTAAAAATGTAAACAAAGGCTCTAAATGTAAACAAACGCGCTATATGTAAACAAAGACTACAAATGTAAACAAAGACACAAAACGGGACTCTAAATGTAAACAAAAAATAAAAATGTAAACAAAGACTACAAGTGTAAACAAGGACTACAAATGTAAACAAAAACTCTACATGTAAACAATCTCTCTAAATGTAAACACTACAAATATAAACGGACTCTAAATGTCAACAAAGTCTCTAAATTTAAACAAAGAATACAAATGTAAACAAAGACTATAAATGTTAAGAAAGTCTACAACTGTAAACAAAGACTACAAATGTAAACAAAGACACTAAACGTAAACAAAAACTACAAACGTAAACAGACTAAGTGTAAACAGACAACAAATGTAAACAAAGCCTCTAAATATAAACAAAGTATCTAAATGTAAGCAGACTACAAATGTAAACAAAGAATACAAATGTAAACAAAGAGCACAAATGTTAAGTGACTCAAACTGTAAACAAACTCTCTAAATGTAAACAAAGTCTACAAATGTAAACAGACTATAAATGAAAACAGACTCTAAATGCAAACAGACTAAAATTGTAAACAAAGACTACATATGTAAACAGACTCTAAATGTAAACAAAGACTGCAAATGTAAACATAGACTTAAATGTATACAAACGCTACAAATGTAAACAAAGTCTCTATATGTAAAGAAGGTCTCTAAATTCAAAGAAAGATTACAAATGTAAAAAAAGACTACAAATGTAAACAAAGACTACAAATATAAACAAAGACTCTAAATAAAACAGACTACAAATGTAAACAAAAACTACAAACGTAAGCTAACACTCTAAATGTAGACAAAGACTACAAATGTAAACAAAGACTGCAAACGTAAAGAAAGACTCTATATGTAAACAATCTAAATGTATAGAAAGACTACATATGTAAACAAAGAATTTAAATGTAAACAAAGTCTAAAAATGTAAACAAAGACTACAAACGTAAACAAAGACTCTAAATATAAAGGTCTCTAAATGCAAACAAAGATTACAAATATAAACAACGACTACAAATGTAAACAAAACTAAATGTAAACAAATACTAGAAATAAACACAAAGACTCTAAATGTAACCAAAGATTGCAAACATAAACAAAGTCTCTAAATGTAAACAAATAATAAAAATGTAAACAAAGACACTAAATGTAATAAAAAACTCTGGGTATAAACAAGGACTCTAGGTGTAAACAAGGACTACAAATGTAAACAGACTCTAAATGTAAAAAAAGCCTAAAAATAAAAACAAAGACTCTAAATGTAAACAAAGGCTCTAAATGTAAACAAACGCGCTATATGTAAACAAAGACACTAAATGGAACTCTAAATGTAAACAAAGAATAAAAATGTAAACAAAGACTACAAATGTAAACAAAGACACAAAATGGGACTCTAAATGTAAACAAAAAATAAAATTGTAAACAAAACTAAAAGTAAACAAATACTACAAATATAAACAACGACTACAAATGTAAGCAAAACTAAATGTAAACAAAACTAAATGTAAACAAATACTAGAAATATAAACAAAGACTCTAAATGTAACCAAAATCTCTTGGTGTAAACAAGGACTCTAGGTGTAAAAAAGGCTACAAATGTAAACAAAGACTCTAAATGTAAAGAAGGTCTCTAAATTCAAAGAAAGATTACAAATGTAAACAAAGACTACAAATGTAAACAAAAACTACAAACGTAAACTAACACTCTAAATGTAGACAAAGACTACAAATGTAAACAAAGACTGCAAACGTAAACAAAGACTCTATATGTAAACAATCTAAATGTATAGAAAGACTACATATGTAAACAAAGAATTTAAATGTAAATAAAGACTACAAATGTAAACAAAGACCTTAAATGTAAACAGACTAAATTAAAACAAAGACTAAAAATGTAAACAAAGTCTACAAACATAAACAAAGACTCTAAATATAAAGAAGGTCTTTAAATGCAAACAAAGATTACAAATGCAAACAAAGACTACAAATGTAAACAAAGACTATAAATGGAAAAAGACTACAAATGTAAACAAAAACTACAAACGTAAACTAACACTCTAAATGTAAACAAAGACTACAAATGTAAACAAAACTAAAAGTAAACAAATACTACAAATATAAACAACGACTACAAATGTAAACAAAACTAAATGGAAACAAATACTAGAAATATAAACAAAGACTCTAAATGTAAACAAAGTCTAAAAATGTAAACAAAGTTAAAAATGCAAACAAAAACTACAAATGTAAACAAAGACGGCAAACGTAAACAAAGACTCTATATGTAAACAAACTAAATGTATAGAAAGACTACACATGTAAACAAGGATTTAAATGTAAATAAAGACTGCAAATGTAAACAAAGACCTTAAATGTAAACAGACTCTAAATTAAAACAAAGACAAAAAATGTAAACAAAGACTACAAATGTAAACAAAGACTCTAAATATAAAGAAGGTCTCTAAATGCAAACAAAGACTACAAATGTAAACAAAAACTACAAACGTAACCTAACACTCTAAATGTAAACAAAGACTACAAATGTAAACAAAACTAAAATTAAACAAATACTACAAATATAAACAACGACTACAAATGTAAACAAAACTAAATGTAAAAAAATACTAGAAATATAAACAAAGACTCTAAATGTAACCAAAGATTGCAAACGTAAACAAAGTCTCTAAATGTAAACAAATAATAAAAATGTAAATAAAGACTCTAAATGTAATAAAAAACTCTGGGTATAAACAAGGACTCTAGGTGTAAACAAGGACTACAAATGTAAACAGACTCTAAATGTAAACAAAGCCTAAAAATAAAAACAAAGACTCTAAATGTAAACAAAGGCTAAAAATGTAAACAAAGACTACAAATGTAAACAAAGGCTCTAAATGTAAACAAACGCGCTATATGTAAACAAAGACTCTAAATTGAACTCTAAATGTAAACAAAGAATAAAAATGTAAACAAAGACTACAAATGTAAACAAAGACACAAAATGGGACTCTAAATGTAAACAAAAAATAAAAATATAAACAAAACTAAAAGTAAACAAATACTACAAATATAAACAACGACTACAAATGTAAACAAAAATAAATGTAAACAAAACTAAATGTAAACAAATACTAGAAATATAAACAAAGACTCTAAATGTAACCAAAATCTCTTGGTGTAAACAAGGACTCTAGGTGTAAAAAAGGACTACAAATGTAAACAAAGTCTCTAAATATAAACAAAGTCTAAATGTAAACAAAGACTACAAGTGTAAACAAGGACTACAAATGTAAAAAAAATCTACATGTAAACAATCTCTCTAAATGTAAACAAAGAATAAAAATGTAAACAAAGACTATAAATGTTAAGAAAGTCTACAACTGTAAACAAAGACTACAAATGTAAACAAAGACACTAAACGTAAACAAAAACTACAAATGTAAACTGACTCTAAGTGTAAACAGACAACAAATGTAAACAAAGCCTCTAAATATAAACAAAGTATCTAAATGTAAGCAGACTACAAATGTAAACAAAGAGCACAAATGTTAAGTGACTCAAACTGTAAACAAACTCTCTAAATGTAAACAAAGTCTACAAATGTAAACAGACCATAAATGAAAACAGACTCTAAAAGAAAACAGATTAAAAATGTAAACAAAGACTACATATGTAAACAGACTCTAAACGTAAACAAAGACTGCAAATATAAACATAGACCTAAATGTAAACAAAGACTACAAATGTAAACAAAGACTCTAAATGTAAAGAAGGTCTCTAAATGCAAAGAAAGATTACAAATGTAAACAAAGACTACAAATGTAAACAAAGACTACAAATATAAACAAAGACTCTAAATAAAACAGACTACAAATGTAAACAAAAACTACAAACGTAAACTAACACTCTAAATGTAGACAAAGACTACAAATGTAAACAAAGACTGTAAACGTAAACAAAGACTCTAAATGTAAACACTCTAAATGTATACAAAGACTACATACGTAAACAAAGAATTTAAATGTAAATAAAGAATACAAATGTAAACAAAGACCTTAAATGTAAACAGAATCTAAATTAAAACAAAGACTAAAAATGTAAACAAAGACTACAAACGTAAACAAAGACTCTAAATATAAAGAAGGTCTCTAAATGCAAACAAAGATTACAAATGTAAACAAAGCCTACAAATGTAAACAAAGACTCTAAATAGAAACAGACTACAAATGTAAACAAAAACTACAAACGTAAACTAACACTCTAAATGTAAACAAAGACTACAAATGTAAACAAAGACTGCAAACGTAAAAAAAAACTCTAAATGTAAACAAATAATAAAAATGTAAACAAAGACTCTAAATGTAATAAAAAACTCTGGGTATAAACAAGGACTACAAATGTAAACAAAGACTACAAATGTAAACAAAGACTACAAATATAAACAAAGACTCTAAATAGAAACAGACTACAAATGTAAACAAAAACTACAAACGTAAACTAACACTCTAAATGTAAACAAAGACTACAAATGTAAACAAAGACTGCAAACGTAAACAAAAACTCTAAATGTAAACAAATAATAAAAATGTAAACAAAGACTCTAATTGTAATAAAAACTCTGAGTATAAACAAGGACTACAAATGTAAACAGACTCTAAATATAAACAAAGACTAAAAATAAAAACAAAGACTCTAAATGTAAACAAAGGCTAAAAATGTAAACAAAGACTACAAATGTAAACAAAGGGACTAAATGTAAACACTCTAAATGTAAACAAAGCCTACATATGTAAACAAAAACTACAAATGTAAACAAAGACTCTAAATGGAAACAGACTACAAATGTAAACAAAAACTACAAACGTAAACTAACACTCAAAATGTAAACAAAAACTACAAATGAAAACAAAACTAAAAGTAAACAAATACTACAAATATAAACAACGACTACAAATGTATACAAAACTAAATGTAAACAAATACTAGAAATATAAACAAAGACTCTAAATGTAACCAAAGATTGCAAACGTAAACAAAGTCTCTAAATGTAAACAAATAATAAAAACGTAAACAAATAATAAAAATGTAAACAAAGACTCTAAATGTAATAAAAAACTCTGGGTATAAACAAGGACTCTAGGTGTAAACAAGGACTACAAATGTAAACAGACTCTAAATGTAAACAAAGCTTAAAAATAAAACCAAAGACTCTAAATGTAAACAAAGGCTAAAAATGTAAACAAAGACTAAAAATGTAAACAAAGGCTCTAAATGTAAACAAACGCGCTATATGCAAACAAAGACTACAAATGTAAACAAAGAC
Source organism: Salticus scenicus (assembly GCA_963930645.1). Lineage (NCBI taxonomy): Eukaryota > Metazoa > Arthropoda > Arachnida > Araneae > Salticidae > Salticus > Salticus scenicus. The sequence continues at coordinate 634,073 of CAWVNO010003029.1, forward strand.
ACAAAACGGGACTCTAAATGTAAACAAAAAATAAAAATGTAAACAAAGACTACAAGTGTAAACAAGGACTACAAATGTAAACAAAAACTCTACATGTAAACAATCTCTCTAAATGTAAACACTACAAATATAAACGGACTCTAAATGTCAACAAAGTCTCTAAATTTAAACAAAGAATACAAATGTAAACAAAGACTATAAATGTTAAGAAAGTCTACAACTGTAAACAAAGACTACAAATGTAAACAAAGACACTAAACGTAAACAAAAACTACAAACGTAAACAGACTAAGTGTAAACAGACAACAAATGTAAACAAAGCCTCTAAATATAAACAAAGTATCTAAATGTAAGCAGACTACAAATGTAAACAAAGAATACAAATGTAAACAAAGAGCACAAATGTTAAGTGACTCAAACTGTAAACAAACTCTCTAAATGTAAACAAAGTCTACAAATGTAAACAGACTATAAATGAAAACAGACTCTAAATGCAAACAGACTAAAATTGTAAACAAAGACTACATATGTAAACAGACTCTAAATGTAAACAAAGACTGCAAATGTAAACATAGACTTAAATGTATACAAACGCTACAAATGTAAACAAAGTCTCTATATGTAAAGAAGGTCTCTAAATTCAAAGAAAGATTACAAATGTAAAAAAAGACTACAAATGTAAACAAAGACTACAAATATAAACAAAGACTCTAAATAAAACAGACTACAAATGTAAACAAAAACTACAAACGTAAGCTAACACTCTAAATGTAGACAAAGACTACAAATGTAAACAAAGACTGCAAACGTAAACAAAGACTCTATATGTAAACAATCTAAATGTATAGAAAGACTACATATGTAAACAAAGAATTTAAATGTAAACAAAGTCTAAAAATGTAAACAAAGACTACAAACGTAAACAAAGACTCTAAATATAAAGGTCTCTAAATGCAAACAAAGATTACAAATATAAACAACGACTACAAATGTAAACAAAACTAAATGTAAACAAATACTAGAAATAAACACAAAGACTCTAAATGTAACCAAAGATTGCAAACGTAAACAAAGTCTCTAAATGTAAACAAATAATAAAAATGTAAACAAAGACACTAAATGTAATAAAAAACTCTGGGTATAAACAAGGACTCTAGGTGTAAACAAGGACTACAAATGTAAACAGACTCTAAATGTAAAAAAAGCCTAAAAATAAAAACAAAGACTCTAAATGTAAACAAAGGCTCTAAATGTAAACAAACGCGCTATATGTAAACAAAGACACTAAATGGAACTCTAAATGTAAACAAAGAATAAAAATGTAAACAAAGACTACAAATGTAAACAAAGACACAAAATGGGACTCTAAATGTAAACAAAAAATAAAATTGTAAACAAAACTAAAAGTAAACAAATACTACAAATATAAACAACGACTACAAATGTAAGCAAAACTAAATGTAAACAAAACTAAATGTAAACAAATACTAGAAATATAAACAAAGACTCTAAATGTAACCAAAATCTCTTGGTGTAAACAAGGACTCTAGGTGTAAAAAAGGCTACAAATGTAAACAAAGACTCTAAATGTAAAGAAGGTCTCTAAATTCAAAGAAAGATTACAAATGTAAACAAAGACTACAAATGTAAACAAAAACTACAAACGTAAACTAACACTCTAAATGTAGACAAAGACTACAAATGTAAACAAAGACTGCAAACGTAAACAAAGACTCTATATGTAAACAATCTAAATGTATAGAAAGACTACATATGTAAACAAAGAATTTAAATGTAAATAAAGACTACAAATGTAAACAAAGACCTTAAATGTAAACAGACTAAATTAAAACAAAGACTAAAAATGTAAACAAAGTCTACAAACGTAAACAAAGACTCTAAATATAAAGAAGGTCTTTAAATGCAAACAAAGATTACAAATGCAAACAAAGACTACAAATGTAAACAAAGACTATAAATGGAAAAAGACTACAAATGTAAACAAAAACTACAAACGTAAACTAACACTCTAAATGTAAACAAAGACTACAAATGTAAACAAAACTAAAAGTAAACAAATACTACAAATATAAACAACGACTACAAATGTAAACAAAACTAAATGGAAACAAATACTAGAAATATAAACAAAGACTCTAAATGTAACTAAAGATTGCAAACGTAAACAAAGTCTCTAAATGTAAACAAATAATAAAAATGTAAACAAATAATAAAAATGTAAACAAATGATAAAAATGTAAACAAAGACTCTAAATGTAATAAAAAACTCTGGGTATAAACAAGGACTACAAATGTAAACAGACTCGAAATGTAAACAAAGCCTAAAAATAAAAACAAAGACTCTAAATGTAAACAAAGGCTAAAAATGTAAACAAAGACTAAAAATGTAAACAAAGGCTCTAAATGTAAACAAACGCGCTATATGTAAACAAAGAGTCTAAATGGAACTCTAAATGTAAACAAAGAATAAAAATGTAAACAAAGACTACAAATGTAAACAAAGACACAAAATGGGACTCTAAATGTAAACAAAAAATAAAAATGTAAACAAAACTAAAAGTAAACAAATACTACAAATATAAACGACTACAAATGTAAACAAAACTAAATGTAAACAATACTAAATGTAAACAAATACTAGAAATATAAACAAAGACTCTAAATGTAACCAAAATCTCTTGGTGTAAACAGGGACTCGGTGCAAAAAAGGACTACAAATGTAAACAAAGTCTCTAAATATAAACAAAGTCTAAATGTAAACAAAGACTACAAGTGTAAACAAGGACTACAAATGTAAAAAAAACTCTACATGTAAACAATCTCTCTAAATGTAAACAAAGAATAAAAATGTAAACAAAGACTATAAATGTTAAGAAAGTCTACAACTGTAAACAAAGACTACAAATGTAAACAAAGACACTAAACGTAAACAAAAACTACAAACGTAAACAGACTCTAAGTGTAAACAGACAACAGATGTAAACAAAGCCTCTAAATATAAACAAAGTATCTAAATGTAAGCAGACTACAAATGTAAACAAAGAGCACAAATGTTCAGTGACTCAAACTGTAAACAAACTCTCTAAATGTAAACAAAGTCTACAAATGTAAACAGACTATAAATGAAAACAGACTCTAAATGCAAACAGACTAAAAATGTATACAAAGACTAAAAATGTATACAAAGATGTAAACAGACTCTAAATGTAAACAAAGACTGCAAATGTAAACATAGACCTAAATGTAAACAAAGACTACAAATGTAAACAAAGACTCTATATGTAAACAAAGTCTAAAAATGTAAACAAAGCCTCTAAATATAAACAAAGTATCTAAATGTAAGCAGACTACAAATGTAAACAAAGAGCACAAATGTTCAGTGACTCAAACTGTAAACAAACTCTCTAAATGTAAACAAAGTCTACAAATGTAAACAGACTATTAATGAAAACAGACTCTAAATGCAAACAGACTAAAAATGTATACAAAGACTACATATGTAAACAGACTCTAAATGTAAACAAAGACTGCAAATGTAAACATAGACCTAAATGTAAACAAAGACTACAAATGTAAACAAAGACTCTATATGTAAACAAAGTCTAAAAATGTAAACAAAGTCTAAAAATGCAAACAAAGGCTACAAATGTAAACAAAGACTCTAAATGTAAAGAAGGTCTCTAAATTCAAAGAAAGATTACAAATGTAAACAAAGACTACAAATATAAACAAAGACTCTAAATAAAACAGACTACAAATGTAAACAAAAACTATAAACGCAAACTAACACTCTAAATGTAGACAAAAACTACAAATGTAAACAAAGACGGCAAACGTAAACAAAGACTCTATATGTAAACAAACTAAATGTATAGAAAGACTACACATGTAAACAAGGATTTAAATGTAAATAAAGACTGCAAATGTAAACAAAGACCTTAAATGTAAACAGACTCTAAATTAAAACAAAGACTAAAAATGTAAACAAAGACTACAAATGTAAACAAAGACTCTAAATATAAAGAAGGTCTCTAAATGCAAACAAAGATTACAAATGTAAACAAAGAGCAAAATGTTAAGTGACTCAAACTGTAAACAAACTCTCTAAATGTAAACAAAGACTACATATGTAAACAGACTCTAAATGTAAACAAAGACTGCAAATGTAAACATAGACCTAAATGTAAACAAAGACTACAAATGTAAACAAAGACTCTATATGTAAACAAAGTCTAAAAATGTAAACAAAGTCTAAAAATGTAAACAAAGGCTACAAATGTAAACAAAGACTCTAAATGTAAAGAAGGTCTCTAAATTCAAAGAAAGATTACAAATGTAAACAAAGACTACAAATGTAAACAAAGACTACAAATATAAACAAAACTCTAAATAAAACAGACTACAAATGTAAACACTCTAAATGTAGACAAAGACTACAAATATAAACAAAGACTGCAAACGTAAACAAAGACTCTATATGTAAACAATCTAAATGTACAGAAAGACTACATATGTAAACAAAGAATTTAAATGTAAATAAAGACCTTAAATGTAAACAGACTCTAAATTAAAACAAAGACAAAAAATGTAAACAAAGACTACAAACGTAAACAAAGACTCTAAATATAAAGAAGGTCTCTAAATGCAAACAAAGATTACAAATGTAAACAAAGACTACAAATGTAAACAAAGACTATAAATATAAAGAAAGACTCTAAATGGAAACAGACTACAAATGTAAATAAAAACTACAAACGTAAACTAACACTCTAAATGTAAACAAAGACTACAAATGTAAACAAAACTAAAATTAAACAAATACTACAAATATAAACAACGACTACAAATGTAAACAAAACTAAATGTAAAAAAATACTAGAAATATAAACAAAGACTCTAAATGTAACCAAAGATTGCAAACGTAAACAAAGTCTCTAAATGTAAACAAATAATAAAAATGTAAATAAAGACTCTAAATGTAATAAAAAACTCTGGGTATAAACAAGGACTCTAGGTGTAAACAAGGACTACAAATGTAAACAGACTCTAAATGTAAACAAAGCCTAAAAATAAAAACAAAGACTCTAAATGTAAACAAAGGCTAAAAATGTAAACAAAGACTACAAATGTAAACAAAGGCTCTAAATGTAAACAAACGCGCTATATGTAAACAAAGACTCTAAATTGAACTCTAAATGTAAACAAAGAATAAAAATGTAAACAAAGACTACAAATGTAAACAAAGACACAAAATGGGACTCTAAATGTAAACAAAAAATAAAAATATAAACAAAACTAAAAGTAAACAAATACTACAAATATAAACAACGACTACAAATGTAAACAAAAATAAATGTAAACAAAACTAAATGTAAACAAATACTAGAAATATAAACAAAGACTCTAAATGTAGCCAAAATCTCTTGGTGTAAACAAGGACTCTAGGTGTAAAAAAGGACTACAAATGTAAACAAAGTCTCTAAATATAAACAAAGTCTAAATGTAAACAAAGACTACAAGTGTAAACAAGGACTACAAATGTAAAAAAAATCTACATGTAAACAATCTCTCTAAATGTAAACAAAGAATAAAAATGTAAACAAAGACTATAAATGTTAAGAAAGTCTACAACTGTAAACTAAGACTACAAATGTAAACAAAGACACTAAACGTAAACAAAAACTACAAATGTAAACTGACTCTAAGTGTAAACAGACAACAAATGTAAACAAAGCCTCTAAATATAAACAAAGTATCTAAATGTAAGCAGACTACAAATGTAAACAAAGAGCACAAATGTTAAGTGACTCAAACTGTAAACAAACTCTCTAAATGTAAACAAAGTCTACAAATGTAAACAGACCATAAATGAAAACAGACTCTAAAAGAAAACAGATTAAAAATGTAAACAAAGACTACATATGTAAACAGACTCTAAACGTAAACAAAGACTGCAAATATAAACATAGACCTAAATGTAAACAAAGACTACAAATGTAAACAAAGACTCTAAATGTAAAGAAGGTCTCTAAATGCAAAGAAAGATTACAAATGTAAACAAAGACTACAAATGTAAACAAAGACTACAAATATAAACAAAGACTCTAAATAAAACAGACTACAAATGTAAACAAAAACTACAAACGTAAACTAACACTCTAAATGTAGACAAAGACTACAAATGTAAACAAAGACTGTAAACGTAAACAAAGACTCTAAATGTAAACACTCTAAATGTATACAAAGACTACATACGTAAACAAAGAATTTAAATGTAAATAAAGAATACAAATGTAAACAAAGACCTTAAATGTAAACAGAATCTAAATTAAAACAAAGACTAAAAATGTAAACAAAGACTACAAACGTAAACAAAGACTCTAAATATAAAGAAGGTCTCTAAATGCAAACAAAGATTACAAATGTAAACAAAGCCTACAAATGTAAACAAAGACTCTAAATAGAAACAGACTACAAATGTAAACAAAAACTACAAACGTAAACTAACACTCTAAATGTAAACAAAGACTACAAATGTAAACAAAGACTGCAAACGTAAAAAAAACTCTAAATGTAAACAAATAATAAAAATGTAAACAAAGACTCTAAATGTAATAAAAAACTCTGGGTATAAACAAGGACTACAAATGTAAACAAAGACTACAAATGTAAACAAAGACTACAAATATAAACAAAGACTCTAAATAGAAACAGACTACAAATGTAAACAAAAACTACAAACGTAAACTAACACTCTAAATGTAAACAAAGACTACAAATGTAAACAAAGACTGCAAACGTAAACAAAAACTCTAAATGTAAACAAATAATAAAAATGTAAACAAAGACTCTAATTGTAATAAAAACTCTGAGTATAAACAAGGACTACAAATGTAAACAGACTCTAAATATAAACAAAGACTAAAAATAAAAACAAAGACTCTAAATGTAAACAAAGGCTAAAAATGTAAACAAAGACTACAAATGTAAACAAAGGGACTAAATGTAAACACTCTAAATGTAAACAAAGCCTACATATGTAAACAAAAACTACAAATGTAAACAAAAACTCTAAATGGAAACAGACTACAAATGTAAACAAAAACTACAAACGTAAACTAACACTCAAAATGTAAACAAAAACTACAAATGAAAACAAAACTAAAAGTAAACAAATACTACAAATATAAACAACGACTACAAATGTATACAAAACTAAATGTAAACAAATACTAGAAATATAAACAAAGACTCTAAATGTAACCAAAGATTGCAAACGTAAACAAAGTCTCTAAATGTAAACAAATAATAAAAACGTAAACAAATAATAAAAATGTAAACAAAGACTCTAAATGTAATAAAAAACTCTGGGTATAAACAAGGACTCTAGGTGTAAACAAGGACTACAAATGTAAACAGACTCTAAATGTAAACAAAGCTTAAAAATAAAACCAAAGACTCTAAATGTAAACAAAGGCTAAAAATGTAAACAAAGACTAAAAATGTAAACAAAGGCTCTAAATGTAAACAAACGCGCTATATGTAAACAAAGACTACAAATGTAAACAAAGACACAAAACGGGACTCTAAATGTAAACAAAAAATAAAAATGTAAACAAAGACTACAAGTGTAAACAAGGACTACAAATGTAAACAAAAACTCTACATGTAAACAATCTCTCTAAATGTAAACACTACAAATATAAACGGACTCTAAATGTCAACAAAGTCTCTAAATTTAAACAAAGAATACAAATGTAAACAAAGACTATAAATGTTAAGAAAGTCTACAACTGTAAACAAAGACTACAAATGTAAACAAAGACACTAAACGTAAACAAAAACTACAAACGTAAACAGACTAAGTGTAAACAGACAACAAATGTAAACAAAGCCTCTAAATATAAACAAAGTATCTAAATGTAAGCAGACTACAAATGTAAACAAAGAATACAAATGTAAACAAAGAGCACAAATGTTAAGTGACTCAAACTGTAAACAAACTCTCTAAATGTAAACAAAGTCTACAAATGTAAACAGACTATAAATGAAAACAGACTCTAAATGCAAACAGACTAAAATTGTAAACAAAGACTACATATGTAAACAGACTCTAAATGTAAACAAAGACTGCAAATGTAAACATAGACTTAAATGTATACAAACGCTACAAATGTAAACAAAGTCTCTATATGTAAAGAAGGTCTCTAAATTCAAAGAAAGATTACAAATGTAAAAAAAGACTACAAATGTAAACAAAGACTACAAATATAAACAAAGACTCTAAATAAAACAGACTACAAATGTAAACAAAAACTACAAACGTAAGCTAACACTCTAAATGTAGACAAAGACTACAAATGTAAACAAAGACTGCAAACGTAAAGAAAGACTCTATATGTAAACAATCTAAATGTATAGAAAGACTACATATGTAAACAAAGAATTTAAATGTAAACAAAGTCTAAAAATGTAAACAAAGACTACAAACGTAAACAAAGACTCTAAATATAAAGGTCTCTAAATGCAAACAAAGATTACAAATATAAACAACGACTACAAATGTAAACAAAACTAAATGTAAACAAATACTAGAAATAAACACAAAGACTCTAAATGTAACCAAAGATTGCAAACGTAAACAAAGTCTCTAAATGTAAACAAATAATAAAAATGTAAACAAAGACACTAAATGTAATAAAAAACTCTGGGTATAAACAAGGACTCTAGGTGTAAACAAGGACTACAAATGTAAACAGACTCTAAATGTAAAAAAAGCCTAAAAATAAAAACAAAGACTCTAAATGTAAACAAAGGCTCTAAATGTAAACAAACGCGCTATATGTAAACAAAGACACTAAATGGAACTCTAAATGTAAACAAAGAATAAAAATGTAAACAAAGACTACAAATGTAAACAAAGACACAAAATGGGACTCTAAATGTAAACAAAAAATAAAATTGTAAACAAAACTAAAAGTAAACAAATACTACAAATATAAACAACGACTACAAATGTAAGCAAAACTAAATGTAAACAAAACTAAATGTAAACAAATACTAGAAATATAAACAAAGACTCTAAATGTAACCAAAATCTCTTGGTGTAAACAAGGACTCTAGGTGTAAAAAAGGCTACAAATGTAAACAAAGACTCTAAATGTAAAGAAGGTCTCTAAATTCAAAGAAAGATTACAAATGTAAACAAAGACTACAAATGTAAACAAAAACTACAAACGTAAACTAACACTCTAAATGTAGACAAAGACTACAAATGTAAACAAAGACTGCAAACGTAAACAAAGACTCTATATGTAAACAATCTAAATGCATAGAAAGACTACATATGTAAACAAAGAATTTAAATGTAAATAAAGACTACAAATGTAAACAAAGACCTTAAATGTAAACAGACTAAATTAAAACAAAGACTAAAAATGTAAACAAAGTCTACAAACGTAAACAAAGACTCTAAATATAAAGAAGGTCTTTAAATGCAAACAAAGATTACAAATGCAAACAAAGACTACAAATGTAAACAAAGACTATAAATGGAAAAAGACTACAAATGTAAACAAAAACTACAAACGTAAACTAACACTCTAAATGTAAACAAAGACTACAAATGTAAACAAAACTAAAAGTAAACAAATACTACAAATATAAACAACGACTACAAATGTAAACAAAACTAAATGGAAACAAATACTAGAAATATAAACAAAGACTCTAAATGTAACTAAAGATTGCAAACGTAAACAAAGTCTCTAAATGTAAACAAATAATAAAAATGTAAACAAATAATAAAAATGTAAACAAATGATAAAAATGTAAACAAAGACTCTAAATGTAATAAAAAACTCTGGGTATAAACAAGGACTACAAATGTAAACAGACTCTAAATGTAAACAAAGCCTAAAAATAAAAACAAAGACTCTAAATGTAAACAAAGGCTAAAAATGTAAACAAAGACTAAAAATGTAAACAAAGGCTCTAAATGTAAACAAACGCGCTATATGTAAACAAAGAGTCTAAATGGAACTCTAAATGTAAACAAAGAATAAAAATGTAAACAAAGACTACAAATGTAAACAAAGACACAAAATGGGACTCTAAATGTAAACAAAAAATAAAAATGTAAACAAAACTAAAAGTAAACAAATACTACAAATATAAACGACTACAAATGTAAACAAAACTAAATGTAAACAATACTAAATGTAAACAAATACTTGAAATATAAACAAAGACTCTAAAGTAACCAAAATCTCTTGGTGTAAACAGGGACTCGGTGCAAAAAAGGACTACAAATGTAAACAAAGTCTCTAAATATAAACAAAGTCTAAATGTAAACAAAGACTACAAGTGTAAACAAGGACTACAAATGTAAAAAAAACTCTACATGTAAACAAACTCTCTAAATGTAAACAAAGAATAAAAATGTAAACAAAGACTATAAATGTTAAGAAAGTCTACAACTGTAAACAAAGACTACAAATGTAAACAAAGACACTAAACGTAAACAAAAACTACAAACGTAAACAGACTCTAAGTGTAAACAGACAACAGATGTAAACAAAGCCTCTAAATATAAACAAAGTATCTAAATGTAAGCAGACTACAAATGTAAACAAAGAGCACAAATGTTCAGTGACTCAAACTGTAAACAAACTCTCTAAATGTAAACAAAGTCTACAAATGTAAACAGACTATAAATGAAAACAGACTCTAAATGCAAACAGACTAAAAATGTATACAAAGACTAAAAATGTATACAAAGATGTAAACAGACTCTAAATGTAAACAAAGACTGCAAATGTAAACATAGACCTAAATGTAAACAAAGACTACAAATGTAAACAAAGACTCTATATGTAAACAAAGTCTAAAAATGTAAACAAAGCCTCTAAATATAAACAAAGTATCTAAATGTAAGCAGACTACAAATGTAAACAAAGAGCACAAATGTTCAGTGACTCAAACTGTAAACAAACTCTCTAAATGTAAACAAAGTCTACAAATGTAAACAGACTATTAATGAAAACAGACTCTAAATGCAAACAGACTAAAAATGTATACAAAGACTACATATGTAAACAGACTCTAAATGTAAACAAAGACTGCAAATGTAAACATAGACCTAAATGTAAACAAAGACTACAAATGTAAACAAAGACTCTATATGTAAACAAAGTCTAAAAATGTAAACAAAGTCTAAAAATGCAAACAAAGGCTACAAATGTAAACAAAGACTCTAAATGTAAAGAAGGTCTCTAAATTCAAAGAAAGATTACAAATGTAAACAAAGACTACAAATATAAACAAAGACTCTAAATAAAACAGACTACAAATGTAAACAAAAACTATAAACGTAAACTAACACTCTAAATGTAGACAAAAACTACAAATGTAAACAAAGACGGCAAACGTAAACAAAGACTCTATATGTAAACAAACTAAATGTATAGAAAGACTACACATGTAAACAAGGATTTAAATGTAAATAAAGACTGCAAATGTAAACAAAGACCTTAAATGTAAACAGACTCTAAATTAAACAAAGACTAAAAATGTAAACAAAGACTACAAATGTAAACAAAGACTCTAAATATAAAGAAGGTCTCTAAATGCAAACAAAGATTACAAATGTAAACAAAGACTACAAATGTAAACAAAAACTACAAACGTAACCTAACACTCTAAATGTAAACAAAGACTACAAATGTAAACAAAACTAAAAGTAAACAAATACTACAAATATAAACAACGACTACAAATGTAAACAAAACTAAATGTAAAAAAATACTAGAACTATAAACAAAGACTCTAAATGTAACCAAAGATTGCAAACGTAAACAAAGTCTCTAAATGTAAACAAATAATAAAAATGTAAACAAAGACTCAAAATGTAATAAAAAACTCTGTGTATAAACAAGGACTCTAGGTGTAAACAAGGACTACAAATGTAAACAGACTCTAAATGTAAACAAAGCCTAAAAATAAAAACAAAGACTCTAAATGTAAACAAATGCTAAAAATGTAAACAAAGACTAAAAATGTAAACAAAGTCTCTAAATGTAAACAAATAATAAAAATGTAAACAAAGACTCTAAATGTAATAAAAAACTCTGGGTATAAACAAGGACTCTAGGTGTAAACAAGGACTACAAATGTAAACAGACTCTAAATGTAAACAAAGCCTAAAAATAAAAACAAAGACTCTAAATGTAAACAAAGGCTCTAAATGTAAACAAACGCGCTATATGTAAACAAAGACACTAAATGGAACTCTAAATGTAAACAAAGAATAAAAATGTAAACAAAGACACAAAATGGGACTCTAAATGTAAACAAAAAATAAAATTGTAAACAAAACTAAAAGTAAACAAATACTACAAATATAAACAACGACTACAAATGTAAGCAAAACTAAATGTAAACAAAACTAAATGTAAACAAATACTAGAAATATAAACAAAGACTCTAAATGTAACCAAAATCTCTTGGTGTAAACAAGGACTCTAGGTGTAAAAAAGGCTACAAATGTAAACAAAGACTCTAAATGTAAAGAAGGTCTCTAAATTCAAAGAAAGATTACAAATGTAAACAAAGACTACAAATGTAAACAAAAACTACAAACGTAAACTAACACTCTAAATGTAGACAAAGACTACAAATGTAAACAAAGACTGCAAACGTAAACAAAGACTCTATATGTAAACAATCTAAATGTATAGAAAGACTACATATGTAAACAAAGAATTTAAATGTAAATAAAGACTACAAATGTAAACAAAGACCTTAAATGTAAACAGACTAAATTAAAACAAAGACTAAAAATGTAAACAAAGACTACAAACGTAAACAAAGACTCTAAATATAAAGAAGGTCTTTAAATGCAAACAAAGATTACAAATGCAAACAAAGACTACAAATGTAAACAAAGACTATAAATGGAAAAAGACTACAAATGTAAACAAAAACTACAAACGTAAACTAACACTCTAAATGTAAACAAAGACTACAAATGTAAACAAAACTAAAAGTAAACAAATACTACAAATATAAACAACGACTACAAATGTACACAAAACTAAATGGAAACAAATACTAGAAATATAAACAAAGACTCTAAATGTAACTACAGATTGCAAACGTAAACAAAGTCTCTAAATGTAAACAAATAATAAAAATGTAAACAAATAATAAAAATGTAAACAAATGATAAAAATGTAAACAAAGACTCTAAATGTAATAAAAAACTCTGGGTATAAACAAGGACTACAAATGTAAACAGACTCTAAATGTAAGCAAAGCCTAAAAATAAAAACAAAGACTCTAAATGTAAACAAAGGCTAAAAATGTAAACAAAGACTAAAAATGTAAACAAAGGCTCTAAATGTAAACAAACGCGCTATATGTAAAGAAAGAGTCTAAATGGAACTCTAAATGTAAACAAAGAATAAAAATGTAAACAAAGACTACAAATGTAAACAAAGACACAAAATGGGACTCTAAATGTAAACAAAAAATAAAAATGTAAACAAAACTAAAAGTAAACAAATACTACAAATATAAACAACGACTACAAATGTAAACAAAACTAAATGTAAACAATACTAAATGTAAACAAATACTAGAAATATAAACAAAGACTCTAAATGTAACCAAAATCTCTTGGTGTAAACAGGGACTCTAGGTGCAAAAAAGGACTACAAATGTAAACAAAGTCTCTAAATATAAACAAAGTCTAAATGTAAACAAAGACTACAAGTGTAAACAAGAACTACAAATGTAAAAAAAACTCTACATGTAAACAATCTCTCTAAATGTAAACAAAGAATAAAAATGTAAACAAAGACTATAAATGTTAAGAAAGTCTACAACTGTAAACAAAGACTACAAATGTAAACAAAGACACTAAACGTAAACAAAAACTACAAACGTAAACAGACTCTAAGTGTAAACAGACAACAGATGTAAACAAAGCCTCTAAATATAAACAAAGTATCTAAATGTAAGCAGACTACAAATGTAAACAAAGAGCACAAATGTTCAGTGACTCAAACTGTAAACAAACTCTCTAAATGTAAACAAAGTCTACAAATGTAAACAGACTATAAATGAAAACAGACTCTAAATGCAAACAGACTAAAAATGTATACAAAGACTAAAAATGTATACAAAGATGTAAACAGACTCTAAATGTAAACAAAGACTGCAAATGTAAACATAGACCTAAATGTAAACAAAGACTACAAATGTAAACAAAGACTCTATATGTAAACAAAGTCTAAAAATGTAAACAAAGCCTCTAAATATAAACAAAGTATCTAAATGTAAGCAGACTACAAATGTAAACAAAGAGCACAAATGTTCAGTGACTCAAACTGTAAACAAACTCTCTAAATGTAAACAAAGTCTACAAATGTAAACAGACTATAAATGAAAACAGACTCTAAATGCAAACAGACTAAAAATGTATACAAAGACTACATATGTAAACAGACTCTAAATGTAAACAAAGACTGCAAATGTAAACATAGACCTAAATGTAAACAAAGACTACAAATGTAAACAAAGACTCTATATGTAAACAAAGTCTAAAAATGTAAACAAAGTCTAAAAATGCAAACAAAGGCTACAAATGTAAACAAAGACTCTAAATGTAAAGAAGGTCTCTAAATTCAAAGAAAGATTACAAATGTAAACAAAGACTACAAATATAAACAAAGACTCTAAATAAAACAGACTACAAATGTAAACAAAAACTATAAACGTAAACTAACACTCTAAATGTAGACAAAAACTACAAATGTAAACAAAGACGGCAAACGTAAACAAAGACTCTATATGTAAACAAACTAAATGTATAGAAAGACTACACATGTAAACAAGGATTTAAATGTAAATAAAGACTGCAAATGTAAACAAAGACCTTAAATGTAAACAGACTCTAAATTAAAACAAAGACTAAAAATGTAAACAAAGACTACAAATGTAAACAAAGACTCTAAATATAAAGAAGGTCTCTAAATGCAAACAAAGATTACAAATGTAAACAAAGACTACAAATGTAAACAAAAACTACAAACGTAACCTAACACTCTAAATGTAAACAAAGACTACAAATGTAAACAAAACTAAAAGTAAACAAATACTACAAATATAAACAACGACTACAAATGTAAACAAAACTAAATGTAAAAAAATACTAGAACTATAAACAAAGACTCTAAATGTAACCAAAGATTGCAAACGTAAACAAAGTCTCTAAATGTAAACAAATAATAAAAATGTAAACAAAGACTCAAAATGTAATAAAAAACTCTGTGTATAAACAAGGACTCTAGGTGTAAACAAGGACTACAAATGTAAACAGACTCTAAATGTAAACAAAGCCTAAAAATAAAAACAAAGACTCTAAATGTAAACAAAGGCTAAAAATGTAAACAAAGACTAAAAATGTAAACAAAGTCTCTAAATGTAAACAAATAATAAAAATGTAAACAAAGACTCTAAATGTAATAAAAAACTCTGGGTATAAACAAG
The DNA here is from genome assembly GCA_963930645.1 of Salticus scenicus. Taxonomy (NCBI): domain Eukaryota; kingdom Metazoa; phylum Arthropoda; class Arachnida; order Araneae; family Salticidae; genus Salticus; species Salticus scenicus. The sequence goes on from CAWVNO010003029.1 coordinate 649,646, forward strand.
GACTCTAGGTGTAAACAAGGACTACAAATGTAAACAGACTCTAAATGTAAACAAAGCCTAAAAATAAAAACAAAGACTCTAAATGTAAACAAAGGCTCTAAATGTAAACAAACGCGCTATATGTAAACAAAGACACTAAATGGAACTCTAAATGTAAACAAAGAATAAAAATGTAAACAAAGACACAAAATGGGACTCTAAATGTAAACAAAAAATAAAATTGTAAACAAAACTAAAAGTAAACAAATACTACAAATATAAACAACGACTACAAATGTAAGCAAAACTAAATGTAAACAAAACTAAATGTAAACAAATACTAGAAATATAAACAAAGACTCTAAATGTAACCAAAATCTCTTGGTGTAAACAAGGACTCTAGGTGTAAAAAAGGCTACAAATGTAAACAAAGACTCTAAATGTAAAGAAGGTCTCTAAATTCAAAGAAAGATTACAAATGTAAACAAAGACTACAAATGTAAACAAAAACTACAAACGTAAACTAACACTCTAAATGTAGACAAAGACTACAAATGTAAACAAAGACTGCAAACGTAAACAAAGACTCTATATGTAAACAATCTAAATGTATAGAAAGACTACATATGTAAACAAAGAATTTAAATGTAAATAAAGACTACAAATGTAAACAAAGACCTTAAATGTAAACAGACTAAATTAAAACAAAGACTAAAAATGTAAACAAAGACTACAAACGTAAACAAAGACTCTAAATATAAAGAAGGTCTTTAAATGCAAACAAAGATTACAAATGCAAACAAAGACTACAAATGTAAACAAAGACTATAAATGGAAAAAGACTACAAATGTAAACAAAAACTACAAACGTAAACTAACACTCTAAATGTAAACAAAGACTACAAATGTAAACAAAACTAAAAGTAAACAAATACTACAAATATAAACAACGACTACAAATGTACACAAAACTAAATGGAAACAAATACTAGAAATATAAACAAAGACTCTAAATGTAACTAAAGATTGCAAACGTAAACAAAGTCTCTAAATGTAAACAAATAATAAAAATGTAAACAAATAATAAAAATGTAAACAAATGATAAAAATGTAAACAAAGACTCTAAATGTAATAAAAAACTCTGGGTATAAACAAGGACTACAAATGTAAACAGACTCTAAATGTAAGCAAAGCCTAAAAATAAAAACAAAGACTCTAAATGTAAACAAAGGCTAAAAATGTAAACAAAGACTAAAAATGTAAACAAAGGCTCTAAATGTAAACAAACGCGCTATATGTAAAGAAAGAGTCTAAATGGAACTCTAAATGTAAACAAAGAATAAAAATGTAAACAAAGACTACAAATGTAAACAAAGACACAAAATGGGACTCTAAATGTAAACAAAAAATAAAAATGTAAACAAAACTAAAAGTAAACAAATACTACAAATATAAACAACGACTACAAATGTAAACAAAACTAAATGTAAACAATACTAAATGTAAACAAATACTAGAAATATAAACAAAGACTCTAAATGTAACCAAAATCTCTTGGTGTAAACAGGGACTCTAGGTGCAAAAAAGGACTACAAATGTAAACAAAGTCTCTAAATATAAACAAAGTCTAAATGTAAACAAAGACTACAAGTGTAAACAAGAACTACAAATGTAAAAAAAACTCTACATGTAAACAATCTCTCTAAATGTAAACAAAGAATAAAAATGTAAACAAAGACTATAAATGTTAAGAAAGTCTACAACTGTAAACAAAGACTACAAATGTAAACAAAGACACTAAACGTAAACAAAAACTACAAACGTAAACAGACTCTAAGTGTAAACAGACAACAGATGTAAACAAAGCCTCTAAATATAAACAAAGTATCTAAATGTAAGCAGACTACAAATGTAAACAAAGAGCACAAATGTTCAGTGACTCAAACTGTAAACAAACTCTCTAAATGTAAACAAAGTCTACAAATGTAAACAGACTATAAATGAAAACAGACTCTAAATGCAAACAGACTAAAAATGTATACAAAGACTAAAAATGTATACAAAGATGTAAACAGACTCTAAATGTAAACAAAGACTGCAAATGTAAACATAGACCTAAATGTAAACAAAGACTACAAATGTAAACAAAGACTCTATATGTAAACAAAGTCTAAAAATGTAAACAAAGCCTCTAAATATAAACAAAGTATCTAAATGTAAGCAGACTACAAATGTAAACAAAGAGCACAAATGTTCAGTGACTCAAACTGTAAACAAACTCTCTAAATGTAAACAAAGTCTACAAATGTAAACAGACTATAAATGAAAACAGACTCTAAATGCAAACAGACTAAAAATGTATACAAAGACTACATATGTAAACAGACTCTAAATGTAAACAAAGACTGCAAATGTAAACATAGACCTAAATGTAAACAAAGACTACAAATGTAAACAAAGACTCTATATGTAAACAAAGTCTAAAAATGTAAACAAAGTTAAAAATGCAAACAAAGGCTACAAATGTAAACAAAAACTATAAACGTAAACTAACACTCTAAATGTAGACAAAAACTACAAATGTAAACAAAGACGGCAAACGTAAACAAAGACTCTATATGTAAACAAACTAAATGTATAGAAAGACTACACATGTAAACAAGGATTTAAATGTAAATAAAGACTGCAAATGTAAACAAAGACCTTAAATGTAAACAGACTCTAAATTAAAACAAAGACAAAAAATGTAAACAAAGACTACAAATGTAAACAAAGACTCTAAATATAAAGAAGGTCTCTAAATGCAAACAAAGATTACAAATGTAAACAAAGACTACAAATGTAAACAAAAACTACAAACGTAACCTAACACTCTAAATGTAAACAAAGACTACAAATGTAAACAAAACTAAAAGTAAACAAATACTACAAATATAAACAACGACTACAAATGTAAACAAAACTAAATGTAAAAAATACTAGAACTATAAACAAAGACTCTAAATGTAACCAAAGATTGCAAACGTAAACAAAGTCTCTAAATGTAAACAAATAATAAAAATGTAAACAAAGACTCAAAATGTAATAAAAAACTCTGTGTATAAACAAGGACTCTAGGTGTAAACAAGGACTACAAATGTAAACAGACTCTAAATGTAAACAAAGTCTCTAAATTTAAACAAAGAATACAAATGTAAACAAAGACTATAAATGTTAAGAAAGTCTACAACTGTAAACAAAGACTACAAATGTAAACAAAGACACTAAACGTAAACAAAAACTACAAACGTAAACAGACTAAGTGTAAACAGACAACAAATGTAAACAAAGCCTCTAAATATAAACAAAGTATCTAAATGTAAGCAGACTACAAATGTAAACAAAGAATACAAATGTAAACAAAGAGCACAAATGTTAAGTCACTCAAACTGTAAACAAACTCTCTAAATGTAAACAAAGTCTACAAATGTAAACAGACTATAAATGAAAACAGACTCTAAATGCAAACAGACTAAAATTGTAAACAAAGACTACATATGTAAACAGACTCTAAATGTAAACAAAGACTGCAAATGTAAACATAGACTTAAATGTATACAAACGCTACAAATGTAAACAAAGTCTCTATATGTAAAGAAGGTCTCTAAATTCAAAGAAAGATTACAAATGTAAACAAAGACTACAAATGTAAACAAAGACTACAAATATAAACAAAGACTCTAAATAAAACAGACTACAAATGTAAACAAAAACTACAAACGTAAGCTAACACTCTAAATGTAGACAAAGACTACAAATGTAAACAAAGACTGCAAACGTAAACAAAGACTCTATATGTAAACAATCTAAATGTATAGAAAGACTACATATGTAAACAAAGAATTTAAATGTAAACAAAGTCTAAAAATGTAAACAAAGACACAAAATGGGACTCTAAATGTAAACAAAAAATAAAAATGTAAACAAAACTAAAAGTAAACAAATACTACAAATATAAACAACGACTACAAATGTAAACAAAACTAAATGTAAACAATACTAAATGTAAACAAATACTAGAAATATAAACAAAGACTCTAAATGTAACCAAAATCTCTTGGTGTAAACAGGGACTCTAGGTGCAAAAAAGGACTACAAATGTAAACAAAGTCTCTAAATATAAACAAAGTCTAAATGTAAACAAAGACTACAAGTGTAAACAAGAACTACAAATGTAAAAAAAACTCTACATGTAAACAATCTCTCTAAATGTAAACAAAGAATAAAAATGTAAACAAAGACTATAAATGTTAAGAAAGTCTACAACTGTAAACAAAGACTACAAATGTAAACAAAGACACTAAACGTAAACAAAAACTACAAACGTAAACAGACTCTAAGTGTAAACAGACAACAGATGTAAACAAAGCCTCTAAATATAAACAAAGTATCTAAATGTAAGCAGACTACAAATGTAAACAACGAGCACAAATGTTCAGTGACTCAAACTGTAAACAAACTCTCTAAATGTAAACAAAGTCTACAAATGTAAACAGACTATAAATGAAAACAGACTCTAAATGCAAACAGACTAAAAATGTATACAAAGACTAAAAATGTATACAAAGATGTAAACAGACTCTAAATGTAAACAAAGACTGCAAATGTAAACATAGACCTAAATGTAAACAAAGACTACAAATGTAAACAAAGACTCTATATGCAAACAAAGTCTAAAAATGTAAACAAAGCCTCTAAATATAAACAAGGTATCTAAATGTAAGCAGACTACAAATGTAAACAAAGAGCACAAATGTTCAGTGACTCAAACTGTAAACAAACTCTCTAAATGTAAACAAAGTCTACAAATGTAAACAGACTATAAATGAAAACAGACTCTAAATGCAAACAGACTAAAAATGTATACAAAGACTACATATGTAAACAGACTCTAAATGTAAACAAAGACTGCAAATGTAAACATAGACCTAAATGTAAACAAAGACTACAAATGTAAACAAAGACTCTATATGTAAACAAAGTCTAAAAATGTAAACAAAGTCTAAAAATGCAAACAAAGGCTACAAATGTAAACAAAGACTCTAAATGTAAAGAAGGTCTCTAAATTCAAAGAAAGATTACAAATGTAAACAAAGACTACAAATGTAAACAAAGACTACAAATATAAACAAAGACTCTAAATAAAACAGACTACAAATGTAAACAAAAACTATAAACGTAAACTAACACTCTAAATGTAGACAAAAACTACAAATGTAAACAAAGACGGCAAACGTAAACAAAGACTCAATATGTAAACAAACTAAATGTATAGAAAGACTACACATGTAAACAAGGATTTAAATGTAAATAAAGACTGCAAATGTAAACAAAGACCTTAAATGTAAACAGACTCTAAATTAAAACAAAGACTAAAAATGTAAACAAAGACTACAAATGTAAACAAAGACTCTAAATATAAAGAAGGTCTCTAAATGCAAACAAAGATTACAAATGTAAACAAAGACTACAAATGTAAACAAAAACTACAAACGTAACCTAACACTCTAAATGTAAACAAAGACTACAAATGTAAACAAAACTAAAAGTAAACAAATACTACAAATATAAACAACGACTACAAATGTAAACAAAACTAAATGTAAAAAAATACTAGAACTATAAACAAAGACTCTAAATGTAACCAAAGATTGCAAACGTAAACAAAGTCTCTAAATGTAAACAAATAATAAAAATGTAAACAAAGACTCAAAATGTAATAAAAAACTCTGTGTATAAACAAGGACTCTAGGTGTAAACAAGGACTACAAATGTAAACAGACTCTAAATGTAAACAAAGCCTAAAAATAAAAACAAAGACTCTAAATGTAAACAAAGGCTAAAAATGTAAACAAAGACTAAAAATGTAAGCAAAGGCTCTAAATGTAAACAAACGCGCTATATGTAAACAAAGACTCTAAATGGAACTCTAAATGTAAACAAAGAATAAAAATGTAAACAAAGACTACAAATGTAAACAAAGACACAAAATGGGACTCTAAATGTAAACAAAAAATAAAAATGTAAGCAAAACTAAAAGTAAACAAATACTACAAATATAAACAACGACTACAAATGTAAACAAAACTAAATGTAAACAATACTAAATGTAAACAAATACTAGAAATATAAACAAAGACTCTAAATGTAACCAAAATCTCTTGGTGTAAACAGGGACTCTAGGTGTAAAAAAGGACTACAAATGTAAACAATGTCTCTAAATATAAACAAAGTCTAAATGTAAACAAAGACTACAAGTGTAAACAAGGACTACAAATGTAAAAAAACTCTACATGTAAACAATCTCTCTAAATGTAAACAAAGAATAAAAATGTAAACAAAGACTATAAATGTTAAGAAAGTCTACAACTGTAAACAAACTCTACAAATGTAAACAAAGACACTAAACGTAAACAAAAACTACAAACGTAAACAGACTCTAAGTGTAAACAGACAACAAATGTAAACAAAGCCTCTAAATATAAACAAAGTATCTAAATGTAAGCAGACTACAAATGTAAACAAAGAGCACAAATGTTAAATGACTCAAACTGTAAACAAACTCTCTAAATGTAAACAAAGTCTACAAATGTAAACAGACTATAAATGAAAACAGACTCTAAAAGAAAACAGATTAAAAATGTAAACAAAGACTACATATGTAAACAGACTCTAAATATAAACAAAGTCTAAAAATAAAAACAAAGACTCTAAATGCAAACAAAAACTAAAAATGTAAACAAAGACTACAATTGTAAACAAAGGGACTAAATGTAAACACTCTAAATGTAAACAAAGCCTACATATGTAAACAAAAACTACAAATGTAAACAAAGACTACAAATGTAAACAAAGACTCTAAATGGAAACAGACTACAAATGTAAACAAAAACTACAAACGTAAACTAACACTCTAAATGTAAACAAAGACTACAAATGTAAACAAAACTAAAAGTAAACAAATACTACAAATATAAACAACGACTACAAATGTAAACAAAACTAAATGTAAACAAATCCTAGAAATATAAACAAAGACTCTAAATGTAACCAAAGATTGCAAACGTTAACAAAGTCTCTAAATGTAAACAAATAATAAAAATGTTAACAAAGACTCTAAATGAAATAAAAAACTATGGGTATAAACAAGGACTCTAGGTGTAAACAAGGACTACAAATGTAAACAGACTCTAAATGTAAACAAAGCTTAAAAATAAAACCAAAGACTCTAAATGTAAACAAAGGCTAAAAATGTAAACAAAGACTAAAAATGTAAACAAAGACACTAAATGGAACTCTAAATGTAAACAAAGAATAAAAATGTAAACAAAGACTACAAATGTAAACAAAGACACAAAATGGGACTCTAAATGTAAACAAAAAATAAAAATGTAAACAAAGACTACAAATGTAAACAAAACTAAAAGTAACAAATACTACAAATATAAACAACGATTACAAATGTAAACAAAACTAAATGTAAACAAATAATAGAAATATAAACAAAGACTCTAAATGTAACCAAAAACTCTTGGTGTAAACAAGGACTCTAGGTGTAAAAAAGGACTACAAATGTAAACAAAGTCTCTAAATATAAACAAAGTCTAAATATAAACAAAGACTACAAGTGTAAACAAGGACTACAAATGTAAACAAAAACTCTACATGTAAACAATCTCTCTAAATGTAAACAAAGAATAAAAATGTAAACAAAGACTATAAATGTTAAGAAAGTCTACAACTGTAAACAAAGACTACAAATGTAAACAAAGACACTAAACGTAAACAAAAACTACAAACGTAAACAGACTAAGTGTAAACAGACAACAAATGTAAACAAAGCCTCTAAATATAAACAAAGTATCTAAATGTAAGGAGACTACAAATGTAAACAAAGAATACAAATGTAAACAAAGAGCACAAATGTTAAGTGACTCAAACTGTAAACAAACTATCTAAATGTAATCAAAGTCTACAAATGTAAACAGACTATAAATGAAAACAGACTCTAAATGCAAACAGACTAAAAATGTAAACAAAGACTACATATGTAAACAGTTTCTAAATGTAAACAAAGACTGCAAATGTAAACATAGACTTAAATGTAAACAAAGACTATAAATGTAAACAAAGACTCTATATGTAAACAAAGTCTAAAAATGTAAACAAAGTCTAAAAATGTAAACAAAGGCTACAAGTGTAAACAAAGACTCTAAATGTAAAGAAGGTCTCTAAATTCAAAGAAAGATTACAAATGTAAACAAAGACTACAAATGTAAACAAAGACTACAAATATAAACAAAGACTCTAAATAAAACAGACTACAAATGTAAACAAAAACTACAAACGTAAACTAACACTCTAAATGTAGACAAAGACTACAAATGTAAACAAAGACTGCAAACGTAAACAAAGACTCTATGTAAACAATCTAAATGTATAGAAAGACTACATATGTAAACAAAGAATTTAAATGTAAATAAAGACTACAAATGTAAACAAAGACCTTAAATATAAAGAAGGTCTCTAAATGCAAACAAAGATTACAAATGTAAACAAAGACTACAAATGTAAACAAAGACTATAAATATAAACAAAGACTCTAAATGGAAACAGACTACAAATGTAAACAAAATCTACAAACGTAAACTAACACTCTAAATGTAAACAAAGACTACAAATGTAAACAAAACTAAAAGTAAACAAATACTAGAAATAAAAACAAAGACTCTAAATGTAACCAAAGATTGCAAACGTAAACAAAGTCTCTAAATGTAAACAAATAATAAAAATGTAAACAAAGACTCTAAATGTAATAAAAAACTCTGGGTATAAAAAAGGACTCTAGGTGTAAACAAGGACTACAAATGTAAACAGACTCTAAATGTAAACAAAGCCTAAAAAAAAAACAAAGACTCTAAATGTAAACAAAGGCTAAAAATGTAAACAAAGACTAAAAATGTAAACAAAGGCTCTAAATGTAAACAAACGCGCTATATGTAAACAAACGCGCTATATGTAAACAAAGACTCTAAATGGAACACTAAATGTAAACAAAGAATAAAAATGTAAACAAAGACTACAAATGTAAACAAAGACACAAAATGGGACTCTAAATGTAAACAAAAAATAAAAATGTAAACAAAACTAAAAGTAAACAAATACTACAAATATAAACAACGACTACAAATGTAAACAAAACTAAATGTAAACAATACTAAATGTAAACAAATACTAGAAATATAAACAAAGACTCTAAATGTAACCAAAATTTCTTGGTGTAAACAGGGACTCTAGGTGTAAAAAAGGACTACAAATGTAAACAAAGTCTCTAAATATAAACAAAGTCTAAATGTAAACAAAGACTACAAGTGTAAACAAGGACTACAAATGTAAAAAAAACTCTACATGTAAACAATCTCTCTAAATGTAAACAAAGAATAAAAATGTAAACAAAGTCTACAACTGTAAACAAAGACTACAAATGTAAACAAAGACACTAAACGTAAACAAAAACTACAAACGTAAACAGACTCTAAGTGTAAACAGACAACAGATGTAAACAAAGCCTCTAAATATAAACAAAGTATCTAAATGTAAGCAGACTACAAATGTAAACAAAGAGCACAAATATTCAGTGACTCAAACTGCAAACAAACTCTCTAAATGTAAACAAAGTCTACAAATGTAAACAGACTATAAATGAAAACAGACTCTAAATGCAAACAGACTAAAAATGTATACAAAGACTACATATGTAAACAGACTCTAAATGTAAAAAAAGACTGCAAATGTAAACATTGACCTAAATGTAAACAAAGACTACAAATGTAAACAAAGACTCTATATGTAAACAAAGTCTAAAAATGTAAACAAAGTCTAAAAATGCAAAAAAAGGCTACAAATGTAAACAAAGACTCTAAATGTAAAGAAGGTCTCTAAATTCAAAGAAAGATTACAAATGTAAACAAAGACTACAAATGTAAACAAAGACTACAAATATAAACAAAGACTCTAAATAAAACAGACTACAAATGTAAACAAAAACTATAAACGTAAACTAACACTCTAAATGTAGACAAAGACTACAAATGTAAACAAAGACGGCAAACGTAAACAAAGACTCTATATGTAAACAATCTAAATGTATAGAAAGACTACATATGTAAACAAGGATTTAAATGTAAATAAAGACTGCAAATGTAAACAAAGACCTTAAATGTAAACAGACTCTAAATTAAAACAAAGACTAAAAATGTAAACAAAGCTTACAAACGTAAACAAAGACTCTAAATATAAAGAAGGTCTCTAAATGCAAACAAAGATTACAAATGTACACAAAGACTACAAATGTAAACAAAAACTACAAACGTAACCTAACACTCTAAATGTAAACAAAGACTACAAATGTAAACAAAACTAAAAGTAAACAAATACTACAAATATAAACAACGACTACAAATGTAAACAAAACTAAATGTAAACAAATACTAGAAATATAAACAAAGACTCTAAATGTAACCAAAGGCTCTAAATGTAAACAAACGCGCTATATGTAAACAAAGACACTAAATGGAACTCTAAATGTAAACAAAGAATAAAAATGTAAACAAAGACTACAAATGTAAACAAAGACACAAAAAGGGACTCTAAATGTAAACAAAAAATAAAAATGTAAACAAAACTAAAAGTAAACAAATACTACAAATATAAACAACGACTACAAATGTAAGCAAAACTAAATGTAAACAAAACTAAATGTAAACAAATACTAGAAATATAAACAAAGACTCTAAATGTAACCAAAATCTCTTGGTGTAAACAAGGACTCTAGGTGTAAAAAAGGCTACAAATGTAAACAAAGACTCTAAATGTAAAGAAGGTCTCTAAATTCAAAGAAAGATTACAAATGTAAACAAAGACTACAAATGTAAACAAAGACTACAAATATAAACAAAGACTCTAAATAAAACAGACTACAAATGTAAACAAAAACTACAAACGTAAACTAACACTCTAAATGTAGACAAAGACTACAAATGTAAACAAAGACTGCAAACGTAAACAAAGACTCTATATGTAAACAATCTAAATGTATAGAAAGACTACATATGTAAACAAAGAATTTAAATGTAAATAAAGACTACAAATGTAAACAAAGATCTTAAATGTAAACAGACTAAATTAAAACAAAGACTAAAAATGTAAACAAAGACTACAAACGTAAACAAAGACTCTAAATATAAAGAAGGTCTCTAAATGCAAACAAAGATTACAAATGTAAACCAAGACTACAAATGTAAACAAAGACTATAAATGGAAAAAGACTACAAATGTAAACAAAAACTACAAACGTAAACTAACACTCTAAATGTAAACAAACACTACAAATGTAAACAAAACTAAAAGTAAACAATTACTAGAAATATAAACAACGACTACAAATGTAAACAAAACTAAATGTAAACAAATACTAGAAATATAAACAAAGACTACAAATATAAACAAAGACTCTAAATAAAACTGACTACAAATGTAAACAAAAACTACAAACGTAAACTAACACTCTAAATGTAGACAAAGACTACAAATGTTAACAAAGACTGCAAACGTAAACAGACTCTAAATGTAAACAATCTAAATGTATACAAAGACTACATATGTAAACAGATTCTAAATGTAAACAAAGACTGCAAATATAAACATAGACCTAAATGTGAACAAAGACTACAAATGTAAACAAAGACTCTAAATGTAAAGAAGTTCTCTAAATGCAAAGAAAGATTACAAATGTAAACAAAGACTACAAATGTAAACAAAGACTACAAATATAAACAAAGACTCTAAATAAAACTGACTACAAATGTAAACAAAAACTACAAACGTAAACTAACACTCTAAATGTAGACAAAGACTACAAATGTTAACAAAGACTGCAAACGTAAACAGACTCTAAATGTAAACAATCTAAATGTATAGAAAGACTACATATGTAAACAAAGAATTTAAATGTAAATAAAGACTACAAATGTAAACAAAGACCTTAATGTAAACAGACTCTAAATTAAAACAAAGACTAAAAATGTAAACAAAGACTACAAACGTAAACAAAGACTCTAAATATAAAGAAGGTCTCTAAATGCAAACAAAGATTACAAATGTAAACAAAGACTACAAATGTAAACAAAGACTATAAATATAAACAAAGACTCTAAATGGAAACAGACTACAAATGTAAACAAAAACTACAAACGTAAACTAACACTCTAAATGTAAACCAAGACTACAAATGTAAACAAAACTAAAAGTAAACAAATACTACAAATATAAACAACGACTACAAATGTAAACAAAACTAAATGTAAACAAATACTAGAAATATAAACAAAGACTCTAAATGTAACCAAAGATTGCAAACGTAAACAAAGTCTCTAAATGTAAACAAATAATAAAAATGTAAACAAAGACTCTAAATGTAATAAAAAACTCTGGGTATAAACATGGACTCTACGTGTAAACAAGGACTACAAATGTAAACAGACTCTAAATGTAAACAAAGCCTAAAAATAAAAACAAAGACTCTAAATAAAACTGACTACAAATGTAAACAAAAACTACAAACGTAAACTAACACTCTAAATGTAGACAAAGACTACAAATGTTAACAAAGACTGCAAACGTAAACAGACTCTAAATGTAAACAATCTAAATGTAAACAAAGACTACATATGTAAACAAAGAATTTAAATGTAAATAAAGACTACAAATGTAAACAAAGACCTTAAATGTAAACAGACACTAAATTAAAACAAAGACTAAAAGTGTAAACAAAGACTAGAAACGTAAACAAAGACTCTAAATATAAAGAAGGTCTCTAAATGCAAACAAAGATTACAAATGTAAACAAAGACTACAAATGTAAACAAAGACTACAAATATAAACAAAGACTCTAAATAGAAACAGACTACAAATGTAAACATAACTACAAACGTAAATTAACACTCTAAATGTAAACAAAGACTACATATGTAAACAAAGACTGCAAACGTAAACAAAAACTCTAAATGTAAACAAATAATAAAAATGTAAACAAAGACTCTAAATGTAATAAAAAACTCTGGGTATAAACAAGGACTACAAATGTAAACAGACTCTAAATATAAAAAAGTCTAAAAATAAAAACAAAGAATCTAAATGTAAACAAAGGCTAAAAATGTAAACAAAGACTACAAATGTAAACAAAGGGACTAAATGTAAACACTCTAAATGTAAACAAAGCCTACATATGTAAAGAAAGACTAAAAATGTAAACAAAGACTACAAATGTAAACAGACTCTAAATGGAAACAGACTACAAATGTAAACAAAAACTACAAACGTAAACTAACACTCTAAATGCAAACAAAGACTACAAATGTAAACAAAACTAAAAGTAAACAAATACTACAAATATAAACAACGACTACAAATGTAAACAAAACTAAATGTAAACAAATACTAGAAATATAAACAAAGACTCTAAATGTAACCAAAAATTGCAAACGTAAACAAAGTTTCTAAATGTAAACAAAGACTAAAAATGTAAACAAAGGCTCTAAATGTAAACAAACGCGCTATATGTAAACAAAGACTACAAATGTAAACAAAGACACTAAATGGAACTCTAAATGTAAACAAAGAATAAAAATGTAAACAAAGACTACAAATGTAAACAAAGACACAAAATGGTACTCTAAATGTAAACAAAAAATAAAAATGTAAACAAAGACTACAAATGTAAACAAAACTAAAAGTAACAAATACTACAAATATAAACAACGATTACAAATGTAAACAAAACTAAATGTAAACAAATAATAGAAATATAAACAAAGACTCTAAATGTAACCAAAAACTCTTGGTGTAAACAAGGACTCTAGGTGTAAAAAAGGACTACAAATGTAAACAAAGTCTCTAAATATAAACAAAGTCTAAATGTAAACAAAGACTACAAGTGTAAACAAGGACTACAAATGTAAACAAAAACTCTACATGTAAACAATCTCTCTAAATGTAAACAAAGACTACAAATATAAACGGACTCTAAATGTCAACAAAGTCTCTAAATTTAAACAAAGAATACAAATGCAAACAAAGACTATAAATGTTAAGAAAGTCTACAACTGTAAACAAAGACTACAAATGTAAACAAAGACACTAAACGTAAACAAAAACTACAAATGTAAACAGACTAAGTGTAAACAGACAACAAATGTAAACAAAGCCTCTAAATATAAATAAAGTATCTAAATGTAAGCAGACTACACATGTAAACAAAGAATACAAATGTAAACAAAGAGCACAAATGTTAAGTGACTCAAACTGTAAGCAAACTCTCTAAATGTAAACAAAGTCTACAAATGTAAACAGACTATAAATGAAAACAGACTTTAAATGCAAACAGACTAAAAATGTAAACAAAGACTACATATGTAAACAGACTCTAAATGTAAACAAAGACTGAAAATGTAAACATAGACCTAAATGTAAACAAAGACTACAAATGTAAACAGACTCTATATGTAAACAAAGTCTAAATATGTAAACAAAGTCTAAAAATGTAAACAAAGGCTACAAATGTAAACAAAGACTCTAAATGTAAAGAAGGTCTCTAAATTTAAAGAAAGATTACAAATATAAACAAAGACTACAAATGTAAACAAAGACTACAAGTATAAACAAAGACTCTAAATAAAACAGACTACAAATGTAAACAAAAACTACAAACGTAAACTAACACTCTAAATGTAGACAAAGACTGCAAATGTAAACAAAGACTGCAAACGTAAACAAAGGCTCTATATGTAAACAATCTAAATGTATAGAAAGACTACATATGTAAACAAAGAATTTAAATGTAAATAAAGACTACAAATGTAAACAAAGACCTTAATGTAAACAGACTCTAAATTAAAACAAAGACTAAAAATGTAAACAAAGACTATAAACGTAAACAAAGACTCTAAATATAAAGAAGGTCTCTAAATGCAAACAAAGATTACAAATGTAAACAAAGATTACAAATGTAAACAAAGACTACAAATGTAAACAAAGACTATAAATATAAACAAAGACTCTAAATGGAAACAGACTACAAATGTAAACAAAAACTACAAACGTAAACTAACACTCTAAATGTAAACCAAGACTACAAATGTAAACAAAACTAAAAGTAAACAAATACTACAAATATATACAACGACTACAAATGTAAACAAAACTAAATGTAAACAAATACTAGAAATATAAACAAAGACTCTAAATGTAACCAAAGATTGCAAACGTAAACAAAGTCTCTAAATGTAAACAAATAATAAAAATGTAAACAAAGACTCTAAATGTAATAAAAAACTCTGGGTATAAACATGGACTCTACGTGTAAACAAGGACTACAAATGTAAACAGACTCTAAATGTAAACAAAGCCTAAAAATAAAAAGAAAGACTCTAAATGTAAACAAAGGCTAAAAATGTAAACAAAGACTAAAAATGTAAACAAAGGCTCTAAATGTAAACAAACGCGCTATATGTAAACAAAGACACTAAATGGAACTCTAAATGTAAACAAAGAATAAAAATGTAAACAAAGACTACAAATGTAAACAAAGACACAAAATGGGAATTTAAATGTAAACAAAAAATAAAAAAGTAAACAAAACTAAAAGTAAACAAATACTACAAATATAAACAACGACTACAAATGTATACAAAACTAAATGTAAACAAAAACTTGAAATATAAACAAAGACTCTAAATGTAACCAAAATCTCTTGGTGTAAACAAGGACTCTAGGTGTAAAAAAGGACTACAAATGTAAACAAAGTCACTAAATATAAACAAAGTCTAAATGTAAACAAAGACTACAAGTGTAAACAAGGACTACAAATGTAAAAAAAAACTCTACATGTAAACAATCTCTCTAAATGTAAACAAAGAATAAAAATGTAAACAAAGACTATAAATGTTAAGAAAGACTACAAATGTAAACAAAGACACAAAACGTAAACAAAAACAACAAACGTAAACAGACACTAAGTGTAAGCAGACAACAAATGTAAACAAAGCCTCTAAATATAAGCAAAGTATCTAAATGTAAGCAGACTACAAATGTAAACAAAGAGCACAAATGTTAAGTGACTCAAACTGTAAACAAACTCTCTAAATGTAAACAAAGTCTACAAATGTAAACAGACTATAAATGAAAACAGACTCTAAAAGAAAACAGATTAAAAATGTAAACAAAGACTACATATGTAAACAGACTCTAAATGTAAACAAAGACTGCAAATATAAACATAGACCTAAATGTAAACAAAGACTACAAATGTAAACAAAGACTCTAAATGTAAAGAAGGTCTCTAAATGCAAAGAAAGATTACAAATGTAAACAAAGACTACAAATGTAAACAAAGACTACAAATATAAACAAAGACTCTGAATAAAACAGACTACAAATGTAAACAAAAACTACAAACGTAAACTAACACTCTAAATGTAGACAAAGACTACAAATGTAAACAAAGACTGCAAACGTAAACAAAGACTCTAAATGTAAACACTCTAAATGTATACAATGACTACATATGTAAACAAAGAATTTAAATGTAAACAAAGACTGCAAACGTAAACAAAAACTCTAAATGTAAACAAATAATAAAAATGTAAACAAAGACTCTAAATGTAATAAAAAACTCTGGGTATAAACAAGGACTAAAAATGTAAACAAAGACTACAAATGTAAACAAAGACTACAAATATAAACAAAGACTCTAAATAGAAACAGACTACAAATGTAAACAAAAACTACAAACGTAAACTAACACTCTAAATGTAAACAAAGACTACATATGTAAAGAAAGACTGCAAACGTAAACAAAAACTCTAAATGTAAACAAATAATAAAAATGTAAACAAAGACTCTAAATGTAATAAAAACTCTGGGTATAAACAAGGACTACAAATGTAAACAGACTCTAAATATAAACAAAGTCTAAAAATAAAAACAAAGACTCTAAATGTAAACAAAGGCTTAAAATGTAAACAAAGACTACAAATGTAAACAAAGGGACTAAATGTAAACAGTCTAAATGTAAACAAAGCCTACATATGTAAACAAAAACTACATATGTAAACAAAGACTACAAATGGAAACAAAGACTCTAAATGGAAACAGACTACAAATGTAAACAAAAACTACAAACGTAAACTAACACTCTAAATATTACTTACAAACTTTGAATAAACACCATAAAATGCAAAAAACTCGCAACAATTGTTTCGGGTCGAAAAAACACACGACCCTTCATCAGGCGAATAAAGTAAGCACGAGTGCTGCAGTCAAAGCGGCAACGCACTAAGTCTCTAAATATAAACAAATAATAAAAATGTAAAGAAAGACTCTAAATGTAATAAAAAACTCTGGGTATAAACAAGGACTCTAGGTGTAAACAAGGACTTCAAATGTAAACAGACTCTAAATGTAAACAAAGCCTAAAAATAAAAACAAAGACTTTAAATGTAAACAAAGGCTAAAAATGTAAACAAAGACTAAAAATGTAAACAAAGACTCTAAATGTAAACAAACGCGCTATATGTAAACAAAGACACTAAATGGAACTCTAAATGTAAACAAAGAATAAAAATGTAAACAAAGACTACAAATGTAAACAAAGACACAAAATGGGACTCTAAATGTAAACAAAAAATAAAAATGTAAACAAAACTAAAAGTAAACAAATACTACAAATATAAACAACGACTACAAATGTAAACAAAACTAAATGTAAACAAAAACTAGAAATATAAACAAAGACTCTAAATGTAACCAAAATCTCTTGGTGTAAACAAGGACTCTAGGTGTAAAAAAGGACTACAAATGTAAACAAAGTCTCTAAATATAAACAAAGTCTAAATGTAAACAAAGACTACAAGTGTAAACAAGGACTACAAATGTAAAAAAAACTCTACATGTAAACAATCTCTCTAAATGTAAACAAAGAATAAAAATGTAAACAAAGACTATAAATGTTAAGAAAGTCTACAACTGTAAACAAAGACTACAAATGTAAACAAAGACACAAAACGTAAACAAAAACTACA
This sequence comes from Salticus scenicus, assembly GCA_963930645.1. Taxonomy (NCBI): domain Eukaryota; kingdom Metazoa; phylum Arthropoda; class Arachnida; order Araneae; family Salticidae; genus Salticus; species Salticus scenicus. The sequence continues at coordinate 667,803 of CAWVNO010003029.1, forward strand.
AACGTAAACAGACTCTAAGTGTAAACAGACAACAAATGTAAAGAAAGCCTCTAAATATAAACAAAGTATCTAAATGTAAGCAGACTACAAATGTAAACAAAGAGCACAAATGTTAAGTGACTCAAACTGTAAACAAACTCTCTAAATGTAAACAAAGACTACAAATGTAAACAGACTCTAAATGTAAACAAAGACTGCAAATGTAAACATAGACCTAAATGTAAACAAAGACTACAAATGTAAACAAAGACTCTATATGTAAACAAAGTCTAAAAATGTAAACAAAGTCTAAAAATGTAAACAAAGGCTACAAATGTAAACAAAGACTCTAAATGTAAAGAAGGTCTCTAAATTCAAAGAAAGATTACATATGTAAACAAAGACTACAAATGTAAACAAAGACTACAAATATAAACAAAGACTCTAAATAAAACAGACTACAAATGTAAACAAAAACTACAAACATAAACAAACACTCTAAATGTAGACAAAGACTACAAATGTAAACATAGACTGCAAACGTAAACAAAGACTCTATATGTAAACAATCTAAATGTATAGAAAGACCACATATGTAAACAAAGAATTTAAATGTAAATAAAGACTACAAATGTAAACAAAGACCTTAAATGTAAACAGACTCTAAATTAAAACAAAGACTAAAAATGTAAACAAAGACTACAAACGTAAACAAAGACTCTAAATAAAAAGAAGGTCTCTAAATGCAAACAAAGATTACAAATGTAAACAAAGACTACAAATGTAAACAAAGACTATAAATATAAACAAAGACTCTAAATGGAAACAGACTACAAATGTAAATAAAAATTACAAACGTAAACTAACACTCTAAATGTAAACAAAGACTACAAATGTAAACAAAACTAAAAGTAAACAAATACTACAAATATAAACAATGATTACAAATGTAAACAAAACTAAATGTAAAAAAATACTAGAAATATAAACAAAGACTCTAAAGGTAACCAAAGATTGCAAACGTAAACAAAGTCTCTAAATGTAAACAAATAATAAAAATGTAAACAAAGTTTCTAAATGTAATAAAAAACTCTGGGTATAAACAAGGACTCTAGGTGTAAACAAGGACTACAAATGTAAACAGACTCTAAATGTAAACAAAGCCTAAAAATAAAAACAAAGACTCTAAATGTAAACAAAGGCTAAAAATGTAAACAAAGACTACAAATGTAAACAAAGGCTCTAAATGTAAACAAACGCGCTATATGTAAACAAAGACTCTAAATTGAACTCTAAATGTAAACAAAGAATAAAAATGTAAACAAAGACTACAAATGTAAACAAAGACACAAAATGGGACTCTAAATGTAAACAAAAAATAAAAATATAAACAAAACTAAAAGTAAACAAATACTACAAATATAAACAACGACTACAAATGTAAACAAAAATAAATGTAAACAAAACTAAATGTAAACAAATACTAGAAATATAAACAAAGACTCTAAATGTAACCAAAATCTCTTGGTGTAAACAAGGACTCTAGGTGTAAAAAAGGACTACAAATGTAAACAAAGTCTCTAAATATATAGACAAAGTCTAAATGTAAACAAAGACTACAAGTGTAAACAAGGACTACAAATGTAAAAAAAATCTACATGTAAACAATCTCTCTAAATGTAAACAAAGAATAAAAATGTAAACAAAGACTATAAATGTTAAGAAAGTCTACAACTGTAAACAAAGACTACAAATGTAAACAAAGACACTAAACGTAAACAAAAACTACAAACGTAAACAGACTCTAAGTGTAAACAGACAACAAATGTAAACAAAGCCTCTAAATATAAACAAAGTATCTAAATGTAAGCAGACTACAAATGTAAACAAAGAGCACAAATGTTAAGTGACTCAAACTGTAAACAAACTCTCTAAATGTAAACAAAGTCTACAAATGTAAACAGACCATAAATGAAAACAGACTCTAAAAGAAAACAGATTAAAAATGTAAACAAAGACTACATATGTAAACAGACTCTAAACGTAAACAAAGACTGCAAATATAAACATAGACCTAAATGTAAACAAAGACTACAAATGTAAACAAAGACTCTAAATGTAAAGAAGGTCTCTAAATTCAAAGAAAGATTACAAATGTAAACAAAGACTACAAATGTAAACAAAGACTACAAATATAAACAAAGACTCTAAATAAAACAGACTACAAATGTAAACAAAAACTACAAACGTAAGCTAACACTCTAAATGTAGACAAAGACTACAAATGTAAACATAGACTGCAAACGTAAACAAAGACTCTATATGTAAACAATCTAAATGTATAGAAAGACCACATATGTAAACAAAGAATTTAAATGTAAATAAAGACTACAAATGTAAACAAAGACCTTAAATGTAAACAGACTCTAAATTAAAACAAAGACTAAAAATGTAAACAAAGACTACAAACGTAAACAAAGACTCTAAATAAAAAGAAGGTCTCTAAATGCAAACAAAGATTACAAATGTAAACAAAGACTACAAATGTAAACAAAGACTATAAATATAAACAAAGACTCTAAATGGAAACAGACTACAAATGTAAATAAAAATTACAAACGTAAACTAACACTCTAAATGTAAACAAAGACTACAAATGTAAACAAAACTAAAAGTAAACAAATACTACAAATATAAACAATGATTACAAATGTAAACAAAACTAAATGTAAAAAAATACTAGAAATATAAACAAAGACTCTAAAGGTAACCAAAGATTGCAAACGTAAACAAAGTCTCTAAATGTAAACAAATAATAAAAATGTAAACAAAGTTTCTAAATGTAATAAAAAACTCTGGGTATAAACAAGGACTCTAGGTGTAAACAAGGACTACAAATGTAAACAGACTCTAAATGTAAACAAAGCCTAAAAATAAAAACAAAGACTCTAAATGTAAACAAAGGCTAAAAATGTAAACAAAGACTACAAATGTAAACAAAGGCTCTAAATGTAAACAAACGCGCTATATGTAAACAAAGACTCTAAATTGAACTCTAAATGTAAACAAAGAATAAAAATGTAAACAAAGACTACAAATGTAAACAAAGACACAAAATGGGACTCTAAATGTAAACAAAAAATAAAAATATAAACAAAACTAAAAGTAAACAAATACTACAAATATAAACAACGACTACAAATGTAAACAAAAATAAATGTAAACAAAACTAAATGTAAACAAATACTAGAAATATAAACAAAGACTCTAAATGTAACAAAAATCTCTTGGTGTAAACAAGGACTCTAGGTGTAAAAAAGGACTACAAATGTAAACAAAGTCTCTAAATATATAGACAAAGTCTAAATGTAAACAAAGACTACAAGTGTAAACAAGGACTACAAATGTAAAAAAAATCTACATGTAAACAATCTCTCTAAATGTAAACAAAGAATAAAAATGTAAACAAAGACTATAAATGTTAAGAAAGTCTACAACTGTAAACAAAGACTACAAATGTAAACAAAGACACTAAACGTAAACAAAAACTACAAACGTAAACAGACTCTAAGTGTAAACAGACAACAAATGTAAACAAAGCCTCTAAATATAAACAAAGTATCTAAATGTAAGCAGACTACAAATGTAAACAAAGAGCACAAATGTTAAGTGACTCAAACTGTAAACAAACTCTCTAAATGTAAACAAAGTCTACAAATGTAAACAGACCATAAATGAAAACAGACTCTAAAAGAAAACAGATTAAAAATGTAAACAAAGACTACATATGTAAACAGACTCTAAACGTAAACAAAGACTGCAAATATAAACATAGACCTAAATGTAAACAAAGACTCTAAATGTAAAGAAGGTCTCTAAATGCAAAGAAAGATTACAAATGTAAACAAAGACTACAAATGTAAACAAAGACTACAAATATAAACAAAGACTCTAAATAAAACAGACTACAAATGTAAACAAAAACTACAAACGTAAACTAACACTCTAAATGTAGACAAAGACTACAAATGTAAACAAAGACTGTAAACGTAAACAAAGACTCTAAATGTAAACACTCTAAATGTATACAAAGACTACATACGTAAACAAAGAATTTAAATGTAAATAAAGAATACAAATGTAAACAAAGACCTTAAATGTAAACAGAATCTAAATTAAAACAAAGACTAAAAATGTAAACAAAGACTACAAACGTAAACAAAGACTCTAAATATAAAGAAGGTCTCTAAATGCAAACAAAGATTACAAATGTAAACAAAGCCTACAAATGTAAACAAAGACTCTAAATAGAAACAGACTACAAATGTAAACAAAAACTACAAACGTAAACTAACACTCTAAATGTAAACAAAGACTACAAATGTAAACAAAGACTGCAAACGTAAAAAAAAACTCTAAATGTAAACAAATAATAAAAATGTAAACAAAGACTCTAAATGTAATAAAAAACTCTGGGTATAAACAAGGACTACAAATGTAAACAAAGACTACAAATGTAAACAAAGACTACAAATATAAACAAAGACTCTAAATAGAAACAGACTACAAATGTAAACAAAAACTACAAACGTAAACTAACACTCTAAATGTAAACAAAGACTACAAATGTAAACAAAGACTGCAAACGTAAACAAAAACTCTAAATGTAAACAAATAATAAAAATGTAAACAAAGACTCTAAATGTAATAAAAACTCTGAGTATAAACAAGGACTACAAATGTAAACAGACTCTAAATATAAACAAAGACTAAAAATAAAAACAAAGACTCTAAATGTAAACAAAGGCTAAAAATGTAAACAAAGACTACAAATGTAAACAAAGGGACTAAATGTAAACACTCTAAATGTAAACAAAGCCTACATATGTAAACAAAAACTACAAATGTAAACAAAGACTCTAAATGGAAACAGACTACAAATGTAAACAAAAACTACAAACGTAAACTAACACTCAAAATGTAAACAAAAACTACAAATGAAAACAAAACTAAAAGTAAACAAATACTACAAATATAAACAACGACTACAAATGTATACAAAACTAAATGTAAACAAATACTAGAAATATAAACAAAGACTCTAAATGTAACCAAAGATTGCAAACGTAAACAAAGTCTCTAAATGTAAACAAATAATAAAAACGTAAACAAATAATAAAAATGTAAACAAAGACTCTAAATGTAATAAAAAACTCTGGGTATAAACAAGGACTCTAGGTGTAAACAAGGACTACAAATGTAAACAGACTCTAAATGTAAACAAAGCTTAAAAATAAAACCAAAGACTCTAAATGTAAACAAAGGCTAAAAATGTAAACAAAGACTAAAAATGTAAACAAAGGCTCTAAATGTAAACAAACGCGCTATATGTAAACAAAGACTACAAATGTAAACAAAGACACAAAACGGGACTCTAAATGTAAACAAAAAATAAAAATGTAAACAAAGACTACAAGTGTAAACAAGGACTACAAATGTAAACAAAAACTCTACATGTAAACAATCTCTCTAAATGTAAACACTACAAATATAAACGGACTCTAAATGTCAACAAAGTCTCTAAATTTAAACAAAGAATACAAATGTAAACAAAGACTATAAATGTTAAGAAAGTCTACAACTGTAAACAAAGACTACAAATGTAAACAAAGACACTAAACGTAAACAAAAACTACAAACGTTAACAGACTAAGTGTAAACAGACAACAAATGTAAACAAAGCCTCTAAATATAAACAAAGTATCTAAATGTAAGCAGACTACAAATGTAAACAAAGAATACAAATGTAAACAAAGAGCACAAATGTTAAGTGACTCAAACTGTAAACAAACTCTCTAAATGTAAACAAAGTCTACAAATGTAAACAGACTATAAATGAAAACAGACTCTAAATGCAAACAGACTAAAATTGTAAACAAAGACTACATATGTAAACAGACTCTAAATGTAAACAAAGACTGCAAATGTAAACATAGACTTAAATGTATACAAACGCTACAAATGTAAACAAAGTCTCTATATGTAAAGAAGGTCTCTAAATTCAAAGAAAGATTACAAATGTAAACAAAGACTACAAATGTAAACAAAGACTACAAATATAAACAAAGACTCTAAATAAAACAGACTACAAATGTAAACAAAAACTACAAACGTAAGCTAACACTCTAAATGTAGACAAAGACTACAAATGTAAACAAAGACTGCAAACGTAAACAAAGACTCTATATGTAAACAATCTAAATGTATAGAAAGACTACATATGTAAACAAAGAATTTAAATGTAAACAAAGTCTAAAAATGTAAACAAAGGCTACAAATGTAAACAAAGACTCTAAATGTAAAGAAGGTCTCTAAATTCAAAGAAAGATTACAAATGTAAACAAAGACTACAAATGTAAACAAAGACTACAAATATAAACAAAGACTCTAAATAAAACAGACTACAAATGTAAACAAAAACTACAAACGTAAGCTAACACTCTAAATGTAGACAAAGACTACAAATGTAAACAAAGACTGCAAACGTAAACAAAGACTCTATATGTAAACAATCTAAATGTATAGAAAGACTACATATGTAAACAAACAATTTAAATGTAAACAAAGTCTAAAAATGTAAACAAAGACTACAAACGTAAACAAAGACTCTAAATATAAAGGTCTCTAAATGCAAACAAAGATTACAAATATAAACAACGACTACAAATGTAAACAAAACTAAATGTAAACAAATACTAGAAATAAACACAAAGACTCTAAATGTAACCAAAGATTGCAAACGTAAACAAAGTCTCTAAATGTAAACAAATAATAAAAATGTAAACAAAGACTCTAAATGTAATAAAAAACTCTGGGTATAAACAAGGACTCTAGGTGTAAACAAGGACTACAAATGTAAACAGACTCTAAATGTAAAAAAAGCCTAAAAATAAAAACTAAGACTCTAAATGTAAACAAAGGCTCTAAATGTAAACAAACGCGCTATATGTAAACAAAGACACTAAATGGAACTCTAAATGTAAACAAAGAATAAAAATGTAAACAATGACTACAAATGTAAACAAAGACACAAAATGGGACTCTAAATGTAAACAAAAAATAAAATTGTAAACAAAACTAAAAGTAAACAAATACTACAAATATAAAAAACGACTACAAATGTAAGCAAAACTAAATGTAAACAAAACTAAATGTAAACAAATACTAGAAATATAAACAAAGACTCTAAATGTAACCAAAATCTCTTGGTGTAAACAAGGACTCTAGGTGTAAAAAAGGCTACAAATGTAAACAAAGACTCTAAATGTAAAGAAGGTCTCTAAATTCAAAGAAAGATTACAAATGTAAACAAAGACTACAAATGTAAACAAAAACTACAAACGTAAACTAACACTCTAAATGTAGACAAAGACTACAAATGTAAACAAAGACTGCAAACGTAAACAAAGACTCTATATGTAAACAATCTAAATGTATAGAAAGACTACATATGTAAACAAAGAATTTAAATGTAAATAAAGACTACAAATGTAAACAAAGACCTTAAATGTAAACAGACTAAATTAAAACAAAGACTAAAAATGTAAACAAAGACTACAAACGTAAACAAAGACTCTAAATATAAAGAAGGTCTTTAAATGCAAACAAAGATTACAAATGCAAACAAAGACTACAAATGTAAACAAAGACTATAAATGGAAAAAGACTACAAATGTAAACAAAAACTACAAACGTAAACTAACACTCTAAATGTAAACAAAGTCTACAAATGTAAACAAAACTAAATGGAAACAAATACTAGAAATATAAACAAAGACTCTAAATGTAACTAAAGATTGCAAACGTAAACAAAGTCTCTAAATGTAAACAAATAATAAAAATGTAAACAAATAATAAAAATGTAAACAAATGATAAAAATGTAAACAAAGACTCTAAATGTAATAAAAAACTCTGGGTATAAACAAGGACTACAAATGTAAACAGACTCTAAATGTAAACAAAGCCTAAAAATAAAAACAAAGACTCTAAATGTAAACAAAGGCTAAAAATGTAAACAAAGACTAAAAATGTAAACAAAGGCTCTAAATGTAAACAAACGCGCTATATGTAAACAAAGAGTCTAAATGGAACTCTAAATGTAAACAAAGAATAAAAATGTAAACAAAGACTACAAATGTAAACAAAGACACAAAATGGGACTCTAAATGTAAACAAAAAATAAAAATGTAAACAAAACTAAAAGTAAACAAATACTACAAATATAAACAACGACTACAAATGTAAACAAAACTAAATGTAAACAATACTAAATGTAAACAAATACTAGAAATATAAACAAAGACTCTAAATGTAACCAAAATCTCTTGGTGTAAACAGGGACTCGGTGCAAAAAAGGACTACAAATGTAAACAAAGTCTCTAAATATAAACAAAGTCTAAATGTAAACAAAGACTACAAGTGTAAACAAGAACTACAAATGTAAAAAAAACTCTACATGTAAACAATCTCTCTAAATGTAAACAAAGAATAAAAATGTAAACAAAGACTATAAATGTTAAGAAAGTCTACAACTGTAAACAAAGACTACAAATGTAAACAAAGACACTAAACGTAAACAAAAACTACAAACGTAAACAGACTCTAAGTGTAAACAGACAACAGATGTAAACAAAGCCTCTAAATATAAACAAAGTATCTAAATGTAAGCAGACTACAAATGTAAACAAAGAGCACAAATGTTCAGTGACTCAATCTGTAAACAAACTCTCTAAATGTAAACAAAGTCTACAAATGTAAACAGACTATAAATGAAAACAGACTCTAAATGCAAACAGACTAAAAATGTATACAAAGACTAAAAATGTATACAAAGATGTAAACAGACTCTAAATGTAAACAAAGACTGCAAATGTAAACATAGACCTAAATGTAAACAAAGACTACAAATGTAAACAAAGACTCTATATGTAAACAAAGTCTAAAAATGTAAACAAAGCCTCTAAATATAAACAAAGTATCTAAATGTAAGCAGACTACAAATGTAAACAAAGAGCACAAATGTTCAGTGACTCAAACTGTAAACAAACTCTCTAAATGTAAACAAAGTCTACAAATGTAAACAGACTATAAATGAAAACAGACTCTAAATGCAAACAGACTAAAAATGTATACAAAGACTACATATGTAAACAGACTCTAAATGTAAACAAAGACTGCAAATGTAAACATAGACCTAAATGTAAACAAAGACTACAAATGTAAACAAAGACTCTATATGTAAACAAAGTCTAAAAATGTAAACAAAGTCTAAAAATGCAAACAAAGGCTACAAATGTAAACAAAGACTCTAAATGTAAAGAAGGTCTCTAAATTCAAAGAAAGATTACAAATGTAAACAAAGACTACAAATATAAACAAAGACTCTAAATAAAACAGACTACAAATGTAAACAAAAACTATAAACGTAAACTAACACTCTAAATGTAGACAAAAACTACAAATGTAAACAAAGACGGCAAACGTAAACAAAGACTCTATATGTAAACAAACTAAATGTATAGAAAGACTACACATGTAAACAAGGATTTAAATGTAAATAAAGACTGCAAATGTAAACAAAGACCTTAAATGTAAACAGACTCTAAATTAAAACAAAGACTAAAAATGTAAACAAAGACTACAAATGTAAACAAAGACTCTAAATATAAAGAAGGTCTCTAAATGCAAACAAAGATTACAAATGTAAACAAAGACTACAAATGTAAACAAAAACTACAAACGTAACCTAACACTCTAAATGTAAACAAAGACTACAAATGTAAAAAAACTAAAAGTAAACAAATACTACAAATATAAACAACGACTACAAATGTAAACAAAACTAAATGTAAAAAAATACTAGAACTATAAACAAAGACTCTAAATGTAACCAAAGATTGCAAACGTAAACAAAGTCTCTAAATGTAAACAAATAATAAAAATGTAAACAAAGACTCAAAATGTAATAAAAAACTCTGTGTATAAACAAGGACTCTAGGTGTAAACAAGGACTACAAATGTAAACAGACTCTAAATGTAAACAAAGCCTAAAAATAAAAACAAAGACTCTAAATGTAAACAAAGGCTAAAAATGTAAACAAAGACTAAAAATGTAAACAAAGTCTCTAAATGTAAACAAATAATAAAAATGTAAACAAAGACTCTAAATGTAATAAAAAACTCTGGGTATAAACAAGGACTCTAGGTGTAAACAAGGACTACAAATGTAAACAGACTCTAAATGTAAACAAAGCCTAAAAATAAAAACAAAGACTCTAAATGTAAACAAAGGCTCTAAATGTAAACAAACGCGCTATATGTAAACAAAGACACTAAATGGAACTCTAAATGTAAACAAAGAATAAAAATGTAAACAAAGACACAAAATGGGACTCTAAATGTAAACAAAAAATAAAATTGTAAACAAAACTAAAAGTAAACAAATACTACAAATATAAACAACGACTACAAATGTAAGCAAAACTAAATGTAAACAAAACTAAATGTAAACAAATACTAGAAATATAAACAAAGACTCTAAATGTAACCAAAATCTCTTGGTGTAAACAAGGACTCTAGGTGTAAAAAAGGCTACAAATGTAAACAAAGACTCTAAATGTAAAGAAGGTCTCTAAATTCAAAGAAAGATTACAAATGTAAACAAAGACTACAAATGTAAACAAAAACTACAAACGTAAACTAACACTCTAAATGTAGACAAAGACTACAAATGTAAACAAAGACTGCAAACGTAAACAAAGTCTCTATATGTAAACAATCTAAATGTATAGAAAGACTACATATGTAAACAAAGAATTTAAATGTAAATAAAGACTACAAATGTAAACAAAGACCTTAAATGTAAACAGACTAAATTAAAACAAAGACTAAAAATGTAAACAAAGACTACAAACGTAAACAAAGACTCTAAATATAAAGAATGTCTTTAAATGCAAACAAAGATTACAAATGCAAACAAAGACTACAAATGTAAACAAAGACTATAAATGGAAAAAGACTACAAATGTAAACAAAAACTACAAACGTAAACTAACACTCTAAATGTAAACAAAGACTACAAATGTAAACAAAACTAAAAGTAAACAAATACTACAAATATAAACAACGACTACAAATGTACACAAAACTAAATGGAAACAAATACTAGAAATATAAACAAAGACTCTAAATGTAACTAAAGATTGCAAACGTAAACAAAGTCTCTAAATGTAAACAAATAATAAAAATGTAAACAAATAATAAAAATGTAAACAAATGATAAAAATGTAAACAAAGACTCTAAATGTAATAAAAAACTCTGGGTATAAACAAGGACTACAAATGTAAACAGACTCTAAATGTAAACAAAGCCTAAAAATAAAAACAAAGACTCTAAATGTAAACAAAGGCTAAAAATGTAAACAAAGACTAAAAATGTAAACAAAGGCTCTAAATGTAAACAAACGCGCTATATGTAAAGAAAGAGTCTAAATGGAACTCTAAATGTAAACAAAGAATAAAAATGTAAACAAAGACTACAAATGTAAACAAAGACACAAAATGGGACTCTAAATGTAAACAAAAAATAAAAATGTAAACAAAACTAAAAGTAAACAAATACTACAAATATAAACAACGACTACAAATGTAAACAAAACTAAATGTAAACAATACTAAATGTAAACAAATACTAGAAATATAAACAAAGACTCTAAATGTAACCAAAATCTCTTGGTGTAAACAGGGACTCTAGGTGCAAAAAAGGACTACAAATGTAAACAAAGTCTCTACATGTAAACAATCTCTCTAAATGTAAACAAAGAATAAAAATGTAAACAAAGACTATAAATGTTAAGAAAGTCTACAACTGTAAACAAAGACTACAAATGTAAACAAAGACACTAAACGTAAACAAAAACTACAAACGTAAACAGACTCTAAGTGTAAACAGACAACAGATGTAAACAAAGCCTCTAAATATAAACAAAGTATCTAAATGTAAGCAGACTACAAATGTAAACAAAGAGCACAAATGTTCAGTGACTCAAACTGTAAACAAACTCTCTAAATGTAAACAAAGTCTACAAATGTAAACAGACTATAAATGAAAACAGACACTAAATGCAAACAGACTAAAAATGTATACAAAGACTAAAAATGTATACAAAGATGTAAACAGACTCTAAATGTAAACAAAGACTGCAAATGTAAACATAGACCTAAATGTAAACAAAGACTACAAATGTAAACAAAGACTCTATATGTAAACAAAGTCTAAAAATGTAAACAAAGCCTCTAAATATAAACAAAGTATCTAAATGTAAGCAGACTACAAATGTAAACAAAGAGCACAAATGTTCAGTGACTCAAACTGTAAACAAACTCTCTAAATGTAAACAAAGTCTACAAATGTAAACAGACTATAAATGAAAACAGACTCTAAATGCAAACAGACTAAAAATGTATACAAACACTACATATGTAAACAGACTCTAAATGTAAACAAAGACTGCAAATGTAAACATAGACCTAAATGTAAACAAAGACTACAAATGTAAACAAAGACTCTATATGTAAACAAAGTCTAAAAATGTAAACAAAGTTAAAAATGCAAACAAAGGCTACAAATGTAAACAAAAACTATAAACGTAAACTAACACTCTAAATGTAGACAAAAACTACAAATGTAAACAAAGACGGCAAACGTAAACAAAGACTCTATATGTAAACAAACTAAATGTATAGAAAGACTACACATGTAAACAAAGAATTTAAATGTAAATAAAGACCTTAAATGTAAACAGACTCTAAATTAAAACAAAGACAAAAAATGTAAACAAAGACTACAAACGTAAACAAAGACTCTAAATATAAAGAAGGTCTCTAAATGCAAACAAAGATTACAAATGTAAACAAAGACTACAAATGTAAACAAAGACTATAAATATAAAGAATGACTCTAAATGGAAACAGACTACAAATGTAAATAAAAACTACAAACGTAAACTAACACTCTAAATGTAAACAAAGACTACAAATGTAAACAAAACTAAAATTAAACAAATACTACAAATATAAACAACGACTACAAATGTAAACAAAACTAAATGTAAAAAAATACTAGAAATATAAACAAAGACTCTAAATGTAACCAAAGATTGCAAACGTAAACAAAGTCTCTAAATGTAAACAAATAATAAAAATGTAAATAAAGACTCTAAATGTAATAAAAAACTCTGGGTATAAACAAGGACTCTAGGTGTAAACAAGGACTACAAATGTAAACAGACTCTAAATGTAAACAAAGCCTAAAAATAAAAACAAAGACTCTAAATGTAAACAAAGGCTAAAAATGTAAACAAAGACTACAAATGTAAACAAAGGCTCTAAATGTAAACAAACGCGCTATATGTAAACAAAGACTCTAAATTGAACTCTAAATGTAAACAAAGAATAAAAATGTAAACAAAGACTACAAATGTAAACAAAGACACAAAATGGGACTCTAAATGTAAACAAAAAATAAAAATATAAACAAAACTAAAAGTAAACAAATACTACAAATATAAACAACGACTACAAATGTAAACAAAAATAAATGTAAACAAAACTAAATGTAAACAAATACTAGAAATATAAACAAAGACTCTAAATGTAACCAAAATCTCTTGGTGTAAACAAGGACTCTAGGTGTAAAAAAGGACTACAAATGTAAACAAAGTCTCTAAATATAAACAAAGTCTAAATGTAAACAAAGACTACAAGTGTAAACAAGGACTACAAATGTAAAAAAAATCTACATGTAAACAATCTCTCTAAATGTAAACAAAGAATAAAAATGTAAACAAAGACTATAAATGTTAAGAAAGTCTACAACTGTAAACAAAGACTACAAATGTAAACAAAGACACTAAACGTAAACAAAAACTACAAACGTAAACAGACTCTAAGTGTAAACAGACAACAAATGTAAACAAAGCCTCTAAATATAAACAAAGTATCTAAATGTAAGCAGACTACAAATGTAAACAAAGAGCACAAATGTTAAGTGACTCAAACTGTAAACAAACTCTCTAAATGTAAACAAAGTCTACAAATGTAAACAGACCATAAATGAAAACAGACTCTAAAAGAAAACAGATTAAAAATGTAAACAAAGACTACATATGTAAACAGACTCTAAACGTAAACAAAGACTGCAAATATAAACATAGACCTAAATGTAAACAAAGACTACAAATGTAAACAAAGACTCTAAATGTAAAGAAGGTCTCTAAATGCAAAGAAAGATTACAAATGTAAACAAAGACTACAAATGTAAACAAAGACTACAAATATAAACAAAGACTCTAAATAAAACAGACTACAAATGTAAACAAAAACTACAAACGTAAACTAACACTCTAAATGTAGACAAAGACTACAAATGTAAACAAAGACTGTAAACGTAAACAAAGACTCTAAATGTAAACACTCTAAATGTATACAAAGACTACATACGTAAACAAAGAATTTAAATGTAAATAAAGAATACAAATGTAAACAAAGACCTTAAATGTAAACAGAATCTAAATTAAAACAAAGACTAAAAATGTAAACAAAGACTACAAACGTAAACAAAGACTCTAAATATAAAGAAGGTCTCTAAATGCAAACAAAGATTACAAATGTAAACAAAGCCTACAAATGTAAACAAAGACTCTAAATAGAAACAGACTACAAATGTAAACAAAAACTACAAACGTAAACTAACACTCTAAATGTAAACAAAGACTACAAATGTAAACAAAGACTGCAAACGTAAAAAAAACTCTAAATGTAAACAAATAATAAAAATGTAAACAAAGACTCTAAATGTAATAAAAAACTCTGGGTATAAACAAGGACTACAAATGTAAACAAAGACTACAAATGTAAACAAAGACTACAAATGTAAACAAAGGCTCTAAATGTAAACAAACGCGCTATATGTAAACAAAGACTCTAAATTGAACTCTAAATGTAAACAAAGAATAAAAATGTAAACAAAGACTACAAATGTAAACAAAGACACAAAATGGGACTCTAAATGTAAACAAAAAATAAAAATATAAACAAAACTAAAAGTAAACAAATACTACAAATATAAACAACGACTACAAATGTAAACAAAAATAAATGTAAACAAAACTAAATGTAAACAAATACTAGAAATATAAACAAAGACTCTAAATGTAACCAAAATCTCTTGGTGTAAACAAGGACTCTAGGTGTAAAAAAGGACTACAAATGTAAACAAAGTCTCTAAATATATAGACAAAGTCTAAATGTAAACAAAGACTACAAGTGTAAACAAGGACTACAAATGTAAAAAAAATCTACATGTAAACAATCTCTCTAAATGTAAACAAAGAATAAAAATGTAAACAAAGACTATAAATGTTAAGAAAGTCTACAACTGTAAACAAAGACTACAAATGTAAACAAAGACACTAAACGTAAACAAAAACTACAAACGTAAACAGACTCTAAGTGTAAACAGACAACAAATGTAAACAAAGCCTCTAAATATAAACAAAGTATCTAAATGTAAGCAGACTACAAATGTAAACAAAGAGCACAAATGTTAAGTGACTCAAACTGTAAACAAACTCTCTAAATGTAAACAAAGTCTACAAATGTAAACAGACCATAAATGAAAACAGACTCTAAAAGAAAACAGATTAAAAATGTAAACAAAGACTACATATGTAAACAGACTCTAAACGTAAACAAAGACTGCAAATATAAACATAGACCTAAATGTAAACAAAGACTACAAATGTAAACAAAGACTCTAAATGTAAAGAAGGTCTCTAAATGCAAAGAAAGATTACAAATGTAAACAAAGACTACAAATGTAAACAAAGACTACAAATATAAACAAAGACTCTAAATAAAACAGACTACAAATGTAAACAAAAACTACAAACGTAAACTAACACTCTAAATGTAGACAAAGACTACAAATGTAAACAAAGACTGTAAACGTAAACAAAGACTCTAAATGTAAACACTCTAAATGTATACAAAGACTACATACGTAAACAAAGAATTTAAATGTAAATAAAGAATACAAATGTAAACAAAGACCTTAAATGTAAACAGAATCTAAATTAAAACAAAGACTAAAAATGTAAACAAAGACTACAAACGTAAACAAAGACTCTAAATATAAAGAAGGTCTCTAAATGCAAACAAAGATTACAAATGTAAACAAAGCCTACAAATGTAAACAAAGACTCTAAATAGAAACAGACTACAAATGTAAACAAAAACTACAAACGTAAACTAACACTCTAAATGTAAACAAAGACTACAAATGTAAACAAAGACTGCAAACGTAAAAAAAAACTCTAAATGTAAACAAATAATAAAAATGTAAACAAAGACTCTAAATGTAATAAAAACTCTGAGTATAAACAAGGACTACAAATGTAAACAGACTCTAAATATAAACAAAGACTAAAAATAAAAACAAAGACTCTAAATGTAAACAAAGGCTAAAAATGTAAACAAAGACTACAAATGTAAACAAAGGGACTAAATGTAAACACTCTAAATGTAAACAAAGCCTACATATGTAAACAAAAACTACAAATGTAAACAAAGACTCTAAATGGAAACAGACTACAAATGTAAACAAAAACTACAAACGTAAACTAACACTCAAAATGTAAACAAAAACTACAAATGAAAACAAAACTAAAAGTAAACAAATACTACAAATATAAACAACGACTACAAATGTATACAAAACTAAATGTAAACAAATACTAGAAATATAAACAAAGACTCTAAATGTAACCAAAGATTGCAAACGTAAACAAAGTCTCTAAATGTAAACAAATAATAAAAACGTAAACAAATAATAAAAATGTAAACAAAGACTCTAAATGTAATAAAAAACTCTGGGTATAAACAAGGACTCTAGGTGTAAACAAGGACTACAAATGTAAACAGACTCTAAATGTAAACAAAGCTTAAAAATAAAACCAAAGACTCTAAATGTAAACAAAGGCTAAAAATGTAAACAAAGACTAAAAATGTAAACAAAGGCTCTAAATGTAAACAAACGCGCTATATGTAAACAAAGACTACAAATGTAAACAAAGACACAAAACGGGACTCTAAATGTAAACAAAAAATAAAAATGTAAACAAAGACTACAAGTGTAAACAAGGACTACAAATGTAAACAAAAACTCTACATGTAAACAATCTCTCTAAATGTAAACACTACAAATATAAACGGACTCTAAATGTCAACAAAGTCTCTAAATTTAAACAAAGAATACAAATGTAAACAAAGACTATAAATGTTAAGAAAGTCTACAACTGTAAACAAAGACTACAAATGTAAACAAAGACACTAAACGTAAACAAAAACTACAAACGTAAACAGACTAAGTGTAAACAGACAACAAATGTAAACAAAGCCTCTAAATATAAACAAAGTATCTAAATGTAAGCAGACTACAAATGTAAACAAAGAATACAAATGTAAACAAAGAGCACAAATGTTAAGTGACTCAAACTGTAAACAAACTCTCTAAATGTAAACAAAGTCTACAAATGTAAACAGACTATAAATGAAAACAGACTCTAAATGCAAACAGACTAAAATTGTAAACAAAGACTACATATGTAAACAGACTCTAAATGTAAACAAAGACTGCAAATGTAAACATAGACTTAAATGTATACAAACGCTACAAATGTAAACAAAGTCTCTATATGTAAAGAAGGTCTCTAAATTCAAAGAAAGATTACAAATGTAAACAAAGACTACAAATGTAAACAAAGACTACAAATATAAACAAAGACTCTAAATAAAACAGACTACAAATGTAAACAAAAACTACAAACGTAAGCTAACACTCTAAATGTAGACAAAGACTACAAATGTAAACAAAGACTGCAAACGTAAACAAAGACTCTATATGTAAACAATCTAAATGTATAGAAAGACTACATATGTAAACAAAGAATTTAAATGTAAACAAAGTCTAAAAATGTAAACAAAGACACAAAATGGGACTCTAAATGTAAACAAAAAATAAAAATGTAAACAAAACTAAAAGTAAACAAATACTACAAATATAAACAACGACTACAAATGTAAACAAAACTAAATGTAAACAATACTAAATGTAAACAAATACTAGAAATATAAACAAAGACTCTAAATGTAACCAAAATCTCTTGGTGTAAACAGGGACTCTAGGTGCAAAAAAGGACTACAAATGTAAACAAAGTCTCTAAATATAAACAAAGTCTAAATGTAAACAAAGACTACAAGTGTAAACAAGAACTACAAATGTAAAAAAAACTCTACATGTAAACAATCTCTCTAAATGTAAACAAAGAATAAAAATGTAAACAAAGACTATAAATGTTAAGAAAGTCTACAACTGTAAACAAAGACTACAAATGTAAACAAAGACACTAAACGTAAACAAAAACTACAAACGTAAACAGACTCTAAGTGTAAACAGACAACAGATGTAAACAAAGCCTCTAAATATAAACAAAGTATCTAAATGTAAGCAGACTACAAATGTAAACAACGAGCACAAATGTTCAGTGACTCAAACTGTAAACAAACTCTCTAAATGTAAACAAAGTCTACAAATGTAAACAGACTATAAATGAAAACAGACTCTAAATGCAAACAGACTAAAAATGTATACAAAGACTAAAAATGTATACAAAGATGTAAACAGACTCTAAATGTAAACAAAGACTGCAAATGTAAACATAGACCTAAATGTAAACAAAGACTACAAATGTAAACAAAGACTCTATATGCAAACAAAGTCTAAAAATGTAAACAAAGCCTCTAAATATAAACAAAGTATCTAAATGTAAGCAGACTACAAATGTAAACAAAGAGCACAAATGTTCAGTGACTCAAACTGTAAACAAACTCTCTAAATGTAAACAAAGTCTACAAATGTAAACAGACTATAAATGAAAACAGACTCTAAATGCAAACAGACTAAAAATGTATACAAAGACTACATATGTAAACAGACTCTAAATGTAAACAAAGACTGCAAATGTAAACATTGACCTAAATGTAAACAAAGACTACAAATGTAAACAAAGACTCTATATGTAAACAAAGTCTAAAAATGTAAACAAAGTCTAAAAATGCAAACAAAGGCTACAAATGTAAACAAAGACTCTAAATGTAAAGAAGGTCTCTAAATTCAAAGAAAGATTACAAATGTAAACAAAGACTACAAATGTAAACAAAGACTACAAATATAAACAAAGACTCTAAATAAAACAGACTACAAATGTAAACAAAAACTATAAACGTAAACTAACACTCTAAATGTAGACAAAAACTACAAATGTAAACAAAGACGGCAAACGTAAACAAAGACTCAATATGTAAACAAACTAAATGTATAGAAAGACTAAACATGTAAACAAGGATTTAAATGTAAATAAAGACTGCAAATGTAAACAAAGACCTTAAATGTAAACAGACTCTAAATTAAAACAAAGACTAAAAATGTAAACAAAGACTACAAATGTAAACAAAGACTCTAAATATAAAGAAGGTCTCTAAATGCAAACAAAGATTACAAATGTAAACAAAGACTACAAATGTAAACAAAAACTACAAACGTAACCTAACACTCTAAATGTAAACAAAGACTACAAATGTAAACAAAACTAAAAGTAAACAAATACTACAAATATAAACAACGACTACAAATGTAAACAAAACTAAATGTAAAAAAATACTAGAACTATAAACAAAGACTCTAAATGTAACCAAAGATTGCAAACGTAAACAAAGTCTCTAAATGTAAACAAATAATAAAAATGTAAACAAAGACTCAAAATGTAATAAAAAACTCTGTGTATAAACAAGGACTCTAGGTGTAAACAAGGACTACAAATGTAAACAGACTCTAAATGTAAACAAAGCCTAAAAATAAAAACAAAGACTCTAAATGTAAACAAAGGCTAAAAATGTAAACAAAGACTAAAAATGTAAGCAAAGGCTCTAAATGTAAACAAACGCGCTATATGTAAACAAAGACTCTAAATGGAACTCTAAATGTAAACAAAGAATAAAAATGTAAACAAAGACTACAAATGTAAACAAAGACACAAAATGGGACTCTAAATGTAAACAAAAAATAAAAATGTAAGCAAAACTAAAAGTAAACAAATACTACAAATATAAACAACGACTACAAATGTAAACAAAACTAAATGTAAACAATACTAAATGTAAACAAATACTAGAAATATAAACAAAGACTCTAAATGTAACCAAAATCTCTTGGTGTAAACAGGGACTCTAGGTGTAAAAAAGGACTACAAATGTAAACAATGTCTCTAAATATAAACAAAGTCTAAATGTAAACAAAGACTACAAGTGTAAACAAGGACTACAAATGTAAAAAAACTCTACATGTAAACAATCTCTCTAAATGTAAACAAAGAATATAAATGTAAACAAAGACTATAAATGTTAAGAAAGTCTACAACTGTAAACAAACTCTACAAATGTAAACAAAGACACTAAACGTAAACAAAAACTACAAACGTAAACAGACTCTAAGTGTAAACAGACAACAAATGTAAACAAAGCCTCTAAATATAAACAAAGTATCTAAATGTAAGCAGACTACAAATGTAAACAAAGAGCACAAATGTTAAATGACTCAAACTGTAAACAAACTCTCTAAATGTAAACAAAGTCTACAAATGTAAACAGACTATAAATGAAAACAGACTCTAAAAGAAAACAGATTAAAAATGTAAACAAAGACTACATATGTAAACAGACTCTAAATATAAACAAAGTCTAAAAATAAAAACAAAGACTCTAAATGCAAACAAAAACTAAAAATGTAAACAAAGACTACAATTGTAAACAAAGGGACTAAATGTAAACACTCTAAATGTAAACAAAGCCTACATATGTAAACAAAAACTACAAATGTAAACAAAGACTACAAATGTAAACAAAGACTCTAAATGGAAACAGACTACAAATGTAAACAAAAACTACAAACGTAAACTAACACTCTAAATGTAAACAAAGACTACAAATGTAAACAAAACTAAAAGTAAACAAATACTACAAATATAAACAACGACTACAAATGTAAACAAAACTAAATGTAAACAAATCCTAGAAATATAAACAAAGACTCTAAATGTAACCAAAGATTGCAAACGTTAACAAAGTCTCTAAATGTAAACAAATAATAAAAATGTAAACAAAGACTCTAAATGAAATAAAAAACTATGGGTATAAACAAGGACTCTAGGTGTAAACAAGGACTACAAATGTAAACAGACTCTAAATGTAAACAAAGCTTAAAAATAAAACCAAAGACTCTAAATGTAAACAAAGGCTAAAAATGTAAACAAAGACTAAAAATGTAAACAAAGACACTAAATGGAACTCTAAATGTAAACAAAGAATAAAAATGTAAACAAAGACTACAAATGTAAACAAAGACACAAAATGGGACTCTAAATGTAAACAAAAAATAAAAATGTAAACAAAGACTACAAATGTAAACAAAACTAAAAGTAACAAATACTACAAATATAAACAACGATTACAAATGTAAACAAAACTAAATGTAAAGAAATAATAGAAATATAAACAAAGACTCTAAATGTAACCAAAAACTCTTGGTGTAAACAAGGACTCTAGGTGTAAAAAAGGACTACAAATGTAAACAAAGTCTCTAAATATAAACAAAGTCTAAATATAAACAAAGACTACAAGTGTAAACAAGGACTACAAATGTAAACAAAAACTCTACATGTAAACAATCTCTCTAAATGTAAACAAAGAATAAAAATGTAAACAAAGACTATAAATGTTAAGAAAGTCTACAACTGTAAACAAAGACTACATATGTAAACAAAGACACTAAACGTAAACAAAAACTACAAACGTAAACAGACTAAGTGTAAACAGACAACAAATGTAAACAAAGCCTCTAAATATAAACAAAGTATCTAAATGTAAGGAGACTACAAATGTAAACAAAGAATACAAATGTAAACAAAGAGCACAAATGTTAAGTGACTCAAACTGTAAACAAACTATCTAAATGTAATCAAAGTCTACAAATGTAAACAGACTATAAATGAAAACAGACTCTAAATGCAAACAGACTAAAAATGTAAACAAAGACTACATATGTAAACAGTTTCTAAATGTAAACAAAGACTGCAAATGTAAACATAGACTTAAATGTAAACAAAGACTATAAATGTAAACAAAGACTCTATATGTAAACAAAGTCTAAAAATGTAAACAAAGTCTAAAAATGTAAACAAAGGCTACAAGTGTAAACAAAGACTCTAAATGTAAAGAAGGTCTCTAAATTCAAAGAAAGATTACAAATGTAAACAAAGACTACAAATGTAAACAAAGACTACAAATATAAACAAAGACTCTAAATAAAACAGACTACAAATGTAAACAAAAACTACAAACGTAAACTAACACTCTAAATGTAGACAAAGACTACAAATGTAAACAAAGACTGCAAACGTAAACAAAGACTCTATGTAAACAATCTAAATGTATAGAAAGACTACATATGTAAACAAAGAATTTAAATGTAAATAAAGACTACAAATGTAAACAAAGACCTTAAATATAAACAGACTCTAAATTAAAACAGACTAAAAATGTAAACAAATACTACAAACGTAAACAAAGACTCTAAATATAAAGAAGGTCTCTAAATGCAAACAAAGATTACAAATGTAAACAAAGACTACAAATGTAAACAAAGACTATAAATATAAACAAAGACTCTAAATGGAAACAGACTACAAATGTAAACAAAATCTACAAACGTAAACTAACACTCTAAATGTAAACAAAGACTACAAATGTAAACAAAACTAAAAGTAAACAAATACTAGAAATAAAAACAAAGACTCTAAATGTAACCAAAGATTGCAAACGTAAACAAAGTCTCTAAATGTAAACAAATAATAAAAATGTAAACAAAGACTCTAAATGTAATAAAAAACTCTGGGTATAAAAAAGGACTCTAGGTGTAAACAAGGACTACAAATGTAAACAGACTCTAAATGTAAACAAAGCCTAAAAAAAAAACAGACTCTAAATGTAAACAAAGGCTAAAAATGTAAACAAAGACTAAAAATGTAAACAAAGGCTCTAAATGTAAACAAACGCGCTATATGTAAACAAACGCGCTATATGTAAACAAAGACTCTAAATGGAACTCTAAATGTAAACAAAGAATAAAAATGTAAACAAAGACTACAAATGTAAACAAAGACACAAAATGGGACTCTAAATGTAAACAAAAAATAAAAATGTAAACAAAACTAAAAGTAAACAAATACTACAAATATAAACAACGACTACAAATGTAAACAAAACTAAATGTAAACAATACTAAATGTAAACAAATACTAGAAATATAAACAAAGACTCTAAATGTAACCAAAATTTCTTGGTGTAAACAGGGACTCTAGGTGTAAAAAAGGACTACAAATGTAAACAAAGTCTCTAAATATAAACAAAGTCTAAATGTAAACAAAGACTACAAGTGTAAACAAGGACTACAAATGTAAAAAAAACTCTACATGTAAACAATCTCTCTAAATGTAAACAAAGAATAAAAATGTAAACAAAGACTATAAATGTTAAGAAAGTCTACAACTGTAAACAAAGACTACAAATGTAAACAAAGACACTAAACGTAAACAAAAACTACAAACGTAAACAGACTCTAAGTGTAAACAGACAACAGATGTAAACAAAGCCTCTAAATATAAACAAAGTATCTAAATGTAAGCAGACTACAAATGTAAACAAAGAGCACAAATATTCAGTGACTCAAACTGCAAACAAACTCTCTAAATGTAAACAAAGTCTACAAATGTAAACAGACTATAAATGAAAACAGACTCTAAATGCAAACAGACTAAAAATGTATACAAAGACTACATATGTAAACAGACTCTAAATGTAAAAAAAGACTGCAAATGTAAACATTGACCTAAATGTAAACAAAGACTACAAATGTAAACAAAGACTCTATATGTAAACAAAGTCTAAAAATGTAAACAAAGTCTAAAAATGCAAAAAAAGGCTACAAATGTAAACAAAGACTCTAAATGTAAAGAAGGTCTCTAAATTCAAAGAAAGATTACAAATGTAAACAAAGACTACAAATGTAAACAAAGACTACAAATATAAACAAAGACTCTAAATAAAACAGACTACAAATGTAAACAAAAACTATAAACGTAAACTAACACTCTAAATGTAGACAAAGACTACAAATGTAAACAAAGACGGCAAACGTAAACAAAGACTCTATATGTAAACAATCTAAATGACAGACTACATATGTAAACAAGGATTTAAATGTAAATAAAGACTGCAAATGTAAACAAAGACCTTAAATGTAAACAGACTCTAAATTAAAACAAAGACTAAAAATGTAAACAAAGCTTACAAACGTAAACAAAGACTCTAAATATAAAGAAGGTCTCTAAATGCAAACAAAGATTACAAATGTACACAAAGACTACAAATGTAAACAAAAACTACAAACGTAACCTAACACTCTAAATGTAAACAAAGACTACAAATGTAAACAAAACTAAAAGTAAACAAATACTACAAATATAAACAACGACTACAAATGTAAACAAAACTAAATGTAAACAAATACTAGAAATATAAACAAAGACTCTAAATGTAACCAAAGGCTCTAAATGTAAACAAACGCGCTATATGTAAACAAAGACACTAAATGGAACTCTAAATGTAAACAAAGAATAAAAATGTAAACAAAGACTACAAATGTAAACAAAGACACAAAAAGGGACTCTAAATGTAAACAAAAAATAAAAATGTAAACAAAACTAAAAGTAAACAAATACTACAAATATAAACAACGACTACAAATGTAAGCAAAACTAAATGTAAACAAAACTAAATGTAAACAAATACTAGAAATATAAACAAAGACTCTAAATGTAACCAAAATCTCTTGGTGTAAACAAGGACTCTAGGTGTAAAAAAGGCTACAAATGTAAACAAAGACTCTAAATGTAAAGAAGGTCTCTAAATTCAAAGAAAGATTACAAATGTAAACAAAGACTACAAATGTAAACAAAGACTACAAATATAAACAAAGACTCTAAATAAAACAGACTACAAATGTAAACAAAAACTACAAACGTAAACTAACACTCTAAATGTAGACAAAGACTACAAATGTAAACAAAGACTGCAAACGTAAACAAAGACTCTATATGTAAACAATCTAAATGTATAGAAAGACTACATATGTAAACAAAGAATTTAAATGTAAATAAAGACTACAAATGTAAACAAAGATCTTAAATGTAAAC
The DNA here is from genome assembly GCA_963930645.1 of Salticus scenicus. NCBI lineage: Eukaryota > Metazoa > Arthropoda > Arachnida > Araneae > Salticidae > Salticus > Salticus scenicus. The sequence goes on from CAWVNO010003029.1 coordinate 693,267, forward strand.
AGACTAAATTAAAACAAAGACTAAAAATGTAAACAAAGACTACAAACGTAAACAAAGACTCTAAATATAAAGAAGGTCTCTAAATGCAAACAAAGATTACAAATGTAAACCAAGACTACAAATGTAAACAAAGACTATAAATGGAAAAAGACTACAAATGTAAACAAAAACTACAAACGTAAACTAACACTCTAAATGTAAACAAAGACTACAAATGTAAACAAAACTAAAAGTAAACAATTACTAGAAATATAAACAACGACTACAAATGTAAACAAAACTAAATGTAAACAAATACTAGAAATATAAACAAAGACTACAAATATAAACAAAGACTCTAAATAAAACTGACTACAAATGTAAACAAAAACTACAAACGTAAACTAACACTCTAAATGTAGACAAAGACTACAAATGTTAACAAAGACTGCAAACGTAAACAGACTCTAAATGTAAACAATCTAAATGTATACAAAGACTACATATGTAAACAGATTCTAAATGTAAACAAAGACTGCAAATATAAACATAGACCTAAATGTGAACAAAGACTACAAATGTAAACAAAGACTCTAAATGTAAAGAAGTTCTCTAAATGCAAAGAAAGATTACAAATGTAAACAAAGACTACAAATGTAAACAAAGACTACAAATATAAACAAAGACTCTAAATAAAACTGACTACAAATGTAAACAAAAACTACAAACGTAAACTAACACTCTAAATGTAGACAAAGAGTACAAATGTTAACAAAGACTGCAAACGTAAACAGACTCTAAATGTAAACAATCTAAATGTAAACAAAGACTACATATGTAAACAAAGAATTTAAATGTAAATAAAGACTACAAATGTAAACAAAGACCTTAAATGTAAACAGACACTAAATTAAAACAAAGACTAAAAGTGTAAACAAAGACTAGAAACGTAAACAAAGACTCTAAATATAAAGAAGGTCTCTAAATGCAAACAAAGATTACAAATGTAAACAAAGACTACAAATGTAAACAAAGACTACAAATATAAACAAAGACTCTAAATAGAAACAGACTACAAATGTAAACATAACTACAAACGTAAATTAACACTCTAAATGTAAACAAAGACTACATATGTAAACAAAGACTGCAAACGTAAACAAAAACTCTAAATGTAAACAAATAATAAAAATGTAAACAAAGACTCTAAATGTAATAAAAAACTCTGGGTATAAACAAGGACTACAAATGTAAACAGACTCTAAATATAAAAAAGTCTAAAAATAAAAACAAAGAATCTAAATGTAAACAAAGGCTAAAAATGTAAACAAAGACTACAAATGTAAACAAAGGGACTAAATGTAAACACTCTAAATGTAAACAAAGCCTACATATGTAAAGAAAGACTAAAAATGTAAACAAAGACTACAAATGTAAACAGACTCTAAATGGAAACAGACTACAAATGTAAACAAAAACTACAAACGTAAACTAACACTCTAAATGCAAACAAAGACTACAAATGTAAACAAAACTAAAAGTAAACAAATACTACAAATATAAACAACGACTACAAATGTAAACAAAACTAAATGTAAACAAATACTAGAAATATAAACAAAGACTCTAAATGTAACCAAAAATTGCAAACGTAAACAAAGTTTCTAAATGTAAACAAAGACTAAAAATGTAAACAAAGGCTCTAAATGTAAACAAACGCGCTATATGTAAACAAAGACTACAAATGTAAACAAAGACACTAAATGGAACTCTAAATGTAAACAAAGAATAAAAATGTAAACAAAGACTACAAATGTAAACAAAGACACAAAATGGTACTCTAAATGTAGACAAAAAATAAAAATGTAAACAAAGACTACAAATGTAAACAAAACTAAAAGTAACAAATACTACAAATATAAACAACGATTACAAATGTAAACAAAACTAAATGTAAACAAATAATAGAAATATAAACAAAGACTCTAAATGTAACCAAAAACTCTTGGTGTAAACAAGGACTCTAGGTGTAAAAAAGGACTACAAATGTAAACAAAGTCTCTAAATATAAACAAAGTCTAAATGTAAACAAAGACTACAAGTGTAAACAAGGACTACAAATGTAAACAAAAACTCTACATGTAAACAATCTCTCTAAATGTAAACAAAGACTACAAATATAAACGGACTCTAAATGTCAACAAAGTCTCTAAATTTAAACAAAGAATACAAATGCAAACAAAGACTATAAATGTTAAGAAAGTCTACAACTGTAAACAAAGACTACAAATGTAAACAAAGACACTAAACGTAAACAAAAACTACAAATGTAAACAGACTAAGTGTAAACAGACAACAAATGTAAACAAAGCCTCTAAATATAAATAAAGTATCTAAATGTAAGCAGACTACACATGTAAACAAAGAATACAAATGTAAACAAAGAGAACAAATGTTAAGTGACTCAAACTGTAAGCAAACTCTCTAAATGTAAACAAAGTCTACAAATGTAAACAGACTATAAATGAAAACAGACTTTAAATGCAAACAGACTAAAAATGTAAACAAAGACTACATATGTAAACAGACTCTAAATGTAAACAAAGACTGAAAATGTAAACATAGACCTAAATGTAAACAAAGACTACAAATGTAAACAGACTCTATATATGTAAACAAAGTCTAAATATGTAAACAAAGTCTAAAAATGTAAACAAAGGCTACAAATGTAAACAAAGACTCTAAATGTAAAGAAGGTCTCTAAATTTAAAGAAAGATTACAAATATAAACAAAGACTACAAATGTAAACAAAGACTACAAGTATAAACAAAGACTCTAAATAAAACAGACTACAAATGTAAACAAAAACTACAAACGTAAACTAACACTCTAAATGTAGACAAAGACTGCAAATGTAAACAAAGACTGCAAACGTAAACAAAGGCTCTATATGTAAACAATCTAAATGTATAGAAAGACTAAATATGTAAACAAAGAATTTAAATGTAAATAAAGACTACAAATGTAAACAAAGACCTTAATGTAAACAGACTCTAAATTAAAACAGACTAAAAATGTAAACAAAGACTATAAACGTAAACAAAGACTCTAAATATAAAGAAGGTCTCTAAATGCAAACAAAGATTACAAATGTAAACAAAGATTACAAATGTAAACAAAGACTACAAATGTAAACAAAGACTATAAATATAAACAAAGACTCTAAATGGAAACAGACTACAAATGTAAACAAAAACTACAAACGTAAACTAACACTCTAAATGTAAACCAAGACTACAAATGTAAACAAAACTAAAAGTAAACAAATACTACAAATATAAACAACGACTACAAATGTAAACAAAACTAAATGTAAACAAATACTAGAAATATAAACAAAGACTCTAAATGTAACCAAAGATTGCAAACGTAAACAAAGTCTCTAAATGTAAACAAATAATAAAAATGTAAACAAAGACTCTAAATGTAATAAAAAACTCTGGGTATAAACATGGACTCTACGTGTAAACAAGGACTACAAATGTAAACAGACTCTAAATGTAAACAAAGCCTAAAAATAAAAAGAAAGACTCTAAATGTAAACAAAGGCTAAAAATGTAAACAAAGACTAAAAATGTAAACAAAGGCTCTAAATGTAAACAAACGCGCTATATGTAAACAAAGACACTAAATGGAACTCTAAATGTAAACAAAGAATAAAAATGTAAACAAAGACTACAAATGTAAACAAAGACACAAAATGGGAATTTAAATGTAAACAAAAAATAAAAAAGTAAACAAAACTAAAAGTAAACAAATACTACAAATATAAACAACGACTACAAATGTATACAAAACTAAATGTAAACAAAAACTTGAAATATAAACAAAGACTCTAAATGTAACCAAAATCTCTTGGTGTAAACAAGGACTCTAGGTGTAAAAAAGGACTACAAATGTAAACAAAGTCACTAAATATAAACAAAGTCTAAATGTAAACAAAGACTACAAGTGTAAACAAGGACTACAAATGTAAAAAAAAACTCTACATGTAAACAATCTCTCTAAATGTAAACAAAGTATAAAAATGTAAACAAAGACTATAAATGTTAAGAAAGACTACAAATGTAAACAAAGACACAAAACGTAAACAAAAACAACAAACGTAAACAGACACTAAGTGTAAGCAGACAACAAATGTAAACAAAGCCTCTAAATATAAGCAAAGTATCTAAATGTAAGCAGACTACAAATGTAAACAAAGAGCACAAATGTTAAGTGACTCAAACTGTAAACAAACTCTCTAAATGTAAACAAAGTCTACAAATGTAAACAGACTATAAATGAAAACAGACTCTAAAAGAAAACAGATTAAAAATGTAAACAAAGACTACATATGTAAACAGACTCTAAATGTAAACAAAGACTGCAAATATAAACATAGACCTAAATGTAAACAAAGACTACAAATGTAAACAAAGACTCTAAATGTAAAGAAGGTCTCTAAATGCAAAGAAAGATTACAAATGTAAACAAAGACTACAAATGTAAACAAAGACTACAAATATAAACAAAGACTCTGAATAAAACAGACTACAAATGTAAACAAAAACTACAAACGTAAACTAACACTCTAAATGTAGACAAAGACTACAAATGTAAACAAAGACTGCAAACGTAAACAAAGACTCTAAATGTAAACACTCTAAATGTATACAATGACTACATATGTAAACAAAGAATTTAAATGTAAACAAAGACTGCAAACGTAAACAAAAACTCTAAATGTAAACAAATAATAAAAATGTAAACAAAGACTCTAAATGTAATAAAAAACTCTGGGTATAAACAAGGACTAAAAATGTAAACAAAGACTACAAATGTAAACAAAGACTACAAATATAAACAAAGACTCTAAATAGAAACAGACTACAAATGTAAACAAAAACTACAAACGTAAACTAACACTCTAAATGTAAACAAAGACTACATATGTAAAGAAAGACTGCAAACGTAAACAAAAACTCTAAATGTAAACAAATAATAAAAATGTAAACAAAGACTCTAAATGTAATAAAAACTCTGGGTATAAACAAGGACTACAAATGTAAACAGACTCTAAATATAAACAAAGTCTAAAAATAAAAACAAAGACTCTAAATGTAAACAAAGGCTTAAAATGTAAACAAAGACTACAAATGTAAACAAAGGGACTAAATGTAAACAGTCTAAATGTAAACAAAGCCTACATATGTAAACAAAAACTACATATGTAAACAAAGACTACAAATGGAAACAAAGACTCTAAATGGAAACAGACTACAAATGTAAACAAAAACTACAAACGTAAACTAACACTCTAAATATTACTTACAAACTTTGAATAAACACCATAAAATGCAAAAAACTCGGAACAATTGTTTCGGGTCGAAAAAACACACGACCCTTCATCAGGCGAATAAAGTAAGCACGAGTGCTGCAGTCAAAGCGGCAACGCACTAAGTCTCTAAATATAAACAAATAATAAAAATGTAAAGAAAGACTCTAAATGTAATAAAAAACTCTGGGTATAAACAAGGACTCTAGGTGTAAACAAGGACTTCAAATGTAAACAGACTCTAAATGTAAACAAAGCCTAAAAATAAAAACAAAGACTTTAAATGTAAACAAAGGCTAAAAATGTAAACAAAGACTAAAAATGTAAACAAAGACTCTAAATGTAAACAAACGCGCTATATGTAAACAAAGACACTAAATGGAACTCTAAATGTAAACAAAGAATAAAAATGTAAACAAAGACTACAAATGTAAACAAAGACACAAAATGGGACTCTAAATGTAAACAAAAAATAAAAATGTAAACAAAACTAAAAGTAAACAAATACTACAAATATAAACAACGACTACAAATGTAAACAAAACTAAATGTAAACAAAAACTAGAAATATAAACAAAGACTCTAAATGTAACCAAAATCTCTTGGTGTAAACAAGGACTCTAGGTGTAAAAAAGGACTACAAATGTAAACAAAGTCTCTAAATATAAACAAAGTCTAAATGTAAACAAAGACTACAAGTGTAAACAAGGACTACAAATGTAAAAAAAACTCTACATGTAAACAATCTCTCTAAATGTAAACAAAGAATAAAAATGTATACAAAGACTATAAATGTTAAGAAAGTCTACAACTGTAAACAAAGACTACAAATGTAAACAAAGACACAAAACGTAAACAAAAACTACAAACGTAAACAGACTCTAAGTGTAAACAGACAACAAATGTAAAGAAAGCCTCTAAATATAAACAAAGTATCTAAATGTAAGCAGACTACAAATGTAAACAAAGAGCACAAATGTTAAGTGACTCAAACTGTAAACAAACTCTCTAAATGTAAACAAAGACTACAAATGTAAACAGACTCTAAATGTAAACAAAGACTGCAAATGTAAACATAGACCTAAATGTAAACAAAGACTACAAATGTAAACAAAGACTCTATATGTAAACAAAGTCTAAAAATGTAAACAAAGTCTAAAAATGTAAACAAAGGCTACAAATGTAAACAAAGACTCTAAATGTAAAGAAGGTCTCTAAATTCAAAGAAAGATTACATATGTAAACAAAGACTACAAATGTAAACAAAGACTACAAATATAAACAAAGACTCTAAATAAAACAGACTACAAATGTAAACAAAAACTACAAACGTAAACAAACACTCTAAATGTAGACAAAGACTACAAATGTAAACATAGACTGCAAACGTAAACAAAGACTCTATATGTAAACAATCTAAATGTATAGAAAGACCACATATGTAAACAAAGAATTTAAATGTAAATAAAGACTACAAATGTAAACAAAGACCTTAAATGTAAACAGACTCTAAATTAAAACAAAGACTAAAAATGTAAACAAAGACTACAAACGTAAACAAAGACTCTAAATAAAAAGAAGGTCTCTAAATGCAAACAAAGATTACAAATGTAAACAAAGACTACAAATGTAAACAAAGACTATAAATATAAACAAAGACTCTAAATGGAAACAGACTACAAATGTAAATAAAAATTACAAACGTAAACTAACACTCTAAATGTAAACAAAGACTACAAATGTAAACAAAACTAAAAGTAAACAAATACTACAAATATAAACAATGATTACAAATGTAAACAAAACTAAATGTAAAAAAATACTAGAAATATAAACAAAGACTCTAAAGGTAACCAAAGATTGCAAACGTAAACAAAGTCTCTAAATGTAAACAAATAATAAAAATGTAAACAAAGTTTCTAAATGTAATAAAAAACTCTGGGTATAAACAAGGACTCTAGGTGTAAACAAGGACTACAAATGTAAACAGACTCTAAATGTAAACAAAGCCTAAAAATAAAAACAAAGACTCTAAATGTAAACAAAGGCTAAAAATGTAAACAAAGACTACAAATGTAAACAAAGGCTCTAAATGTAAACAAACGCGCTATATGTAAACAAAGACTCTAAATTGAACTCTAAATGTAAACAAAGAATAAAAATGTAAACAAAGACTACAAATGTAAACAAAGACACAAAATGGGACTCTAAATGTAAACAAAAAATAAAAATATAAACAAAACTAAAAGTAAACAAATACTACAAATATAAACAACGACTACAAATGTAAACAAAAATAAATGTAAACAAAACTAAATGTAAACAAATACTAGAAATATAAACAAAGACTCTAAATGTAACCAAAATCTCTTGGTGTAAACAAGGACTCTAGGTGTAAAAAAGGACTACAAATGTAAACAAAGTCTCTAAATATATAGACAAAGTCTAAATGTAAACAAAGACTACAAGTGTAAACAAGGACTACAAATGTAAAAAAAATCTACATGTAAACAATCTCTCTAAATGTAAACAAAGAATAAAAATGTAAACAAAGACTATAAATGTTAAGAAAGTCTACAACTGTAAACAAAGACTACAAATGTAAACAAAGACACTAAACGTAAACAAAAACTACAAACGTAAACAGACTCTAAGTGTAAACAGACAACAAATGTAAACAAAGCCTCTAAATATAAACAAAGTATCTAAATGTAAGCAGACTACAAATGTAAACAAAGAACACAAATGTTAAGTGACTCAAACTGTAAACAAACTCTCTAAATGTAAACAAAGTCTACAAATGTAAACAGACCATAAATGAAAACAGACTCTAAAAGAAAACAGATTAAAAATGTAAACAAAGACTACATATGTAAACAGACTCTAAACGTAAACAAAGACTGCAAATATAAACATAGACCTAAATGTAAACAAAGACTACAAATGTAAACAAAGACTCTAAATGTAAAGAAGGTCTCTAAATGCAAAGAAAGATTACAAATGTAAACAAAGACTACAAATGTAAACAAAGACTACAAATATAAACAAAGACTCTAAATAAAACAGACTACAAATGTAAACAAAAACTACAAACGTAAACTAACACTCTAAATGTAGACAAAGACTACAAATGTAAACAAAGACTGTAAACGTAAACAAAGACTCTAAATGTAAACACTCTAAATGTATACAAAGACTACATACGTAAACAAAGAATTTAAATGTAAATAAAGAATACAAATGTAAACAAAGACCTTAAATGTAAACAGAATCTAAATTAAAACAAAGACTAAAAATGTAAACAAAGACTACAAACCTAAACAAAGACTCTAAATATAAAGAAGGTCTCTAAATGCAAACAAAGATTACAAATGTAAACAAAGCCTACAAATGTAAACAAAGACTCTAAATAGAAACAGACTACAAATGTAAACAAAAACTACAAACGTAAACTAACACTCTAAATGTAAACAAAGACTACAAATGTAAACAAAGACTGCAAACGTAAAAAAAAACTCTAAATGTAAACAAATAATAAAAATGTAAACAAAGACTCTAAATGTAATAAAAAACTCTGGGTATAAACAAGGACTACAAATGTAAACAAAGACTACAAATGTAAACAAAGACTACAAATATAAACAAAGACTCTAAATAGAAACAGACTACAAATGTAAACAAAAACTACAAACGTAAACTAACACTCTAAATGTAAACAAAGACTACAAATGTAAACAAAGACTGCAAACGTAAACAAAAACTCTAAATGTAAACAAATAATAAAAATGTAAACAAAGACTCTAAATGTAATAAAAACTCTGAGTATAAACAAGGACTACAAATGTAAACAGACTCTAAATATAAACAAAGACTAAAAATAAAAACAAAGACTCTAAATGTAAACAAAGGCTAAAAATGTAAACAAAGACTACAAATGTAAACAAAGGGACTAAATGTAAACACTCTAAATGTAAACAAAGCCTACATATGTAAACAAAAACTACAAATGTAAACAAAGACTCTAAATGGAAACAGACTACAAATGTAAACAAAAACTACAAACGTAAACTAACACTCAAAATGTAAACAAAAACTACAAATGAAAACAAAACTAAAAGTAAACAAATACTACAAATATAAACAACGACTACAAATGTATACAAAACTAAATGTAAACAAATACTAGAAATATAAACAAAGACTCTAAATGTAACCAAAGATTGCAAACGTAAACAAAGTCTCTAAATGTAAACAAATAATAAAAACGTAAACAAATAATAAAAATGTAAACAAAGACTCTAAATGTAATAAAAAACTCTGGGTATAAACAAGGACTCTAGGTGTAAACAAGGACTACAAATGTAAACAGACTCTAAATGTAAACAAAGCTTAAAAATAAAACCAAAGACTCTAAATGTAAACAAAGGCTAAAAATGTAAACAAAGACTAAAAATGTAAACAAAGGCTCTAAATGTAAACAAACGCGCTATATGTAAACAAAGACTACAAATGTAAACAAAGACACAAAACGGGACTCTAAATGTAAACAAAAAATAAAAATGTAAACAAAGACTACAAGTGTAAACAAGGACTACAAATGTAAACAAAAACTCTACATGTAAACAATCTCTCTAAATGTAAACACTACAAATATAAACGGACTCTAAATGTCAACAAAGTCTCTAAATTTAAACAAAGAATACAAATGTAAACAAAGACTATAAATGTTAAGAAAGTCTACAACTGTAAACAAAGACTACAAATGTAAACAAAGACACTAAACGTAAACAAAAACTACAAACGTAAACAGACTAAGTGTAAACAGACAACAAATGTAAACAAAGCCTCTAAATATAAACAAAGTATCTAAATGTAAGCAGACTACAAATGTAAACAAAGAATACAAATATAAACAAAGAGCACAAATGTTAAGTGACTCAAACTGTAAACAAACTCTCTAAATGTAAACAAAGTCTACAAATGTAAACAGACTATAAATGAAAACAGACTCTAAATGCAAACAGACTAAAATTGTAAACAAAGACTACATATGTAAACAGACTCTAAATGTAAACAAAGACTGCAAATGTAAACATAGACTTAAATGTATACAAACGCTACAAATGTAAACAAAGTCTCTATATGTAAAGAAGGTCTCTAAATTCAAAGAAAGATTACAAATGTAAACAAAGACTACAAATGTAAACAAAGACTACAAATATAAACAAAGACTCTAAATAAAACAGACTACAAATGTAAACAAAAACTACAAACGTAAGCTAACACTCTAAATGTAGACAAAGACTACAAATGTAAACAAAGACTGCAAACGTAAACAAAGACTCTATATGTAAACAATCTAAATGTATAGAAAGACTACATATGTAAACAAAGAATTTAAATGTAAACAAAGTCTAAAAATGTAAACAAAGGCTACAAATGTAAACAAAGACTCTAAATGTAAAGAAGGTCTCTAAATTCAAAGAAAGATTACAAATGTAAACAAAGACTACAAATGTAAACAAAGACTACAAATATAAACAAAGACTCTAAATAAAACAGACTACAAATGTAAACAAAAACTACAAACGTAAGCTAACACTCTAAATGTAGACAAAGACTACAAATGTAAACAAAGACTGCAAACGTAAACAAAGACTCTATATGTAAACAATCTAAATGTATAGAAAGACTACATATGTAAACAAAGAATTTAAATGTAAACAAAGTCTAAAAATGTAAACAAAGACTACAAACGTAAACAAAGACTCTAAATATAAAGGTCTCTAAATGCAAACAAAGATTACAAATATAAACAACGACTACAAATGTAAACAAAACTAAATGTAAACAAATACTAGAAATAAACACAAAGACTCTAAATGTAACCAAAGATTGCAAACGTAAACAAAGTCTCTAAATGTAAACAAATAATAAAAATGTAAACAAAGACTCTAAATGTAATAAAAAACTCTGGGTATAAACAAGGACTCTAGGTGTAAACAAGGACTACAAATGTAAACAGACTCTAAATGTAAAAAAAGCCTAAAAATAAAAACTAAGACTCTAAATGTAAACAAAGGCTCTAAATGTAAACAAACGCGCTATATGTAAACAAAGACACTAAATGGAACTCTAAATGTAAACAAAGAATAAAAATGTAAACAATGACTACAAATGTAAACAAAGACACAAAATGGGACTCTAAATGTAAACAAAAAATAAAATTGTAAACAAAACTAAAAGTAAACAAATACTACAAATATAAACAACGACTACAAATGTAAGCAAAACTAAATGTAAACAAAACTAAATGTAAACAAATACTAGAAATATAAACAAAGACTCTAAATGTAACCAAAATCTCTTGGTGTAAACAAGGACTCTAGGTGTAAAAAAGGCTACAAATGTAAACAAAGACTCTAAATGTAAAGAAGGTCTCTAAATTCAAAGAAAGATTACAAATGTAAACAAAGACTACAAATGTAAACAAAAACTACAAACGTAAACTAACACTCTAAATGTAGACAAAGACTACAAATGTAAACAAAGACTGCAAACGTAAACAAAGACTCTATATGTAAACAATCTAAATGTATAGAAAGACTACATATGTAAACAAAGAATTTAAATGTAAATAAAGACTACAAATGTAAACAAAGACCTTAAATGTAAACAGACTAAATTAAAACAAAGACTAAAAATGTAAACAAAGACTACAAACGTAAACAAAGACTCTAAATATAAAGAAGGTCTTTAAATGCAAACAAAGATTACAAATGCAAACAAAGACTACAAATGTAAACAAAGACTATAAATGGAAAAAGACTACAAATGTAAACAAAAACTACAAACGTAAACTAACACTCTAAATGTAAACAAAGACTACAAATGTAAACAAAACTAAAAGTAAACAAATACTACAAATATAAACAACGACTACAAATGTAAACAAAACTAAATGGAAACAAATACTAGAAATATAAACAAAGACTCTAAATGTAACTAAAGATTGCAAACGTAAACAAAGTCTCTAAATGTAAACAAATAATAAAAATGTAAACAAATAATAAAAATGTAAACAAATGATAAAAATGTAAACAAAGACTCTAAATGTAATAAAAAACTCTGGGTATAAACAAGGACTACAAATGTAAACAGACTCTAAATGTAAACAAAGCCTAAAAATAAAAACAAAGACTCTAAATGTAAACAAAGGCTAAAAATGTAAACAAAGACTAAAAATGTAAACAAAGGCTCTAAATGTAAACAAACGCGCTATATGTAAACAAAGAGTCTAAATGGAACTCTAAATGTAAACAAAGAATAAAAATGTAAACATAGACTACAAATGTAAACAAAGACACAAAATGGGACTCTAAATGTAAACAAAAAATAAAAATGTAAACAAAACTAAAAGTAAACAAATACTACAAATATAAACAACGACTACAAATGTAAACAAAACTAAATGTAAACAATACTAAATGTAAACAAATACTAGAAATATAAACAAAGACTCTAAATGTAACCAAAATCTCTTGGTGTAAACAGGGACTCGGTGCAAAAAAGGACTACAAATGTAAACAAAGTCTCTAAATATAAACAAAGTCTAAATGTAAACAAAGACTACAAGTGTAAACAAGAACTACAAATGTAAAAAAAACTCTACATGTAAACAATCTCTCTAAATGTAAACAAAGAATAAAAATGTAAACAAAGACTATAAATGTTAAGAAAGTCTACAACTGTAAACAAAGACTACAAATGTAAACAAAGACACTAAACGTAAACAAAAACTACAAACGTAAACAGACTCTAAGTGTAAACAGACAACAGATGTAAACAAAGCCTCTAAATATAAACAAAGTATCTAAATGTAAGCAGACTACAAATGTAAACAACGAGCACAAATGTTCAGTGACTCAAACTGTAAACAAACTCTCTAAATGTAAACAAAGTCTACAAATGTAAACAGACTATAAATGAAAACAGACTCTAAATGCAAACAGACTAAAAATGTATACAAAGACTAAAAATGTATACAAAGATGTAAACAGACTCTAAATGTAAACAAAGACTGCAAATGTAAACATAGACCTAAATGTAAACAAAGACTACAAATGTAAACAAAGACTCTATATGCAAACAAAGTCTAAAAATGTAAACAAAGCCTCTAAATATAAACAAAGTATCTAAATGTAAGCAGACTACAAATGTAAACAAAGAGCACAAATGTTCAGTGACTCAAACTGTAAACAAACTCTCTAAATGTAAACAAAGTCTACAAATGTAAACAGACTATAAATGAAAACAGACTCTAAATGCAAACAGACTAAAAATGTATACAAAGACTACATATGTAAACAGACTCTAAATGTAAACAAAGACTGCAAATGTAAACATTGACCTAAATGTAAACAAAGACTACAAATGTAAACAAAGACTCTATATGTAAACAAAGTCTAAAAATGTAAACAAAGTCTAAAAATGCAAACAAAGGCTACAAATGTAAACAAAGACTCTAAATGTAAAGAAGGTCTCTAAATTCAAAGAAAGATTACAAATGTAAACAAAGACTACAAATGTAAACAAAGACTACAAATATAAACAAAGACTCTAAATAAAACAGACTACAAATGTAAACAAAAACTATAAACGTAAACTAACACTCTAAATGTAGACAAAAACTACAAATGTAAACAAAGACGGCAAACGTAAACAAAGACTCAATATGTAAACAAACTAAATGTATAGAAAGACTACACATGTAAACAAGGATTTAAATGTAAATAAAGACTGCAAATGTAAACAAAGACCTTAAATGTAAACAGACTCTAAATTAAAACAAAGACTAAAAATGTAAACAAAGACTACAAATGTAAACAAAGACTCTAAATATAAAGAAGGTCTCTAAATGCAAACAAAGATTACAAATGTAAACAAAGACTACAAATGTAAACAAAAACTACAAACGTAACCTAACACTCTAAATGTAAACAAAGACTACAAATGTAAACAAAACTAAAAGTAAACAAATACTACAAATATAAACAACGACTACAAATGTAAACAAAACTAAATGTAAAAAAATACTAGAACTATAAACAAAGACTCTAAATGTAACCAAAGATTGCAAACGTAAACAAAGTCTCTAAATGTAAACAAATAATAAAAATGTAAACAAAGACTCAAAATGTAATAAAAAACTCTGTGTATAAACAAGGACTCTAGGTGTAAACAAGGACTACAAATGTAAACAGACTCTAAATGTAAACAAAGCCTAAAAATAAAAACAAAGACTCTAAATGTAAACAAAGGCTAAAAATGTAAACAAAGACTAAAAATGTAAGCAAAGGCTCTAAATGTAAACAAACGCGCTATATGTAAACAAAGACTCTAAATGGAACTCTAAATGTAAACAAAGAATAAAAATGTAAACAAAGACTACAAATGTAAACAAAGACACAAAATGGGACTCTAAATGTAAACAAAAAATAAAAATGTAAGCAAAATTAAAAGTAAACAAATACTACAAATATAAACAACGACTACAAATGTAAACAAAACTAAATGTAAACAATACTAAATGTAAACAAATACTAGAAATATAAACAGAGACTCTAAATGTAACCAAAATCTCTTGGTGTAAACAGGGACTCTAGGTGTAAAAAAGGACTACAAATGTAAACAATGTCTCTAAATATAAACAAAGTCTAAATGTAAACAAAGACTACAAGTGTAAACAAGGACTACAAATGTAAAAAAACTCTACATGTAAACAATCTCTCTAAATGTAAACAAAGAATAAAAATGTAAACAAAGACTATAAATGTTAAGAAAGTCTACAACTGTAAACAAACTCTACAAATGTAAACAAAGACACTAAACGTAAACAAAAACTACAAACGTAAACAGACTCTAAGTGTAAACAGACAACAAATGTAAACAAAGCCTCTAAATATAAACAAAGTATCTAAATGTAAGCAGACTACAAATGTAAACAAAGAGCACAAATGTTAAATGACTCAAACTGTAAACAAACTCTCTAAATGTAAACAAAGTCTACAAATGTAAACAGACTATAAATGAAAACAGACTCTAAAAGAAAACAGATTAAAAATGTAAACAAAGACTACATATGTAAACAGACTCTAAATATAAACAAAGTCTAAAAATAAAAACAAAGACTCTAAATGCAAACAAAAACTAAAAATGTAAACAAAGACTACAATTGTAAACAAAGGGACTAAATGTAAACACTCTAAATGTAAACAAAGCCTACATATGTAAACAAAAACTACAAATGTAAACAAAGACTACAAATGTAAACAAAGACTCTAAATGGAAACAGACTACAAATGTAAACAAAAACTACAAACGTAAACTAACACTCTAAATGTAAACAAAGACTACAAATGTAAACAAAACTAAAAGTAAACAAATACTACAAATATAAACAACGACTACAAATGTAAACAAAACTAAATGTAAACAAATCCTAGAAATATAAACAAAGACTCTAAATGTAACCAAAGATTGCAAACGTTAACAAAGTCTCTAAATGTAAACAAATAATAAAAATGTAAACAAAGACTCTAAATGAAATAAAAAACTATGGGTATAAACAAGGACTCTAGGTGTAAACAAGGACTACAAATGTAAACAGACTCTAAATGTAAACAAAGCTTAAAAATAAAACCAAAGACTCTAAATGTAAACAAAGGCTAAAAATGTAAACAAAGACTAAAAATGTAAACAAAGACACTAAATGGAACTCTAAATGTAAACAAAGAATAAAAATGTAAACAAAGACTACAAATGTAAACAAAGACACAAAATGGGACTCTAAATGTAAACAAAAAATAAAAATGTAAACAAAGACTACAAATGTAAACAAAACTAAAAGTAACAAATACTACAAATATAAACAACGATTACAAATGTTAACAAAACTAAATGTAAACAAATAATAGAAATATAAACAAAGACTCTAAATGTAACCAAAAACTCTTGGTGCAAACAAGGACTCTAGGTGTAAAAAAGGACTACAAATGTAAACAAAGTCTCTAAATATAAACAAAGTCTAAATATAAACAAAGACTACAAGTGTAAACAAGGACTACAAATGTAAACAAAAACTCTACATGTAAACAATCTCTCTAAATGTAAACAAAGAATAAAAATGTAAACAAAGACTATAAATGTTAAGAAAGTCTACAACTGTAAACAAAGACTACAAATGTAAACAAAGACACTAAACGTAAACAAAAACTACAAACGTAAACAGACTAAGTGTAAACAGACAACAAATGTAAACAAAGCCTCTAAATATAAACAAAGTATCTAAATGTAAGGAGACTACAAATGTAAACAAAGAATACAAATGTAAACAAAGAGCACAAATGTTAAGTGACTCAAACTGTAAACAAACTATCTAAATGTAATCAAAGTCTACAAATGTAAACAGACTATAAATGAAAACAGACTCTAAATGCAAACAGACTAAAAATGTAAACAAAGACTACATATGTAAACAGTTTCTAAATGTAAACAAAGACTGCAAATGTAAACATAGACTTAAATGTAAACAAAGACTATAAATGTAAACAAAGACTCTATATGTAAACAAAGTCTAAAAATGTAAACAAAGTCTAAAAATGTAAACAAAGGCTACAAGTGTAAACAAAGACTCTAAATGTAAAGAAGGTCTCTAAATTCAAAGAAAGATTACAAATGTAAACAAAGACTACAAATGTAAACAAAGACTACAAATATAAACAAAGACTCTAAATAAAACAGACTACAAATGTAAACAAAAACTACAAACGTAAACTAACACTCTAAATGTAGACAAAGACTACAGATGTAAACAAAGACTGCAAACGTAAACAAAGACTCTATGTAAACAATCTAAATGTATAGAAAGACTACATATGTAAACAAAGAATTTAAATGTAAATAAAGACTACAAATGTAAACAAAGACCTTAAATATAAACAGACTCTAAATTAAAACAGACTAAAAATGTAAACAAATACTACAAACGTAAACAAAGACTCTAAATATAAAGAAGGTCTCTAAATGCAAACAAAGATTACAAATGTAAACAAAGACTACAAATGTAAACAAAGACTATAAATATAAACAAAGACTCTAAATGGAAACAGACTACAAATGTAAACAAAATCTACAAACGTAAACTAACACTCTAAATGTAAACAAAGACTACAAATGTAAACAAAACTAAAAGTAAACAAATACTAGAAATAAAAACAAAGACTCTAAATGTAACCAAAGATTGCAAACGTAAACAAAGTCTCTAAATGTAAACAAATAATAAAAATGTAAACAAAGACTCTAAATGTAATAAAAAACTCTGGGTATAAAAAAGGACTCTAGGTGTAAACAAGGACTACAAATGTAAACAGACTCTAAATGTAAACAAAGCCTAAAAAAAAAACAGACTCTAAATGTAAACAAAGGCTAAAAATGTAAACAAAGACTAAAAATGTAAACAAAGGCTCTAAATGTAAACAAACGCGCTATATGTAAACAAACGCGCTATATGTAAACAAAGACTCTAAATGGAACTCTAAATGTAAACAAAGAATAAAAATGTAAACAAAGACTACAAATGTAAACAAAGACACAAAATGGGACTCTAAATGTAAACAAAAAATAAAAATGTAAACAAAACTAAAAGTAAACAAATACTACAAATATAAACAACGACTACAAATGTAAACAAAACTAAATGTAAACAATACTAAATGTAAACAAATACTAGAAATATAAACAAAGACTCTAAATGTAACCAAAATTTCTTGGTGTAAACAGGGACTCTAGGTGTAAAAAAGGACTACAAATGTAAACAAAGTCTCTAAATATAAACAAAGTCTAAATGTAAACAAAGACTACAAGTGTAAACAAGGACTACAAATGTAAAAAAAACTCTACATGTAAACAATCTCTCTAAATGTAAACAAAGAATAAAAATGTAAACAAAGACTATAAATGTTAAGAAAGTCTACAACTGTAAACAAAGACTACAAATGTAAACAAAGACACTAAACGTAAACAAAAACTACAAACGTAAACAGACTCTAAGTGTAAACAGACAACAGATGTAAACAAAGCCTCTAAATATAAACAAAGTATCTAAATGTAAGCAGACTACAAATGTAAACAAAGAGCACAAATATTCAGTGACTCAAACTGCAAACAAACTCTCTAAATGTAAACAAAGTCTACAAATGTAAACAGACTATAAATGAAAACAGACTCTAAATGCAAACAGACTAAAAATGTATACAAAGACTACATATGTAAACAGACTCTAAATGTAAAAAAAGACTGCAAATGTAAACATTGACCTAAATGTAAACAAAGACTACAAATGTAAACAAAGACTCTATATGTAAACAAAGTCTAAAAATGTAAACAAAGTCTAAAAATGCAAAAAAAGGCTACAAATGTAAACAAAGACTCTAAATGTAAAGAAGGTCTCTAAATTCAAAGAAAGATTACAAATGTAAACAAAGACTACAAATGTAAACAAAGACTACAAATATAAACAAAGACTCTAAATAAAACAGACTACAAATGTAAACAAAAACTATAAACGTAAACTAACACTCTAAATGTAGACAAAGACTACAAATGTAAACAAAGACGGCAAACGTAAACAAAGACTCTATATGTAAACAATCTAAATGTATAGAAAGACTACATATGTAAACAAGGATTTAAATGTAAATAAAGACTGCAAATGTAAACAAAGACCTTAAATATAAACAGACTCTAAATTAAAACAAAGACTAAAAATGTAAACAAAGCTTACAAACGTAAACAAAGACTCTAAATATAAAGAAGGTCTCTAAATGCAAACAAAGATTACAAATGTACACAAAGACTACAAATGTAAACAAAAACTATAAATATAAACAAAGACTCTAAATGGAAACAGACTACAAATGTAAACAAAATCTACAAACGTAAACTAACACTCTAAATGTAAACAAAGACTACAAATGTAAACAAAACTAAAAGTAAACAAATACTAGAAATAAAAACAAAGACTCTAAATGTAACCAAAGATTGCAAACGTAAACAAAGTCTCTAAATGTAAACAAATAATAAAAATGTAAACAAAGACTCTAAATGTAATAAAAAACTCTGGGTATAAAAAAGGACTCTAGGTGTAAACAAGGACTACAAATGTAAACAGACTCTAAATGTAAACAAAGCCTAAAAAAAAAACAGACTCTAAATGTAAACAAAGGCTAAAAATGTAAACAAAGACTAAAAATGTAAACAAAGGCTCTAAATGTAAACAAACGCGCTATATGTAAACAAACGCGCTATATGTAAACAAAGACTCTAAATGGAACTCTAAATGTAAACAAAGAATAAAAATGTAAACAAAGACTACAAATGTAAACAAAGACACAAAATGGGACTCTAAATGTAAACAAAAAATAAAAATGTAAACAAAACTAAAAGTAAACAAATACTACAAATATAAACAACGACTACAAATGTAAACAAAACTAAATGTAAACAATACTAAATGTAAACAAATACTAGAAATATAAACAAAGACTCTAAATGTAACCAAAATTTCTTGGTGTAAACAGGGACTTTAGGTGTAAAAAAGGACTACAAATGTAAACAAAGTCTCTAAATATAAACAAAGTCTAAATGTAAACAAAGACTACAAGTGTAAACAAGGACTACAAATGTAAAAAAAACTCTACATGTAAACAATCTCTCTAAATGTAAACAAAGAATAAAAATGTAAACAAAGACTATAAATGTTAAGAAAGTCTACAACTGTAAACAAAGACTACAAATGTAAACAAAGACACTAAACGTAAACAAAAACTACAAACGTAAACAGACTCTAAGTGTAAACAGACAACAGATGTAAACAAAGCCTCTAAATATAAACAAAGTATCTAAATGTAAGCAGACTACAAATGTAAACAAAGAGCACAAATATTCAGTGACTCAAACTGCAAACAAACTCTCTAAATGTAAACAAAGTCTACAAATGTAAACAGACTATAAATGAAAACAGACTCTAAATGCAAACAGACTAAAAATGTATACAAAGACTACATATGTAAACAGACTCTAAATGTAAAAAAAGACTGCAAATGTAAACATTGACCTAAATGTAAACAAAGACTACAAATGTAAACAAAGACTCTATATGTAAACAAAGTCTAAAAATGTAAACAAAGTCTAAAAATGCAAAAAAAGGCTACAAATGTAAACAAAGACTCTAAATGTAAAGAAGGTCTCTAAATTCAAAGAAAGATTACAAATGTAAACAAAGACTACAAATGTAAACAAAGACTACAAATATAAACAAAGACTCTAAATAAAACAGACTACAAATGTAAACAAAAACTATAAACGTAAACTAACACTCTAAATGTAGACAAAGACTACAAATGTAAACAAAGACGGCAAACGTAAACAAAGACTCTATATGTAAACAATCTAAATGTATAGAAAGACTACATATGTAAACAAGGATTTAAATGTAAATAAAGACTGCAAATGTAAACAAAGACCTTAAATATAAACAGACTCTAAATTAAAACAAAGACTAAAAATGTAAACAAAGCTTACAAACGTAAACAAAGACTCTAAATATAAAGAAGGTCTCTAAATGCAAACAAAGATTACAAATGTACACAAAGACTACAAATGTAAACAAAAACTACAAACGTAACCTAACACTCTAAATGTAAACAAAGACTACAAATGTAAACAAAACTAAAAGTAAACAAATACTACAAATATAAACAACGACTACAAATGTAAACAAAACTAAATGTAAACAAATACTAGAAATATAAACAAAGACTCTAAATGTAACCAAAGGCTCTAAATGTAAACAAACGCGCTATATGTAAACAAAGACACTAAATGGAACTCTAAATGTAAACAAAGAATAAAAATGTAAACAAAGACTACAAATGTAAACAAAGACACAAAAAGGGACTCTAAATGTAAACAAAAAATAAAAATGTAAACAAAACTAAAAGTAAACAAATACTACAAATATAAACAACGACTACAAATGTAAGCAAAACTAAATGTAAACAAAACTAAATGTAAACAAATACTAGAAATATAAACAAAGACTCTAAATGTAACCAAAATCTCTTGGTGTAAACAAGGACTCTAGGTGTAAAAAAGGCTACAAATGTAAACAAAGACTCTAAATGTAAAGAAGGTCTCTAAATTCAAAGAAAGATTACAAATGTAAACAAAGACTACAAATGTAAACAAAGACTACAAATATAAACAAAGACTCTAAATAAAACAGACTACAAATGTAAACAAAAACTACAAACGTAAACTAACACTCTAAATGTAGACAAAGACTACAAATGTAAACAAAGACTGCAAACGTAAACAAAGACTCTATATGTAAACAATCTAAATGTATAGAAAGACTACATATGTAAACAAAGAATTTAAATGTAAATAAAGACTACAAATGTAAACAAAGATCTTAAATGTAAACAGACTAAATTAAAACAAAGACTAAAAATGTAAACAAAGACTACAAACGTAAACAAAGACTCTAAATATAAAGAAGGTCTCTAAATGCAAACAAAGATTACAAATGTAAACCAAGACTACAAATGTAAACAAAGACTATAAATGGAAAAAGACTACAAATGTAAACAAAAACTACAAACGTAAACTAACACTCTAAATGTAAACAAAGACTACAAATGTAAACAAAACTAAAAGTAAACAATTACTAGAAATATAAACAACGACAACAAATGTAAACAAAACTAAATGTAAACAAATACTAGAAATATAAACAAAGACTACAAATATAAACAAAGACTCTAAATAAAACTGACTACAAATGTAAACAAAAACTACAAACGTAAACTAACACTCTAAATGTAGACAAAGACTACAAATGTTAACAAAGACTGCAAACGTAAACAGACTCTAAATGTAAACAATCTAAATGTATACAAAGACTACATATGTAAACAGATTCTAAATGTAAACAAAGACTGCAAATATAAACATAGACCTAAATGTGAACAAAGACTACAAATGTAAACAAAGACTCTAAATGTAAAGAAGTTCTCTAAATGCAAAGAAAGATTACAAATGTAAACAAAGACTACAAATGTAAACAAAGACTACAAATATAAACAAAGACTCTAAATAAAACTGACTACAAATGTAAACAAAAACTACAAACGTAAACTAACACTCTAAATGTAGACAAAGACTACAAATGTTAACAAAGACTGCAAACGTAAACAGACTCTAAATGTAAACAATCTAAATGTATAGAAAGACTACATATGTAAACAAAGAATTTAAATGTAAATAAAGACTACAAATGTAAACAAAGACCTTAATGTAAACAGACTCTAAATTAAAACAAAGACTAAAAATGTAAACAAAGACTACAAACGTAAACAAAGACTCTAAATATAAAGAAGGTCTCTAAATGCAAACAAAGATTACAAATGTAAACAAAGACTACAAATGTAAACAAAGACTATAAATATAAACAAAGACTCTAAATGGAAACAGACTACAAATGTAAACAAAAACTACAAACGTAAACTAACACTCTAAATGTAAACCAAGACTACAAATGTAAACAAAACTAAAAGTAAACAAATACTACAAATATAAACAACGACTACAAATGTAAACAAAACTAAATGTAAACAAATACTAGAAATATAAACAAAGACTCTAAATGTAACCAAAGATTGCAAACGTAAACAAAGTCTCTAAATGTAAACAAATAATAAAAATGTAAACAAAGACTCTAAATGTAATAAAAAACTCTGGGTATAAACATGGACTCTACGTGTAAACAAGGACTACAAATGTAAACAGACTCTAAATGTAAACAAAGCCTAAAAATAAAAACAAAGACTCTAAATAAAACTGACTACAAATGTAAACAAAAACTACAAACGTAAACTAACACTCTAAATGTAGACAAAGACTACAAATGTTAACAAAGACTGCAAACGTAAACAGACTCTAAATGTAAACAATCTAAATGTAAACAAAGACTACATATGTAAACAAAGAATTTAAATGTAAATAAAGACTACAAATGTAAACAAAGACCTTAAATGTAAACAGACACTAAATTAAAACAAAGACTAAAAGTGTAAACAAAGACTAGAAACGTAAACAAAGACTCTAAATATAAAGAAGGTCTCTAAATGCAAACAAAGATTACAAATGTAAACAAAGACTACAAATGTAAACAAAGACTACAAATATAAACAAAGACTCTAAATAGAAACAGACTACAAATGTAAACATAACTACAAACGTAAATTAACACTCTAAATGTAAACAAAGACTACATATGTAAACAAAGACTGCAAACGTAAACAAAAACTCTAAATGTAAACAAATAATAAAAATGTAAACAAAGACTCTAAATGTAATAAAAAACTCTGGGTATAAACAAGGACTACAAATGTAAACAGACTCTAAATATAAAAAAGTCTAAAAATAAAAACAAAGAATCTAAATGTAAACAAAGGCTAAAAATGTAAACAAAGACTACAAATGTAAACAAAGGGACTAAATGTAAACACTCTAAATGTAAACAAAGCCTACATATGTAAAGAAAGACTAAAAATGTAAACAAAGACTACAAATGTAAACAGACTCTAAATGGAAACAGACTACAAATGTAAACAAAAACTACAAACGTAAACTAACACTCTAAATGCAAACAAAGACTACAAATGTAAACAAAACTAAAAGTCAACAAATACTACAAATATAAACAACGACTACAAATGTAAACAAAACTAAATGTAAACAAATACTAGAAATATAAACAAAGACTCTAAATGTAACCAAAAATTGCAAACGTAAACAAAGTTTCTAAATGTAAACAAAGACTAAAAATGTAAACAAAGGTTCTAAATGTAAACAAACGCGCTATATGTAAACAAAGACTACAAATGTAAACAAAGACACTAAATGGAACTCTAAATGTAAACAAAGAATAAAAATGTAAACAAAGACTACAAATGTAAACAAAGACACAAAATGGTACTCTAAATGTAAACAAAAAATAAAAATGTAAACAAAGACTACAAATGTAAACAAAACTAAAAGTAACAAATACTACAAATATAAACAACGATTACAAATGTAAACAAAACTAAATGTAAACAAATAATAGAAATATAAACAAAGACTCTAAATGTAACCAAAAACTCTTGGTGTAAACAAGGACTCTAGGTGTAAAAAAGGACTACAAATGTAAACAAAGTCTCTAAATATAAACAAAGTCTAAATGTAAACAAAGACTACAAGTGTAAACAAGGACTACAAATGTAAACAAAAACTCTACATGTAAACAATCTCTCTAAATGTAAACAAAGACTACAAATATAAACGGACTCTAAATGTCAACAAAGTCTCTAAATTTAAACAAAGAATACAAATGCAAACAAAGACTATAAATGTTAAGAAAGTCTACAACTGTAAACAAAGACTACAAATGTAAACAAAGACACTAAACGTAAACAAAAACTACAAATGTAAACAGACTAAGTGTAAACAGACAACAAATGTAAACAAAGCCTCTAAATATAAATAAAGTATCTAAATGTAAGCAGACTACACATGTAAACAAAGAATACAAATGTAAACAAAGAGCACAAATGTTAAGTGACTCAAACTGTAAGCAAACTCTCTAAATGTAAACAAAGTCTACAAATGTAAACAGACTATAAATGAAAACAGACTTTAAATGCAAACAGACTAAAAATGTAAACAAAGACTACATATGTAAACAGACTCTAAATGTAAACAAAGACTGAAAATGTAAACATAGACCTAAATGTAAACAAAGACTACAAATGTAAACAGACTCTATATATGTAAACAAAGTCTAAATATGTAAACAAAGTCTAAAAATGTAAACAAAGGCTACAAATGTAAACAAAGACTCTAAATGTAAAGAAGGTCTCTAAATTTAAAGAAAGATTACAAATATAAACAAAGACTACAAATGTAAACAAAGACTACAAGTATAAACAAAGACTCTAAATAAAACAGACTACAAATGTAAACAAAAACTACAAACGTAAACTAACACTCTAAATGTAGACAAAGACTGCAAATGTAAACAAAGACTGCAAACGTAAACAAAGGCTCTATATGTAAACAATCTAAATGTATAGAAAGACTACATATGTAAACAAAGAATTTAAATGTAAATAAAGACTACAAATGTAAACAAAGACCTTAATGTAAACAGACTCTAAATTAAAACAAAGACTAAAAATGTAAACAAAGACTATAAACGTAAACAAAGACTCTAAATATAAAGAAGGTCTCTAAATGCAAACAAAGATTACAAATGTAAACAAAGATTACAAATGTAAACAAAGACTACAAATGTAAACAAAGACTATAAATATAAACAAAGACTCTAAATGGAAACAGACTACAAATGTAAACAAAAACTACAAACGTAAACTAACACTCTAAATGTAAACCAAGACTACAAATGTAAACAAAACTAAAAGTAAACAAATACTACAAATATAAACAACGACTACAAATGTAAACAAAACTAAATGTAAACAAATACTAGAAATATAAACAAAGACTCTAAATGTAACCAAAGATTGCAAACGTAAACAAAGTCTCTAAATGTAAACAAATAATAAAAATGTAAACAAAGACTCTAAATGTAATAAAAAACTCTGGGTATAAACATGGACTCTACGTGTAAACAAGGACTACAAATGTAAACAGACTCTAAATGTAAACAAAGCCTAAAAATAAAAAGAAAGACTCTAAATGTAAACAAAGGCTAAAAATGTAAACAAAGACTAAAAATGTAAACAAAGGCTCTAAATGTAAACAAACGCGCTATATGTAAACAAAGACACTAAATGGAACTCTAAATGTAAACAAAGAATAAAAATGTAAACAAAGACTACAAATGTAAACAAAGACACAAAATGGGAATTTAAATGTAAACAAAAAATAAAAAAGTAAACAAAACTAAAAGTAAACAAATACTACAAATATAAACAACGACTACAAATGTATACAAAACTAAATGTAAACAAAAACTTGAAATATAAACAAAGACTCTAAATGTAACCAAAATCTCTTGGTGTAAACAAGGACTCTAGGTGTAAAAAAGGACTACAAATGTAAACAAAGTCACTAAATATAAACAAAGTCTAAATGTAAACAAAGACTACAAGTGTAAACAAGGACTACAAATGTAAAAAAAAACTCTACATGTAAACAATCTCTCTAAATGTAAACAAAGAATAAAAATGTAAACAAAGACTATAAATGTTAAGAAAGACTACAAATGTAAACAAAGACACAAAACGTAAACAAAAACAACAAACGTAAACAGACACTAAGTGTAAGCAGACAACAAATGTAAACAAAGCCTCTAAATATAAGCAAAGTATCTAAATGTAAGCAGACTACAAATGTAAACAAAGAGCACAAATGTTAAGTGACTCAAACTGTAAACAAACTCTCTAAATGTAAACAAAGTCTACAAATGTAAACAGACTATAAATGAAAACAGACTCTAAAAGAAAACAGATTAAAAATGTAAACAAAGACTACATATGTAAACAGACTCTAAATGTAAACAAAGACTGCAAATATAAACATAGACCTAAATGTAAACAAAGACTACAAATGTAAACAAAGACTCTAAATGTAAAGAAGGTCTCTAAATGCAAAGAAAGATTACAAATGTAAACAAAGACTACAAATGTAAACAAAGACTACAAATATAAACAAAGACTCTGAATAAAACAGACTACAAATGTAAACAAAAACTACAAACGTAAACTAACACTCTAAATGTAGACAAAGACTACAAATGTAAACAAAGACTAAAACGTAAACAAAGACTCTAAATGTAAACACTCTAAATGTATACAATGACTACATATGTAAACAAAGAATTTAAATGTAAACAAAGACTGCAAACGTAAACAAAAACTCTAAATGTAAACAAATAATAAAAATGTAAACAAAGACTCTAAATGTAATAAAAAACTCTGGGTATAAACAAGGACTAAAAATGTAAACAAAGACTACAAATGTAAACAAAGACTACAAATATAAACAAAGACTCTAAATAGAAACAGACTACAAATGTAAACAAAAACTACAAACGTAAACTAACACTCTAAATGTAAACAAAGACTACATATGTAAAGAAAGACTGCAAACGTAAACAAAAACTCTAAATGTAAACAAATAATAAAAATGTAAACAAAGACTCTAAATGTAATAAAAACTCTGGGTATAAACAAGGACTACAAATGTAAACAGACTCTAAATATAAACAAAGTCTAAAAATAAAAACAAAGACTCTAAATGTAAACAAAGGCTTAAAATGTAAACAAAGACTACAAATGTAAACAAAGGGACTAAATGTAAACAGTCTAAATGTAAACAAAGCCTACATATGTAAACAAAAACTACATATGTAAACAAAGACTACAAATGGAAACAAAGACTCTAAATGGAAACAGACTACAAATGTAAACAAAAACTACAAACGTAAACTAACACTCTAAATATTACTTACAAACTTTGAATAAACACCATAAAATGCAAAAAACTCGCAACAATTGTTTCGGGTCGAAAAAACACACGACCCTTCATCAGGCGAATAAAGTAAGCACGAGTGCTGCAGTCAAAGCGGCAACGCACTAAGTCTCTAAATATAAACAAATAATAAAAATGTAAAGAAAGACTCTAAATGTAATAAAAAACTCTGGGTATAAACAAGGACTCTAGGTGTAAACAAGGACTTCAAATGTAAACAGACTCTAAATGTAAACAAAGCCTAAAAATAAAAACAAAGACTTTAAATGTAAACAAAGGCTAAAAATGTAAACAAAGACTAAAAATGTAAACAAAGACTCTAAATGTAAACAAACGCGCTATATGTAAACAAAGACACTAAATGGAACTCTAAATGTAAACAAAGAATAAAAATGTAAACAAAGACTACAAATGTAAACAAAGACACAAAATGGGACTCTAAATGTAAACAAAAAATAAAAATGTAAACAAAACTAAAAGTAAACAAATACTACAAATATAAACAACGACTACAAATGTAAACAAAACTAAATGTAAACAAAAACTAGAAATATAAACAAAGACTCTAAATGTAACCAAAATCTCTTGGTGTAAACAAGGACTCTAGGTGTAAAAAAGGACTACAAATGTAAACAAAGTCTCTAAATATAAACAAAGTCTAAATGTAAACAAAGACTACAAGTGTAAACAAGGACTACAAATGTAAAAAAAACTCTACATGTAAACAATCTCTCTAAATGTAAACAAAGAATAAAAATGTAAACAAAGACTATAAATGTTAAGAAAGTCTACAACTGTAAACAAAGACTACAAATGTAAACAAAGACACAAAACGTAAACAAAAACTACAAACGTAAACAGACTCTAAGTGTAAACAGACAACAAATGTAAAGAAAGCCTCTAAATATAAACAAAGTATCTAAATGTAAGCAGACTACAAATGTAAACAAAGAGCACAAATGTTAAGTGACTCAAACTGTAAACAAACTCTCTAAATGTAAACAAAGACTACAAATGTAAACAGACTCTAAATGTAAACAAAGACTGCAAATGTAAACATAGACCTAAATGTAAACAAAGACTACAAATGTAAACAAAGACTCTATATGTAAACAAAGTCTAAAAATGTAAACAAAGTCTAAAAATGTAAACAAAGGCTACAAATGTAAACAAAGACTCTAAATGTAAAGAAGGTCTCTAAATTCAAAGAAAGATTACATATGTAAACAAAGACTACAAATATAAACAAAGACTACAAATATAAACAAAGACTCTAAATAAAACAGACTACAAATGTAAACAAAAACTACAAACGTAAACAAACACTCTAAATGTAGACAAAGACTACAAATGTAAACATAGACTGCAAACGTAAACAAAGACTCTATATGTAAACAATCTAAATGTATAGAAAGACCACATATGTAAACAAAGAATTTAAATGTAAATAAAGACTACAAATGTAAACAAAGACCTTAAATGTAAACAGACTCTAAATTAAAACAAAGACTAAAAATGTAAACAAAGACTACAAACGTAAACAAAGACTCTAAATAAAAAGAAGGTCTCTAAATGCAAACAAAGATTACAAATGTAAACAAAGACTACAAATGTAAACAAAGACTATAAATATAAACAAAGACTCTAAATGGAAACAGACTACAAATGTAAATAAAAATTACAAACGTAAACTAACACTCTAAATGTAAACAAAGACTACAAATGTAAACAAAACTAAAAGTAAACAAATACTACAAATATAAACAATGATTACAAATGTAAACAAAACTAAATGTAAAAAAATACTAGAAATATAAACAAAGACTCTAAAGGTAACCAAAGATTGCAAACGTAAACAAAGTCTCTAAATGTAAACAAATAATAAAAATGTAAACAAAGTTTCTAAATGTAATAAAAAACTCTGGGTATAAACAAGGACTCTAGGTGTAAACAAGGACTACAAATGTAAACAGACTCTAAATGTAAACAAAGCCTAAAAATAAAAACAAAGACTCTAAATGTAAACAAAGGCTAAAAATGTAAACAAAGACTACAAATGTAAACAAAGGCTCTAAATGTAAACAAACGCGCTATATGTAAACAAAGACTCTAAATTGAACTCTAAATGTAAACAAAGAATAAAAATGTAAACAAAGACTACAAATGTAAACAAAGACACAAAATGGGACTCTAAATGTAAACAAAAAATAAAAATATAAACAAAACTAAAAGTAAACAAATACTACAAATATAAACAACGACTACAAATGTAAACAAAAATAAATGTAAACAAAACTAAATGTAAACAAATACTAGAAATATAAACAAAGACTCTAAATGTAACCAAAATCTCTTGGTGTAAACAAGGACTCTAGGTGTAAAAAAGGACTACAAATGTAAACAAAGTCTCTAAATATATAGACAAAGTCTAAATGTAAACAAAGACTACAAGTGTAAACAAGGACTACAAATGTAAAAAAAATCTACATGTAAACAATCTCTCTAAATGTAAACAAAGAATAAAAATGTAAACAAAGACTATAAATGTTAAGAAAGTCTACAACTGTAAACAAAGACTACAAATGTAAACAAAGACACTAAACGTAAACAAAAACTACAAACGTAAACAGACTCTAAGTGTAAACAGACAACAAATGTAAACAAAGCCTCTAAATATAAACAAAGTATCTAAATGTAAGCAGACTACAAATGTAAACAAAGAGCACAAATGTTAAGTGACTCAAACTGTAAACAAACTCTCTAAATGTAAACAAAGTCTACAAATGTAAACAGACCATAAATGAAAACAGACTCTAAAAGAAAACAGATTAAAAATGTAAACAAAGACTACATATGTAAACAGACTCTAAACGTAAACAAAGACTGCAAATATAAACATAGACCTAAATGTAAACAAAGACTACAAATGTAAACAAAGACTCTAAATGTAAAGAAGGTCTCTAAATGCAAAGAAAGATTACAAATGTAAACAAAGACTACAAATGTAAACAAAGACTACAAATATAAACAAAGACTCTAAATAAAACAGACTACAAATGTAAACAAAAACTACAAACGTAAAATAACACTCTAAATGTAGACAAAGACTACAAATGTAAACAAAGACTGTAAACGTAAACAAAGACTCTAAATGTAAACACTCTAAATGTATACAAAGACTACATACGTAAACAAAGAATTTAAATGTAAATAAAGAATACAAATGTAAACAAAGACCTTAAATGTAAACAGAATCTAAATTAAAACAAAGACTAAAAATGTAAACAAAGACTACAA
Source organism: Salticus scenicus (assembly GCA_963930645.1). NCBI lineage: Eukaryota > Metazoa > Arthropoda > Arachnida > Araneae > Salticidae > Salticus > Salticus scenicus. The sequence continues at coordinate 724,580 of CAWVNO010003029.1, forward strand.
ACGTAAACAAAGACTCTAAATATAAAGAAGGTCTCTAAATGCAAACAAAGATTACAAATGTAAACAAAGCCTACAAATGTAAACAAAGACTCTAAATAGAAACAGACTACAAATATAAACAAAAACTACAAACGTAAACTAACACTCTAAATGTAAACAAAGACTACAAATGTAAACAAAGACTGCAAACGTAAAAAAAAACTCTAAATGTAAACAAATAATAAAAATGTAAACAAAGACTCTAAATGTAATAAAAAACTCTGGGTATAAACAAGGACTACAAATGTAAACAAAGACTACAAATGTAAACAAAGACTACAAATATAAACAAAGACTCTAAATAGAAACAGACTACAAATGTAAACAAAAACTACAAACGTAAACTAACACTCTAAATGTAAACAAAGACTACAAATGTAAACAAAGACTGCAAACGTAAACAAAAACTCTAAATGTAAACAAATAATAAAAATGTAAACAAAGACTCTAAATGTAATAAAAACTCTGAGTATAAACAAGGACTACATATGTAAACAGACTCTAAATATAAACAAAGACTAAAAATAAAAACAAAGACTCTAAATGTAAACAAAGGCTAAAAATGTAAACAGACTCTAAATGGAAACAGACTACAAATGTAAACAAAAACTACAAACGTAAACTAACACTCTAAATGCAAACAAAGACTACAAATGTAAACAAAACTAAAAGTAAACAAATACTACAAATATAAACAACGACTACAAATGTAAACAAAACTAAATGTAAACAAATACTAGAAATATAAACAAAGACTCTAAATGTAACCAAAAATTGCAAACGTAAACAAAGTTTCTAAATGTAAACAAAGACTAAAAATGTAAACAAAGGTTCTAAATGTAAACAAACGCGCTATATGTAAACAAAGACTACAAATGTAAACAAAGACACTAAATGGAACTCTAAATGTAAACAAAGAATAAAAATGTAAACAAAGACTACAAATGTAAACAAAGACACAAAATGGTACTCTAAATGTAAACAAAAAATAAAAATGTAAACAAAGACTACAAATGTAAACAAAACTAAAAGTAACAAATACTACAAATATAAACAACGATTACAAATGTAAACAAAACTAAATGTAAACAAATAATAGAAATATAAACAAAGACTCTAAATGTAACCAAAAACTCTTGGTGTAAACAAGGACTCTAGGTGTAAAAAAGGACTACAAATGTAAACAAAGTCTCTAAATATAAACAAAGTCTAAATGTAAACAAAGACTACAAGTGTAAACAAGGACTACAAATGTAAACAAAAACTCTACATGTAAACAATCTCTCTAAATGTAAACAAAGACTACAAATATAAACGGACTCTAAATGTCAACAAAGTCTCTAAATTTAAACAAAGAATACAAATGCAAACAAAGACTATAAATGTTAAGAAAGTCTACAACTGTAAACAAAGACTACAAATGTAAACAAAGACACTAAACGTAAACAAAAACTACAAATGTAAACAGACTAAGTGTAAACAGACAACAAATGTAAACAAAGCCTCTAAATATAAATAAAGTATCTAAATGTAAGCAGACTACACATGTAAACAAAGAATACAAATGTAAACAAAGAGCACAAATGTTAAGTGACTCAAACTGTAAGCAAACTCTCTAAATGTAAACAAAGTCTACAAATGTAAACAGACTATAAATGAAAACAGACTTTAAATGCAAACAGACTAAAAATGTAAACAAAGACTACATATGTAAACAGACTCTAAATGTAAACAAAGACTGAAAATGTAAACATAGACCTAAATGTAAACAAAGACTACAAATGTAAACAGACTCTATATATGTAAACAAAGTCTAAAAATGTAAACAAAGGCTACAAATGTAAACAAAGACTCTAAATGTAAAGAAGGTCTCTAAATTTAAAGAAAGATTACAAATATAAACAAAGACTACAAATGTAAACAAAGACTACAAGTATAAACAAAGACTCTAAATAAAACAGACTACAAATGTAAACAAAAACTACAAACGTAAACTAACACTCTAAATGTAGACAAAGACTGCAAATGTAAACAAAGACTGCAAACGTAAAAAAAGGCTCTATATGTAAACAATCTAAATGTATAGAAAGACTACATATGTAAACAAAGAATTTAAATGTAAATAAAGACTACAAATGTAAACAAAGACCTTAATGTAAACAGACTCTAAATTAAAACAAAGACTAAAAATGTAAACAAAGACTATAAACGTAAACAAAGACTCTAAATATAAAGAAGGTCTCTAAATGCAAACAAAGATTACAAATGTAAACAAAGATTACAAATGTAAACAAAGACTACAAATGTAAACAAAGACTATAAATATAAACAAAGACTCTAAATGGAAACAGACTACAAATGTAAACAAAAACTACAAACGTAAACTAACACTCTAAATGTAAACCAAGACTACAAATGTAAACAAAACTAAAAGTAAACAAATACTACAAATATAAACAACGACTACAAATGTAAACAAAACTAAATGTAAACAAATACTAGAAATATAAACAAAGACTCTAAATGTAACCAAAGATTGCAAACGTAAACAAAGTCTCTAAATGTAAACAAATAATAAAAATGTAAACAAAGACTCTAAATGTAATAAAAAACTCTGGGTATAAACATGGACTCTACGTGTAAACAAGGACTACAAATGTAAACAGACTCTAAATGTAAACAAAGCCTAAAAATAAAAAGAAAGACTCTAAATGTAAACAAAGGCTAAAAATGTAAACAAAGACTAAAAATGTAAACAAAGGCTCTAAATGTAAACAAACGCGCTATATGTAAACAAAGACACTAAATGGAACTCTAAATGTAAACAAAGAATAAAAATGTAAACAAAGACTACAAATGTAAACAAAGACACAAAATGGGAATTTAAATGTAAACAAAAAATAAAAAAGTAAACAAAACTAAAAGTAAACAAATACTACAAATATAAACAACGACTACAAATGTATACAAAACTAAATGTAAACAAAAACTTGAAATATAAACAAAGACTCTAAATGTAACCAAAATCTCTTGGTGTAAACAAGGACTCTAGGTGTAAAAAAGGACTACAAATGTAAACAAAGTCACTAAATATAAACAAAGTCTAAATGTAAACAAAGACTACAAGTGTAAACAAGGACTACAAATGTAAAAAAAAACTCTACATGTAAACAATCTCTCTAAATGTAAACAAAGAATAAAAATGTAAACAAAGACTATAAATGTTAAGAAAGACTACAAATGTAAACAAAGACACAAAACGTAAACAAAAACAACAAACGTAAACAGACACTAAGTGTAAGCAGACAACAAATGTAAACAAAGCCTCTAAATATAAGCAAAGTATCTAAATGTAAGCAGACTACAAATGTAAACAAAGAGCACAAATGTTAAGTGACTCAAACTGTAAACAAACTCTCTAAATGTAAACAAAGTCTACAAATGTAAACAGACTATAAATGAAAACAGACTCTAAAAGAAAACAGATTAAAAATGTAAACAAAGACTACATATGTAAACAGACTCTAAATGTAAACAAAGACTGCAAATATAAACATAGACCTAAATGTAAACAAAGACTACAAATGTAAACAAAGACTCTAAATGTAAAGAAGGTCTCTAAATGCAAAGAAAGATTACAAATGTAAACAAAGACTACAAATGTAAACAAAGACTACAAATATAAACAAAGACTCTGAATAAAACAGACTACAAATGTAAACAAAAACTACAAACGTAAACTAACACTCTAAATGTAGACAAAGACTACAAATGTAAACAAAGACTAAAACGTAAACAAAGACTCTAAATGTAAACACTCTAAATGTATACAATGACTACATATGTAAACAAAGAATTTAAATGTAAACAAAGACTGCAAACGTAAACAAAAACTCTAAATGTAAACAAATAATAAAAATGTAAACAAAGACTCTAAATGTAATAAAAAACTCTGGGTATAAACAAGGACTAAAAATGTAAACAAAGACTACAAATGTAAACAAAGACTACAAATATAAACAAAGACTCTAAATAGAAACAGACTACAAATGTAAACAAAAACTACAAACGTAAACTAACACTCTAAATGTAAACAAAGACTACATATGTAAAGAAAGACTGCAAACGTAAACAAAAACTCTAAATGTAAACAAATAATAAAAATGTAAACAAAGACTCTAAATGTAATAAAAACTCTGGGTATAAACAAGGACTACAAATGTAAACAGACTCTAAATATAAACAAAGTCTAAAAATAAAAACAAAGACTCTAAATGTAAACAAAGGCTTAAAATGTAAACAAAGACTACAAATGTAAACAAAGGGACTAAATGTAAACAGTCTAAATGTAAACAAAGCCTACATATGTAAACAAAAACTACATATGTAAACAAAGACTACAAATGGAAACAAAGACTCTAAATGGAAACAGACTACAAATGTAAACAAAAACTACAAACGTAAACTAACACTCTAAATATTACTTACAAACTTTGAATAAACACCATAAAATGCAAAAAACTCGCAACAATTGTTTCGGGTCGAAAAAACACACGACCCTTCATCAGGCGAATAAAGTAAGCACGAGTGCTGCAGTCAAAGCGGCAACGCACTAAGTCTCTAAATATAAACAAATAATAAAAATTTAAAGAAAGACTCTAAATGTAATAAAAAACTCTGGGTATAAACAAGGACTCTAGGTGTAAACAAGGACTTCAAATGTAAACAGACTCTAAATGTAAACAAAGCCTAAAAATAAAAACAAAGACTTTAAATGTAAACAAAGGCTAAAAATGTAAACAAAGACTAAAAATGTAAACAAAGACTCTAAATGTAAACAAACGCGCTATATGTAAACAAAGACACTAAATGGAACTCTAAATGTAAACAAAGAATAAAAATGTAAACAAAGACTACAAATGTAAACAAAGACACAAAATGGGACTCTAAATGTAAACAAAAAATAAAAATGTAAACAAAACTAAAAGTAAACAAATACTACAAATATAAACAACGACTACAAATGTAAACAAAACTAAATGTAAACAAAAACTAGAAATATAAACAAAGACTCTAAATGTAACCAAAATCTCTTGGTGTAAACAAGGACTCTAGGTGTAAAAAAGGACTACAAATGTAAACAAAGTCTCTAAATATAAACAAAGTCTAAATGTAAACAAAGACTACAAGTGTAAACAAGGACTACAAATGTAAAAAAAACTCTACATGTAAACAATCTCTCTAAATGTAAACAAAGAATAAAAATGTAAACAAAGACTATAAATGTTAAGAAAGTCTACAACTGTAAACAAAGACTACAAATGTAAACAAAGACACAAAACGTAAACAAAAACTACAAACGTAAACAGACTCTAAGTGTAAACAGACAACAAATGTAAAGAAAGCCTCTAAATATAAACAAAGTATCTAAATGTAAGCAGACTACAAATGTAAACAAAGAGCACAAATGTTAAGTGACTCAAACTGTAAACAAACTCTCTAAATGTAAACAAAGACTACAAATGTAAACAGACTCTAAATGTAAACAAAGACTGCAAATGTAAACATAGACCTAAATGTAAACAAAGACTACAAATGTAAACAAAGACTCTATATGTAAACAAAGTCTAAAAATGTAAACAAAGTCTAAAAATGTAAACAAAGGCTACAAATGTAAACAAAGACTCTAAATGTAAAGAAGGTCTCTAAATTCAAAGAAAGATTACATATGTAAACAAAGACTACAAATGTAAACAAAGACTACAAATATAAACAAAGACTCTAAATAAAACAGACTACAAATGTAAACAAAAACTACAAACGTAAACAAACACTCTAAATGTAGACAAAGACTACAAATGTAAACATAGACTGCAAACGTAAACAAAGACTCTATATGTAAACAATCTAAATGTATAGAAAGACCACATATGTAAACAAAGAATTTAAATGTAAATAAAGACTACAAATGTAAACAAAGACCTTAAATGTAAACAGACTCTAAATTAAAACAAAGACTAAAAATGTAAACAAAGACTACAAACGTAAACAAAGACTCTAAATAAAAAGAAGGTCTCTAAATGCAAACAAAGATTACAAATGTAAACAAAGACTACAAATGTAAACAAAGACTATAAATATAAACAAAGACTCTAAATGGAAACAGACTACAAATGTAAATAAAAATTACAAACGTAAACTAACACTCTAAATGTAAACAAAGACTACAAATGTAAACAAAACTAAAAGTAAACAAATACTACAAATATAAACAATGATTACAAATGTAAACAAAACTAAATGTAAAAAAATACTAGAAATATAAACAAAGACTCTAAAGGTAACCAAAGATTGCAAACGTAAACAAAGTCTCTAAATGTAAACAAATAATAAAAATGTAAACAAAGTTTCTAAATGTAATAAAAAACTCTGGGTATAAACAAGGACTCTAGGTGTAAACAAGGACTACAAATGTAAACAGACTCTAAATGTAAACAAAGCCTAAAAATAAAAACAAAGACTCTAAATGTAAACAAAGGCTAAAAATGTAAACAAAGACTACAAATGTAAACAAAGGCTCTAAATGTAAACAAACGCGCTATATGTAAACAAAGACTCTAAATTGAACTCTAAATGTAAACAAAGACTACAAATGTAAACAAAGACACAAAATGGGACTCTAAATGTAAACAAAAAATAAAAATATAAACAAAACTAAAAGTAAACAAATACTACAAATATAAACAACGACTACAAATGTAAACAAAAATAAATGTAAACAAAACTAAATGTAAACAAATACTAGAAATATAAACAAAGACTCTAAATGTAACCAAAATCTCTTGGTGTAAACAAGGACTCTAGGTGTAAAAAAGGACTACAAATGTAAACAAAGTCTCTAAATATATAGACAAAGTCTAAATGTAAACAAAGACTACAAGTGTAAACAAGGACTACAAATGTAAAAAAAATCTACATGTAAACAATCTCTCTAAATGTAAACAAAGAATAAAAATGTAAACAAAGACTATAAATGTTAAGAAAGTCTACAACTGTAAACAAAGACTACAAATGTAAACAAAGACACTAAACGTAAACAAAAACTACAAACGTAAACAGACTCTAAGTGTAAACAGACAACAAATGTAAACAAAGCCTCTAAATATAAACAAAGTATCTAAATGTAAGCAGACTACAAATGTAAACAAAGAGCACAAATGTTAAGTGACTCAAACTGTAAACAAACTCTCTAAATGTAAACAAAGTCTACAAATGTAAACAGACCATAAATGAAAACAGACTCTAAAAGAAAACAGATTAAAAATGTAAACAAAGACTACATATGTAAACAGACTCTAAACGTAAACAAAGACTGCAAATATAAACATAGACCTAAATGTAAACAAAGACTACAAATGTAAACAAAGACTCTAAATGTAAAGAAGGTCTCTAAATGCAAAGAAAGATTACAAATGTAAACAAAGACTACAAATGTAAACAAAGACTACAAATATAAACAAAGACTCTAAATAAAACAGACTACAAATGTAAACAAAAACTACAAACGTAAACTAACACTCTAAATGTAGACAAAGACTACAAATGTAAACAAAGACTGTAAACGTAAACAAAGACTCTAAATGTAAACACTCTAAATGTATACAAAGACTACATACGTAAACAAAGAATTTAAATGTAAATAAAGAATACAAATGTAAACAAAGACCTTAAATGTAAACAGAATCTAAATTAAAACAAAGACTAAAAATGTAAACAAAGACTACAAACGTAAACAAAGACTCTAAATATAAAGAAGGTCTCTAAATGCAAACAAAGATTACAAATGTAAACAAAGCCTACAAATGTAAACAAAGACTCTAAATAGAAACAGACTACAAATATAAACAAAAACTACAAACGTAAACTAACACTCTAAATGTAAACAAAGACTACAAATGTAAACAAAGACTGCAAACGTAAAAAAAAACTCTAAATGTAAACAAATAATAAAAATGTAAACAAAGACTCTAAATGTAATAAAAAACTCTGGGTATAAACAAGGACTACAAATGTAAACAAAGACTACAAATGTAAACAAAGACTACAAATATAAACAAAGACTCTAAATAGAAACAGACTACAAATGTAAACAAAAACTACAAACGTAAACTAACACTCTAAATGTAAACAAAGACTACAAATGTAAACAAAGACTGCAAACGTAAACAAAAACTCTAAATGTAAACAAATAATAAAAATGTAAACAAAGACTCTAAATGTAATAAAAACTCTGAGTATAAACAAGGACTACAAATGTAAACAGACTCTAAATATAAACAAAGACTAAAAATAAAAACAAAGACTCTAAATGTAAACAAAGGCTAAAAATGTAAACAAAGACTACAAATGTAAACAAAGGGACTAAATGTAAACACTCTAAATGTAAACAAAGCCTACATATGTAAACAAAAACTACAAATGTAAACAAAGACTCTAAATGGAAACAGACTACAAATGTAAACAAAAACTACAAACGTAAACTAACACTCAAAATGTAAACAAAAACTACAAATGAAAACAAAACTAAAAGTAAACAAATACTACAAATATAAACAACGACTACAAATGTATACAAAACTAAATGTAAACAAATACTAGAAATATAAACAAAGACTCTAAATGTAACCAAAGATTGCAAACGTAAACAAAGTCTCTAAATGTAAACAAATAATAAAAACGTAAACAAATAATAAAAATGTAAACAAAGACTCTAAATGTAATAAAAAACTCTGGGTATAAACAAGGACTCTAGGTGTAAACAAGGACTACAAATGTAAACAGACTCTAAATGTAAACAAAGCTTAAAAATAAAACCAAAGACTCTAAATGTAAACAAAGGCTAAAAATGTAAACAAAGACTAAAAATGTAAACAAAGGCTCTAAATGTAAACAAACGCGCTATATGTAAACAAAGACTACAAATGTAAACAAAGACACAAAACGGGACTCTAAATGTAAACAAAAAATAAAAATGTAAACAAAGACTACAAGTGTAAACAAGGACTACAAATGTAAACAAAAACTCTACATGTAAACAATCTCTCTAAATGTAAACACTACAAATATAAACGGACTCTAAATGTCAACAAAGTCTCTAAATTTAAACAAAGAATACAAATGTAAACAAAGACTATAAATGTTAAGAAAGTCTACAACTGTAAACAAAGACTACAAATGTAAACAAAGACACTAAACGTAAACAAAAACTACAAACGTAAACAGACTAAGTGTAAACAGACAACAAATGTAAACAAAGCCTCTAAATATAAACAAAGTATCTAAATGTAAGCAGACTACAAATGTAAACAAAGAATACAAATGTAAACAAAGAGCACAAATGTTAAGTGACTCAAACTGTAAACAAACTCTCTAAATGTAAACAAAGTCTACAAATGTAAACAGACTATAAATGAAAACAGACTCTAAATGCAAACAGACTAAAATTGTAAACAAAGACTACATATGTAAACAGACTCTAAATGTAAACAAAGACTGCAAATGTAAACATAGACTTAAATGTATACAAACGCTACAAATGTAAACAAAGTCTCTATATGTAAAGAAGGTCTCTAAATTCAAAGAAAGATTACAAATGTAAACAAAGACTACAAATGTAAACAAAGACTACAAATATAAACAAAGACTCTAAATAAAACAGACTACAAATGTAAACAAAAACTACAAACGTAAGCTAACACTCTAAATGTAGACAAAGACTACAAATGTAAACAAAGACTGCAAACGTAAACAAAGACTCTATATGTAAACAATCTAAATGTATAGAAAGACTACATATGTAAACAAAGAATTTAAATGTAAACAAAGTCTAAAAATGTAAACAAAGGCTACAAATGTAAACAAAGACTCTAAATGTAAAGAAGGTCTCTAAATTCAAAGAAAGATTACAAATGTAAACAAAGACTACAAATGTAAACAAAGACTACAAATATAAACAAAGACTCTAAATAAAACAGACTACAAATGTAAACAAAAACTACAAACGTAAGCTAACACTCTAAATGTAGACAAAGACTACAAATGTAAACAAAGACTGCAAACGTAAACAAAGACTCTATATGTAAACAATCTAAATGTATAGAAAGACTACATATGTAAACAAAGAATTTAAATGTAAACAAAGTCTAAAAATGTAAACAAAGACTACAAACGTAAACAAAGACTCTAAATATAAAGGTCTCTAAATGCAAACAAAGATTACAAATATAAACAACGACTACAAATGTAAACAAAACTAAATGTAAACAAATACTAGAAATAAACACAAAGACTCTAAATGTAACCAAAGATTGCAAACGTAAACAAAGTCTCTAAATGTAAACAAATAATAAAAATGTAAACAAAGACTCTAAATGTAATAAAAAACTCTGGGTATAAACAAGGACTCTAGGTGTAAACAAGGACTACAAATGTAAACAGATTCTAAATGTAAAAAAAGCCTAAAAATAAAAACTAAGACTCTAAATGTAAACAAAGGCTCTAAATGTAAACAAACGCGCTATATGTAAACAAAGACACTAAATGGAACTCTAAATGTAAACAAAGAATAAAAATGTAAACAATGACTACAAATGTAAACAAAGACACAAAATGGGACTCTAAATGTAAACAAAAAATAAAATTGTAAACAAAACTAAAAGTAAACAAATACTACAAATATAAACAACGACTACAAATGTAAGCAAAACTAAATGTAAACAAAACTAAATGTAAACAAATACTAGAAATATAAACAAAGACTCTAAATGTAACCAAAATCTCTTGGTGTAAACAAGGACTCTAGGTGTAAAAAAGGCTACAAATGTAAACAAAGACTCTAAATGTAAAGAAGGTCTCTAAATTCAAAGAAAGATTACAAATGTAAACAAAGACTACAAATGTAAACAAAAACTACAAACGTAAACTAACACTCTAAATGTAGACAAAGACTACAAATGTAAACAAAGACTGCAAACGTAAACAAAGACTCTATATGTAAACAATCTAAATGTATAGAAAGACTACATATGTAAACAAAGAATTTAAATGTAAATAAAGACTACAAATGTAAACAAAGACCTTAAATGTAAACAGACTAAATTAAAACAAAGACTAAAAATGTAAACAAAGACTACAAACGTAAACAAAGACTCTAAATATAAAGAAGGTCTTTAAATGCAAACAAAGATTACAAATGCAAACAAAGACTACAAATGTAAACAAAGACTATAAATGGAAAAAGACTACAAATGTAAACAAAAACTACAAACGTAAACTAACACTCTAAATGTAAACAAAGACTACAAATGTAAACAAAACTAAAAGTAAACAAATACTACAAATATAAACAACGACTACAAATGTAAACAAAACTAAATGGAAACAAATACTAGAAATATAAACAAAGACTCTAAATGTAACTAAAGATTGCAAACGTAAACAAAGTCTCTAAATGTAAACAAATAATAAAAATGTAAACAAATAATAAAAATGTAAACAAATGATAAAAATGTAAACAAAGACTCTAAATGTAATAAAAAACTCTGGGTATAAACAAGGACTACAAATGTAAACAGACTCTAAATGTAAACAAAGCCTAAAAATAAAAACAAAGACTCTAAATGTAAACAAAGGCTAAAAATGTAAACAAAGACTAAAAATGTAAACAAAGGCTCTAAATGTAAACAAACGCGCTATATGTAAACAAAGAGTCTAAATGGAACTCTAAATGTAAACAAAGAATAAAAATGTAAACAAAGACTACAAATGTAAACAAAGACACAAAATGGGACTCTAAATGTAAACAAAAAATAAAAATGTAAATAAAACTAAAAGTAAACAAATACTACAAATATAAACAACGACTACAAATGTAAACAAAACTAAATGTAAACAATACTAAATGTAAACAAATACTAGAAATATAAACAAAGACTCTAAATGTAACCAAAATCTCTTGGTGTAAACAGGGACTCGGTGCAAAAAAGGACTACAAATGTAAACAAAGTCTCTAAATATAAACAAAGTCTAAATGTAAACAAAGACTACAAGTGTAAACAAGAACTACAAATGTAAAAAAAACTCTACATGTAAACAATCTCTCTAAATGTAAACAAAGAATAAAAATGTAAACAAAGACTATAAATGTTAAGAAAGTCTACAACTGTAAACAAAGACTACAAATGTAAACAAAGACACTAAACGTAAACAAAAACTACAAACGTAAACAGACTCTAAGTGTAAACAGACAACAGATGTAAACAAAGCCTCTAAATATAAACAAAGTATCTAAATGTAAGCAGACTACAAATGTAAACAAAGAGCACAAATGTTCAGTGACTCAAACTGTAAACAAACTCTCTAAATGTAAACAAAGTCTACAAATGTAAACAGACTATAAATGAAAACAGACTCTAAATGCAAACAGACTAAAAATGTATACAAAGACTAAAAATGTATACAAAGATGTAAACAGACTCTAAATGTAAACAAAGACTGCAAATGTAAACATAGACCTAAATGTAAACAAAGACTACAAATGTAAACAAAGACTCTATATGTAAACAAAGTCTAAAAATGTAAACAAAGCCTCTAAATATAAACAAAGTATCTAAATGTAAGCAGACTACAAATGTAAACAAAGAGCACAAATGTTCAGTGACTCAAACTGTAAACAAACTCTCTAAATGTAAACAAAGTCTACAAATGTAAACAGACTATAAATGAAAACAGACTCTAAATGCAAACAGACTAAAAATGTATACAAAGACTACATATGTAAACAGACTCTAAATGTAAACAAAGACTGCAAATGTAAACATAGACCTAAATGTAAACAAAGACTACAAATGTAAACAAAGACTCTATATGTAAACAAAGTCTAAAAATGTAAACAAAGTCTAAAAATGCAAACAAAGGCTACAAATGTAAACAAAGACTCTAAATGTAAAGAAGGTCTCTAAATTCAAAGAAAGATTACAAATGTAAACAAAGACTACAAATATAAACAAAGACTCTAAATAAAACAGACTACAAATGTAAACAAAAACTATAAACGTAAACTAACACTCTAAATGTAGACAAAAACTACAAATGTAAACAAAGACGGCAAACGTAAACAAAGACTCTATATGTAAACAAACTAAATGTATAGAAAGACTACACATGTAAACAAGGATTTAAATGTAAATAAAGACTGCAAATGTAAACAAAGACCTTAAATGTAAACAGACTCTAAATTAAAACAAAGACTAAAAATGTAAACAAAGACTACAAATGTAAACAAAGACTCTAAATATAAAGAAGGTCTCTAAATGCAAACAAAGATTACAAATGTAAACAAAGACTACAAATGTAAACAAAAACTACAAACGTAACCTAACACTCTAAATGTAAACAAAGACTACAAATGTAAAAAAACTAAAAGTAAACAAATACTACAAATATAAACAACGACTACAAATGTAAACAAAACTAAATGTAAAAAAATACTAGAACTATAAACAAAGACTCTAAATGTAACCAAAGATTGCAAACGTAAACAAAGTCTCTAAATGTAAACAAATAATAAAAATGTAAACAAAGACTCAAAATGTAATAAAAAACTCTGTGTATAAACAAGGACTCTAGGTGTAAACAAGGACTACAAATGTAAACAGACTCTAAATGTAAACAAAGCCTAAAAATAAAAACAAAGACTCTAAATGTAAACAAAGGCTAAAAATGTAAACAAAGACTAAAAATGTAAACAAAGTCTCTAAATGTAAACAAATAAGAAAAATGTAAACAAAGACTCTAAATGTAATAAAAAACTCTGGGTATAAACAAGGACTCTAGGTGTAAACAAGGACTACAAATGTAAACAGACTCTAAATGTAAACAAAGCCTAAAAATAAAAACAAAGACTCTAAATGTAAACAAAGGCTCTAAATGTAAACAAACGCGCTATATGTAAACAAAGACACTAAATGGAACTCTAAATGTAAACAAAGAATAAAAATGTAAACAAAGACACAAAATGGGACTCTAAATGTAAACAAAAAATAAAATTGTAAACAAAACTAAAAGTAAACAAATACTACAAATATAAACAACGACTACAAATGTAAGCAAAACTAAATGTAAACAAAACTAAATGTAAACAAATACTAGAAATATAAACAAAGACTCTAAATGTAACCAAAATCTCTTGGTGTAAACAAGGACTCTAGGTGTAAAAAAGGCTACAAATGTAAACAAAGACTCTAAATGTAAAGAAGGTCTCTAAATTCAAAGAAAGATTACAAATGTAAACAAAGACTACAAATGTAAACAAAAACTACAAACGTAAACTAACACTCTAAATGTAGACAAAGACTACAAATGTAAACAAAGACTGCAAACGTAAACAAAGACTCTATATGTAAACAATCTAAATGTATAGAAAGACTACATATGTAAACAAAGAATTTAAATGTAAATAAAGACTACAAATGTAAACAAAGACCTTAAATGTAAACAGACTAAATTAAAACAAAGACTAAAAATGTAAACAAAGACTACAAACGTAAACAAAGACTCTAAATATAAAGAATGTCTTTAAATGCAAACAAAGATTACAAATGCAAACAAAGACTACAAATGTAAACAAAGACTATAAATGGAAAAAGACTACAAATGTAAACAAAAACTACAAACGTAAACTAACACTCTAAATGTAAACAAAGACTACAAATGTAAACAAAACTAAAAGTAAACAAATACTACAAATATAAACAACGACTACAAATGTACACAAAACTAAATGGAAACAAATACTAGAAATATAAACAAAGACTCTAAATGTAACTAAAGATTGCAAACGTAAACAAAGTCTCTAAATGTAAACAAATAATAAAAATGTAAACAAATAATAAAAATGTAAACAAATGATAAAAATGTAAACAAAGACTCTAAATGTAATAAAAAACTCTGGGTATAAACAAGGACTACAAATGTAAACAGACTCTAAATGTAAACAAAGCCTAAAAATAAAAACAAAGACTCTAAATGTAAACAAAGGCTAAAAATGTAAACAAAGACTAAAAATGTAAACAAAGGCTCTAAATGTAAACAAACGCGCTATATGTAAAGAAAGAGTCTAAATGGAACTCTAAATGTAAACAAAGAATAAAAATGTAAACAAAGACTACAAATGTAAACAAAGACACAAAATGGGACTCTAAATGTAAACAAAAAATAAAAATGTAAACAAAACTAAAAGTAAACAAATACTACAAATATAAACAACGACTACAAATGTAAACAAAACTAAATGTAAACAATACTAAATGTAAACAAATACTAGAAATATAAACAAAGACTCTAAATGTAACCAAAATCTCTTGGTGTAAACAGGGACTCTAGGTGCAAAAAAGGACTACAAATGTAAACAAAGTCTCTAAATATAAACAAAGTCTAAATGTAAACAAAGACTACAAGTGTAAACAAGAACTACAAATGTAAAAAAAACTCTACATGTAAACAATCTCTCTAAATGTAAACAAAGAATAAAAATGTAAACAAAGACTATAAATGTTAAGAAAGTCTACAACTGTAAACAAAGACTACAAATGTAAACAAAGACACTAAACGTAAACAAAAACTACAAACGTAAACAGACTCTAAGTGTAAACAGACAACAGATGTAAACAAAGCCTCTAAATATAAACAAAGTATCTAAATGTAAGCAGACTACAAATGTAAACAAAGAGCACAAATGTTCAGTGACTCAAACTGTAAACAAACTCTCTAAATGTAAACAAAGTCTACAAATGTAAACAGACTATAAATGAAAACAGACACTAAATGCAAACAGACTAAAAATGTATACAAAGACTAAAAATGTATACAAAGATGTAAACAGACTCTAAATGTAAACAAAGACTGCAAATGTAAACATAGACCTAAATGTAAACAAAGACTACAAATGTAAACAAAGACTCTATATGTAAACAAAGTCTAAAAATGTAAACAAAGCCTCTAAATATAAACAAAGTATCTAAATGTAAGCAGACTACAAATGTAAACAAAGAGCACAAATGTTCAGTGACTCAAACTGTAAACAAACTCTCTAAATGTAAACAAAGTCTACAAATGTAAACAGACTATAAATGAAAACAGACTCTAAATGCAAACAGACTAAAAATGTATACAAAGACTACATATGTAAACAGACTCTAAATGTAAACAAAGACTGCAAATGTAAACATAGACCTAAATGTAAACAAAGACTACAAATGTAAACAAAGACTCTATATGTAAACAAAGTCTAAAAATGTAAACAAAGTCTAAAAATGCAAACAAAGGCTACAAATGTAAACAAAGACTCTAAATGTAAAGAAGGTCTCTAAATTCAAAGAAAGATTACAAATGTAAACAAAGACTACAAATATAAACAAAGACTCTAAATAAAACAGACTACAAATGTAAACAAAAACTATAAACGTAAACTAACACTCTAAATGTAGACAAAAACTACAAATGTAAACAAAGACGGCAAACGTAAACAAAGACTCTATATGTAAACAAACTAAATGTATAGAAAGACTACACATGTAAACAAGGATTTAAATGTAAATAAAGACTGCAAATGTAAACAAAGACCTTAAATGTAAACAGACTCTAAATTAAAACAAAGACTAAAAATGTAAACAAAGACTACAAATGTAAACAAAGACTCTAAATATAAAGAAGGTCTCTAAATGCAAACAAAGATTACAAATGTAAACAAAGACTACAAATGTAAACAAAAACTACAAACGTAACCTAACACTCTAAATGTAAACAAAGACTACAAATGTAAAAAAACTAAAAGTAAACAAATACTACAAATATAAACAACGACTACAAATGTAAACAAAACTAAATGTAAAAAAATACTAGAACTATAAACAAAGACTCTAAATGTAACCAAAGATTGCAAACGTAAACAAAGTCTCTAAATGTAAACAAATAATAAAAATGTAAACAAAGACTCAAAATGTAATAAAAAACTCTGTGTATAAACAAGGACTCTAGGTGTAAACAAGGACTACAAATGTAAACAGACTCTAAATGTAAACAAAGCCTAAAAATAAAAACAAAGACTCTAAATGTAAACAAAGGCTAAAAATGTAAACAAAGACTAAAAATGTAAACAAAGTCTCTAAATGTAAACAAATAAGAAAAATGTAAACAAAGACTCTAAATGTAATAAAAAACTCTGGGTATAAACAAGGACTCTAGGTGTAAACAAGGACTACAAATGTAAACAGACTCTAAATGTAAACAAAGCCTAAAAATAAAAACAAAGACTCTAAATGTAAACAAAGGCTCTAAATGTAAACAAACGCGCTATATGTAAACAAAGACACTAAATGGAACTCTAAATGTAAACAAAGAATAAAAATGTAAACAAAGACACAAAATGGGACTCTAAATGTAAACAAAAAATAAAATTGTAAACAAAACTAAAAGTAAACAAATACTACAAATATAAACAACGACTACAAATGTAAGCAAAACTAAATGTAAACAAAACTAAATGTAAACAAATACTAGAAATATAAACAAAGACTCTAAATGTAACCAAAATCTCTTGGTGTAAACAAGGACTCTAGGTGTAAAAAAGGCTACAAATGTAAACAAAGACTCTAAATGTAAAGAAGGTCTCTAAATTCAAAGAAAGATTACAAATGTAAACAAAGACTACAAATGTAAACAAAAACTACAAACGTAAACTAACACTCTAAATGTAGACAAAGACTACAAATGTAAACAAAGACTGCAAACGTAAACAAAGACTCTATATGTAAACAATCTAAATGTATAGAAAGACTACATATGTAAACAAAGAATTTAAATGTAAATAAAGACTACAAATGTAAACAAAGACCTTAAATGTAAACAGACTAAATTAAAACAAAGACTAAAAATGTAAACAAAGACTACAAACGTAAACAAAGACTCTAAATATAAAGAATGTCTTTAAATGCAAACAAAGATTACAAATGCAAACAAAGACTACAAATGTAAACAAAGACTATAAATGGAAAAAGACTACAAATGTAAACAAAAACTACAAACGTAAACTAACACTCTAAATGTAAACAAAGACTACAAATGTAAACAAAACTAAAAGTAAACAAATACTACAAATATAAACAACGACTACAAATGTACACAAAACTAAATGGAAACAAATACTAGAAATATAAACAAAGACTCTAAATGTAACTAAAGATTGCAAACGTAAACAAAGTCTCTAAATGTAAACAAATAATAAAAATGTAAACAAATAATAAAAATGTAAACAAATGATAAAAATGTAAACAAAGACTCTAAATGTAATAAAAAACTCTGGGTATAAACAAGGACTACAAATGTAAACAGACTCTAAATGTAAACAAAGCCTAAAAATAAAAACAAAGACTCTAAATGTAAACAAAGGCTAAAAATGTAAACAAAGACTAAAAATGTAAACAAAGGCTCTAAATGTAAACAAACGCGCTATATGTAAAGAAAGAGTCTAAATGGAACTCTAAATGTAAACAAAGAATAAAAATGTAAACAAAGACTACAAATGTAAACAAAGACACAAAATGGGACTCTAAATGTAAACAAAAAATAAAAATGTAAACAAAACTAAAAGTAAACAAATACTACAAATATAAACAACGACTACAAATGTAAACAAAACTAAATGTAAACAATACTAAATGTAAACAAATACTAGAAATATAAACAAAGACTCTAAATGTAACCAAAATCTCTTGGTGTAAACAGGGACTCTAGGTGCAAAAAAGGACTACAAATGTAAACAAAGTCTCTAAATATAAACAAAGTCTAAATGTAAACAAAGACTACAAGTGTAAACAAGAACTACAAATGTAAAAAAAACTCTACATGTAAACAATCTCTCTAAATGTAAACAAAGAATAAAAATGTAAACAAAGACTATAAATGTTAAGAAAGTCTACAACTGTAAACAAAGACTACAAATGTAAACAAAGACACTAAACGTAAACAAAAACTACAAACGTAAACAGACTCTAAGTGTAAACAGACAACAGATGTAAACAAAGCCTCTAAATATAAACAAAGTATCTAAATGTAAGCAGACTACAAATGTAAACAAAGAGCACAAATGTTCAGTGACTCAAACTGTAAACAAACTCTCTAAATGTAAACAAAGTCTACAAATGTAAACAGACTATAAATGAAAACAGACACTAAATGCAAACAGACTAAAAATGTATACAAAGACTAAAAATGTATACAAAGATGTAAACAGACTCTAAATGTAAACAAAGACTGCAAATGTAAACATAGACCTAAATGTAAACAAAGACTACAAATGTAAACAAAGACTCTATATGTAAACAAAGTCTAAAAATGTAAACAAAGCCTCTAAATATAAACAAAGTATCTAAATGTAAGCAGACTACAAATGTAAACAAAGAGCACAAATGTTCAGTGACTCAAACTGTAAACAAACTCTCTAAATGTAAACAAAGTCTACAAATGTAAACAGACTATAAATGAAAACAGACTCTAAATGCAAACAGACTAAAAATGTATACAAAGACTACATATGTAAACAGACTCTAAATGTAAACAAAGACTGCAAATGTAAACATAGACCTAAATGTAAACAAAGACTACAAATGTAAACAAAGACTCTATATGTAAACAAAGTCTAAAAATGTAAACAAAGTTAAAAATGCAAACAAAGGCTACAAATGTAAACAAAAACTATAAACGTAAACTAACACTCTAAATGTAGACAAAAACTACAAATGTAAACAAAGACGGCAAACGTAAACAAAGACACTATATGTAAACAAACTAAATGTATAGAAAGACTACACATGTAAACAAGGATTTAAATGTAAATAAAGACTGCAAATGTAAACAAAGACCTTAAATGTAAACAGACTCTAAATTAAAACAAAGACAAAAAATGTAAACAAGGACTACAAATGTAAAAAAAAACTCTACATGTAAACAATCTCTCTAAATGTAAACAAAGAATAAAAATGTAAACAAAGACTATAAATGTTAAGAAAGTCTACAACTGTAAACAAAGACTACAAATGTAAACAAAGACACAAAACGTAAACAAAAACTACAAACGTAAACAGACAACAAATGTAAAGAAAGCCTCTAAATATAAACAAAGTATCTAAATGTAAGCAGACTACAAATGTAAACAAAGAGCACAAATGTTAAGTGACTCAAACTGTAAACAAACTCTCTAAATGTAAACAAAGACTACATATATAAACAGACTCTAAATGTAAACAAAGACTGCAAATGTAAACATAGACCTAAATGTAAACAAAGACTACAAATGTAAACAAAGACTCTATATGTAAACAAAGTCTAAAAATGTAAACAAAGTCTAAAAATGTAAACAAAGGCTACAAATGTAAACAAAGACTCTAAATGTAAAGAAGGTCTCTAAATTCAAAGAAAGATTACAAATGTAAACAAAGACTACAAATGTAAACAAAGACTACAAATATAAACAAAACTCTAAATAAAACAGACTACAAATGTAAACACTCTAAATGTAGACAAAGACTACAAATATAAACAAAGACTGCAAACGTAAACAAAGACTCTATATGTAAACAATCTAAATGTACAGAAAGACTACATATGTAAACAAAGAATTTAAATGTAAATAAAGACCTTAAATGTAAACAGACTCTAAATTAAAACAAAGACAAAAAATGTAAACAAAGACTACAAACGTAAACAAAGACTCTAAATATAAAGAAGGTCTCTAAATGCAAACAAAGATTACAAATGTAAACAAAGACTACAAATGTAAACAAAGACTATAAATATAAAGAAAGACTCTAAATGGAAACAGACTACAAATGTAAATAAAAACTACAAACGTAAACTAACACTCTAAATGTAAACAAAGACTACAAATGTAAACAAAACTAAAATTAAACAAATACTACAAATATAAACAACGACTACAAATGTAAACAAAACTAAATGTAAAAAAATACTAGAAATATAAACAAAGACTCTAAATGTAACCAAAGATTGCAAACGTAAACAAAGTCTCTAAATGTAAACAAATAATAAAAATGTAAATAAAGACTCTAAATGTAATAAAAAACTCTGGGTATAAACAAGGACTCTAGGTGTAAACAAGGACTACAAATGTAAACAGACTCTAAATGTAAACAAAGCCTAAAAATAAAAACAAAGACTCTAAATGTAAACAAAGGCTAAAAATGTAAACAAAGACTACAAATGTAAACAAAGGCTCTAAATGTAAACAAACGCGCTATATGTAAACAAAGACTCTAAATTGAACTCTAAATGTAAACAAAGAATAAAAATGTAAACAAAGACTACAAATGTAAACAAAGACACAAAATGGGACTCTAAATGTAAACAAAAAATAAAAATATAAACAAAACTAAAAGTAAACAAATACTACAAATATAAACAACGACTACAAATGTAAACAAAAATAAATGTAAACAAAACTAAATGTAAACAAATACTAGAAATATAAACAAAGACTCTAAATGTAACCAAAATCTCTTGGTGTAAACAAGGACTCTAGGTGTAAAAAAGGACTACAAATGTAAACAAAGTCTCTAAATATAAACAAAGTCTAAATGTAAACAAAGACTACAAGTGTAAACAAGGACTACAAATGTAAAAAAAATCTACATGTAAACAATCTCTCTAAATGTAAACAAAGAATAAAAATGTAAACAAAGACTATAAATGTTAAGAAAGTCTACAACTGTAAACAAAGACTACAAATGTAAACAAAGACACTAAACGTAAACAAAAACTACAAACGTAAACAGACTCTAAGTGTAAACAGACAACAAATGTAAACAAAGCCTCTAAATATAAACAAAGTATCTAAATGTAAGCAGACTACAAATGTAAACAAAGAGCACAAATGTTAAGTGACTCAAACTGTAAACAAACTCTCTAAATGTAAACAAAGTCTACAAATGTAAACAGACCATAAATGAAAACAGACTCTAAAAGAAAACAGATTAAAAATGTAAACAAAGACTACATATGTAAACAGACTCTAAACGTAAACAAAGACTGCAAATATAAACATAGACCTAAATGTAAACAAAGACTACAAATGTAAACAAAGACTCTAAATGTAAAGAAGGTCTCTAAATGCAAAGAAAGATTACAAATGTAAACAAAGACTACAAATGTAAACAAAGACTACAAATATAAACAAAGACTCTAAATAAAACAGACTACAAATGTAAACAAAAACTACAAACGTAAACTAACACTCTAAATGTAGACAAAGACTACAAATGTAAACAAAGACTGTAAACGTAAACAAAGACTCTAAATGTAAACACTCTAAATGTATACAAAGACTACATACGTAAACAAAGAATTTAAATGTAAATAAAGAATACAAATGTAAACAAAGACCTTAAATGTAAACAGAATCTAAATTAAAACAAAGACTAAAAATGTAAACAAAGACTACAAACGTAAACAAAGACTCTAAATATAAAGAAGGTCTCTAAATGCAAACAAAGATTACAAATGTAAACAAAGCCTACAAATGTAAACAAAGACTCTAAATAGAAACAGACTACAAATGTAAACAAAAACTACAAACGTAAACTAACACTCTAAATGTAAACAAAGACTACAAATGTAAACAAAGACTGCAAACGTAAAAAAAAACTCTAAATGTAAACAAATAATAAAAATGTAAACAAAGACTCTAAATGTAATAAAAAACTCTGGGTATAAACAAGGACTACAAATGTAAACAAAGACTACAAATGTAAACAAAGACTACAAATATAAACAAAGACTCTAAATAGAAACAGACTACAAATGTAAACAAAAACTACAAACGTAAACTAACACTCTAAATGTAAACAAAGACTACAAATGTAAACAAAGACTGCAAACGTAAACAAAAACTCTAAATGTAAACAAATAATAAAAATGTAAACAAAGACTCTAATTGTAATAAAAACTCTGAGTATAAACAAGGACTACAAATGTAAACAGACTCTAAATATAAACAAAGAC
Organism: Salticus scenicus; assembly: GCA_963930645.1. Taxonomy (NCBI): domain Eukaryota; kingdom Metazoa; phylum Arthropoda; class Arachnida; order Araneae; family Salticidae; genus Salticus; species Salticus scenicus. The sequence goes on from CAWVNO010003029.1 coordinate 747,749, forward strand.
TAAAAATAAAAACAAAGACTCTAAATGTAAACAAAGGCTAAAAATGTAAACAAAGACTACAAATGTAAACAAAGGGACTAAATGTAAACACTCTAAATGTAAACAAAGCCTACATATGTAAACAAAAACTACAAATGTAAACAAAGACTCTAAATGGAAACAGACTACAAATGTAAACAAAAACTACAAACGTAAACTAACACTCAAAATGTAAACAAAAACTACAAATGAAAACAAAACTAAAAGTAAACAAATACTACAAATATAAACAACGACTACAAATGTATACAAAACTAAATGTAAACAAATACTAGAAATATAAACAAAGACTCTAAATGTAACCAAAGATTGCAAACGTAAACAAAGTCTCTAAATGTAAACAAATAATAAAAACGTAAACAAATAATAAAAATGTAAACAAAGACTCTAAATGTAATAAAAATCTCTGGGTATAAACAAGGACTCTAGGTGTAAACAAGGACTACAAATGTAAACAGACTCTAAATGTAAACAAAGCTTAAAAATAAAACCAAAGGCTCTAAATGTAAACAAAGGCTAAAAATGTAAACAAAGACTAAAAATGTAAACAAAGGCTCTAAATGTAAACAAACGCGCTATATGTAAACAAAGACTACAAATGTAAACAAAGACACAAAACGGGACTCTAAATGTAAACAAAAAATAAAAATGTAAACAAAGACTACAAGTGTAAACAAGGACTACAAATGTAAACAAAAACACTACATGTAAACAATCTCTCTAAATGTAAACACTACAAATATAAACGGACTCTAAATGTCAACAAAGTCTCTAAATTTAAACAAAGAATACAAATGTAAACAAAGACTATAAATGTTAAGAAAGTCTACAACTGTAAACAAAGACTACAAATGTAAACAAAGACACTAAACGTAAACAAAAACTACAAACGTAAACAGACTAAGTGTAAACAGACAACAAATGTAAACAAAGCCTCTAAATATAAACAAAGTATCTAAATGTAAGCAGACTACAAATGTAAACAAAGAATACAAATGTAAACAAAAAGCACAAATGTTAAGTGACTCAAACTGTAAACAAACTCTCTAAATGTAAACAAAGTCTACAAATGTAAACAGACTATAAATGAAAACAGACTCTAAATGCAAACAGACTAAAATTGTAAACAAAGACTACATATGTAAACAGACTCTAAATGTAAACAAAGACTGCAAATGTAAACATAGACTTAAATGTATACAAACGCTACAAATGTAAACAAAGTCTCTATATGTAAAGAAGGTCTCTAAATTCAAAGAAAGATTACAAATGTAAAAAAAGACTACAAATGTAAACAAAGACTACAAATATAAACAAAGACTCTAAATAAAACAGACTACAAATGTAAACAAAAACTACAAACGTAAGCTAACACTCTAAATGTAGACAAAGACTACAAATGTAAACAAAGACTGCAAACGTAAACAAAGACTCTATATGTAAACAATCTAAATGTATAGAAAGACTACATATGTAAACAAAGAATTTAAATGTAAACAAAGTCTAAAAATGTAAACAAAGACTACAAACGTAAACAAAGACTCTAAATATAAAGGTCTCTAAATGCAAACAAAGATTACAAATATAAACAACGACTACAAATGTAAACAAAACTAAATGTAAACAAATACTAGAAATAAACACAAAGACTCTAAATGTAACCAAAGATTGCAAACGTAAACAAAGTCTCTAAATGTAAACAAATAATAAAAATGTAAACAAAGACACTAAATGTAATAAAAAACTCTGGGTATAAACAAGGACTCTAGGTGTAAACAAGGACTACAAATGTAAACAGACTCTAAATGTAAAAAAAGCCTAAAAATAAAAACAAAGACTCTAAATGTAAACAAAGGCTCTAAATGTAAACAAACGCGCTATATGTAAACAAAGACACTAAATGGAACTCTAAATGTAAACAAAGAATAAAAATGTAAACAAAGACTACAAATGTAAACAAAGACACAAAATGGGACTCTAAATGTAAACAAAAAATAAAATTGTAAACAAAACTAAAAGTAAACAAATACTACAAATATAAACAACGACTACAAATGTAAGCAAAACTAAATGTAAACAAAACTAAATGTAAACAAATACTAGAAATATAAACAAAGACTCTAAATGTAACCAAAATCTCTTGGTGTAAACAAGGACTCTAGGTGTAAAAAAGGCTACAAATGTAAACAAAGACTCTAAATGTAAAGAAGGTCTCTAAATTCAAAGAAAGATTACAAATGTAAACAAAGACTACAAATGTAAACAAAAACTACAAACGTAAACTAACACTCTAAATGTAGACAAAGACTACAAATGTAAACAAAGACTGCAAACGTAAACAAAGACTCTATATGTAAACAATCTAAATGTATAGAAAGACTACATATGTAAACAAAGAATTTAAATGTAAATAAAGACTACAAATGTAAACAAAGACCTTAAATGTAAACAGACTAAATTAAAACAAAGACTAAAAATGTAAACAAAGTCTACAAACGTAAACAAAGACTCTAAATATAAAGAAGGTCTTTAAATGCAAACAAAGATTACAAATGCAAACAAAGACTACAAATGTAAACAAAGACTACAAACGTAAACTAACACTCTAAATGTAAACAAAGACTACAAATGTAAACAAAACTAAAAGTAAACAAATACTACAAATATAAACAACGACTACAAATGTAAACAAAACTAAATGGAAACAAATACTAGAAATATAAACAAAGACTCTAAATGTAACTAAAGATTGCAAACGTAAACAAAGTCTCTAAATGTAAACAAATAATAAAAATGTAAACAAATAATAAAAATGTAAACAAATGATAAAAATGTAAACAAAGACTCTAAATGTAATAAAAAACTCTGGGTATAAACAAGGACTACAAATGTAAACAGACTCTAAATGTAAACAAAGCCTAAAAATAAAAACAAAGACTCTAAATGTAAACAAAGGCTAAAAATGTAAACAAAGACTAAAAATGTAAACAAAGGCTCTAAATGTAAACAAACGCGCTATATGTAAACAAAGAGTCTAAATGGAACTCTAAATGTAAACAAAGAATAAAAATGTAAACAAAGACTACAAATGTAAACAAAGACACAAAATGGGACTCTAAATGTAAACAAAAAATAAAAATGTAAACAAAACTAAAAGTAAACAAATACTACAAATATAAACGACGACAAATGTAAACAAAACTAAATGTAAACAATACTAAATGTAAACAAATACTAGAAATATAAACAAAGACTCTAAATGTAACCAAAATCTCTTGGTGTAAACAGGGACTCGGTGCAAAAAAGGACTACAAATGTAAACAAAGTCTCTAAATATAAACAAAGTCTAAATGTAAACAAAGACTACAAGTGTAAACAAGGACTACAAATGTAAAAAAACTCTACATGTAAACAATCTCTCTAAATGTAAACAAAGAATAAAAATGTAAACAAAGACTATAAATGTTAAGAAAGTCTACAACTGTAAACAAAGACTACAAATGTAAACAAAGACACTAAACGTAAACAAAAACTACAAACGTAAACAGACTCTAAGTGTAAACAGACAACAGATGTAAACAAAGCCTCTAAATATAAACAAAGTATCTAAATGTAAGCAGACTACAAATGTAAACAAAGAGCACAAATGTTCAGTGACTCAAACTGTAAACAAACTCTCTAAATGTAAACAAAGTCTACAAATGTAAACAGACTATAAATGAAAACAGACTCTAAATGCAAACAGACTAAAAATGTATACAAAGACTAAAAATGTATACAAAGATGTAAACAGACTCTAAATGTAAACAAAGACTGCAAATGTAAACATAGACCTAAATGTAAACAAAGACTACAAATGTAAACAAAGACTCTATATGTAAACAAAGTCTAAAAATGTAAACAAAGCCTCTAAATATAAACAAAGTATCTAAATGTAAGCAGACTACAAATGTAAACAAAGAGCACAAATGTTCAGTGACTCAAACTGTAAACAAACTCTCTAAATGTAAACAAAGTCTACAAATGTAAACAGACTATAAATGAAAACAGACTCTAAATGCAAACAGACTAAAAATGTATACAAAGACTACATATGTAAACAGACTCTAAATGTAAACAAAGACTGCAAATGTAAACATAGACCTAAATGTAAACAAAGACTACAAATGTAAACAAAGACTCTATATGTAAACAAAGTCTAAAAATGTAAACAAAGTCTAAAAATGCAAACAAAGGCTACAAATGTAAACAAAGACTCTAAATGTAAAGAAGGTCTCTAAATTCAAAGAAAGATTACAAATGTAAACAAAGACTACAAATATAAACAAAGACTCTAAATAAAACAGACTACAAATGTAAACAAAAACTATAAACGTAAACTAACACTCTAAATGAAGACAAAAACTACAAATGTAAACAAAGACGGCAAACGTAAACAAAGACTCTATATGTAAACAAACTAAATGTATAGAAAGACTACACATGTAAACAAGGATTTAAATGTAAATAAAGACTGCAAATGTAAACAAAGACCTTAAATGTAAACAGACTCTAAATTAAAACAAAGACTAAAAATGTAAACAAAGACTACAAATGTAAACAAAGACTCTAAATATAAAGAAGGTCTCTAAATGCAAACAAAGATTACAAATGTAAACAAAGACTACAAATGTAAACAAAAACTACAAACGTAACCTAACACTCTAAATGTAAACAAAGACTACAAATGTAAACAAAACTAAAAGTAAACAAATACTACAAATACAAACAACGACTACAAATGTAAACAAAACTAAATGTAAAAAAATACTAGAACTATAAACAAAGACTCTAAATGTAACCAAAGATTGCAAACGTAAACAAAGTCTCTAAATGTAAACAAATAATAAAAATGTAAACAAAGACTCAAAATGTAATAAAAAACTCTGTGTATAAACAAGGACTCTAGGTGTAAACAAGGACTACAAATGTAAACAGACTCTAAATGTAAACAAAGCCTAAAAATAAAAACAAAGACTCTAAATGTAAACAAAGGCTAAAAATGTAAACAAAGACTAAAATTGTAAACAAAGTCTCTAAATGTAAACAAATAATAAAAATGTAAACAAAGACTCTAAATGTAATAAAAAACTCTGGGTATAAACAAGGACTCTAGGTGTAAACAAGGACTACAAATGTAAACAGACTCTAAATGTAAACAAAGCCTAAAAATAAAAACAAAGACTCTAAATGTAAACAAAGGCTCTAAATGTAAACAAACGCGCTATATGTAAACAAAGACACTAAATGGAACTCTAAATGTAAACAAAGAATAAAAATGTAAACAAAGACACAAAATGGGACTCTAAATGTAAACAAAAAATAAAATTGTAAACAAAACTAAAAGTAAACAAATACTACAAATATAAACAACGACTACAAATGTAAGCAAAACTAAATGTAAACAAAACTAAATGTAAACAAATACTAGAAATATAAACAAAGACTCTAAATGTAACCAAAATCTCTTGGTGTAAACAAGGACTCTAGGTGTAAAAAAGGCTACAAATGTAAACAAAGACTCTAAATGTAAAGAAGGTCTCTAAATTCAAAGAAAGATTACAAATGTAAACAAAGACTACAAATGTAAACAAAAACTACAAACGTAAACTAACACTCTAAATGTAGACAAAGACTACAAATGTAAACAAAGACTGCAAACGTAAACAAAGACTCTATATGTAAACAATCTAAATGTATAGAAAGACTACATATGTAAACAAAGAATTTAAATGTAAATAAAGACTACAAATGTAAACAAAGACCTTAAATGTAAACAGACTAAATTAAAACAAAGACTAAAAATGTAAACAAAGACTACAAACGTAAACAAAGACTCTAAATATAAAGAAGGTCTTTAAATGCAAACAAAGATTACAAATGCAAACAAAGACTACAAATGTAAACAAAGACTATAAATGGAAAAAGACTACAAACGTAAACAAAAACTACAAACGTAAACTAACACTCTAAATGTAAACAAAGACTACAAATGTAAACAAAACTAAAAGTAAACAAATACTACAAATATAAACAACGACTACAAATGTACACAAAACTAAATGGAAACAAATACTAGAAATATAAACAAAGACTCTAAATGTAACTAAAGATTGCAAACGTAAACAAAGTCTCTAAATGTAAACAAATAATAAAAATGTAAACAAATAATAAAAATGTAAACAAATGATAAAAATGTAAACAAAGACTCTAAATGTAATAAAAAACTCTGGGTATAAACAAGGACTACAAATGTAAACAGACTCTAAATGTAAACAAAGCCTAAAAATAAAAACAAAGACTCTAAATGTAAACAAAGGCTAAAAATGTAAACAAAGACTAAAAATGTAAACAAAGGCTCTAAATGTAAACAAACGCGCTATATGTAAAGAAAGAGTCTAAATGGAACTCTAAATGTAAACAAAGAATAAAAATGTAAACAAAGACTACAAATGTAAACAAAGACACAAAATGGGACTCTAAATGTAAACAAAAAATAAAAATGTAAACAAAACTAAAAGTAAACAAATACTACAAATATAAACAACGACTACAAATGTAAACAAAACTAAATGTAAACAATACTAAATGTAAACAAATACTAGAAATATAAACAAAGACTCTAAATGTAACCAAAATCTCTTGGTGTAAACAGGGACTCTAGGTGCAAAAAAGGACTACAAATGTAAACAAAGTCTCTAAATATAAACAAAGTCTAAATGTAAACAAAGACTACAAGTGTAAACAAGAACTACAAATGTAAAAAAAACTCTACATGTAAACAATCTCTCTAAATGTAAACAAAGAATAAAAATGTAAACAAAGACTATAAATGTTAAGAAAGTCTACAACTGTAAACAAAGACTACAAATGTAAACAAAGACACTAAACGTAAACAAAAACTACAAACGTAAACAGACTCTAAGTGTAAACAGACAACAGATGTAAACAAAGCCTCTAAATATAAACAAAGTATCTAAATGTAAGCAGACTACAAATGTAAACAAAGAGCACAAATGTTCAGTGACTCAAACTGTAAACAAACTCTCTAAATGTAAACAAAGTCTACAAATGTAAACAGACTATAAATGAAAACAGACTCTAAATGCAAACAGACTAAAAATGTATACAAAGACTAAAAATGTATACAAAGATGTAAACAGACTCTAAATGTAAACAAAGACTGCAAATGTAAACATAGACCTAAATGTAAACAAAGACTACAAATGTAAACAAAGACTCTATATGTAAACAAAGTCTAAAAATGTAAACAAAGCCTCTAAATATAAACAAAGTATCTAAATGTAAGCAGACTACAAATGTAAACAAAGAGCACAAATGTTCAGTGACTCAAACTGTAAACAAACTCTCTAAATGTAAACAAAGTCTACAAATGTAAACAGACTATAAATGAAAACAGACTCTAAATGCAAACAGACTAAAAATGTATACAAAGACTACATATGTAAACAGACTCTAAATGTAAACAAAGACTGCAAATGTAAACATAGACCTAAATGTAAACAAAGACTACAAATGTAAACAAAGACTCTATATGTAAACAAAGTCTAAAAATGTAAACAAAGTTAAAAATGCAAACAAAGGCTACAAATGTAAACAAAAACTATAAACGTAAACTAACACTCTAAATGTAGACAAAAACTACAAATGTAAACAAAGACGGCAAACGTAAACAAAGACTCTATATGTAAACAAACTAAATGTATAGAAAGACTACACATGTAAACAAGGATTTAAATGTAAATAAAGACTGCAAATGTAAACAAAGACCTTAAATGTAAACAGACTCTAAATTAAAACAAAGACAAAAAATGTAAACAAAGACTACAAATGTAAACAAAGACTCTAAATATAAAGAAGGTCTCTAAATGCAAACAAAGATTACAAATGTAAACAAAGACTACAAATGTAAACAAAAACTACAAACGTAACCTAACACTCTAAATGTAAACAAAGACTACAAATGTAAACAAAACTAAAAGTAAACAAATACTACAAATATAAACAACGACTACAAATGTAAACAAAACTAAATGTAAAAAAATACTAGAACTATAAACAAAGACTCTAAATGTAACCAAAGATTGCAAACGTAAACAAAGTCTCTAAATGTAAACAAATAATAAAAATGTAAACAAAGACTCAAAATGTAATAAAAAACTCTGTGTATAAACAAGGACTCTAGGTGTAAACAAGGACTACAAATGTAAACAGACTCTAAATGTAAACAAAGCCTAAAAATAAAAACAAATACTCTAAATGTAAACAAAGGCTAAAAATGTAAACAAAGACTAAAAATGTAAACAAAGTCTCTAAATGTAAACAAATAATAAAAATGTAAACAAAGACTCTAAATGTAATAAAAAACTCTGGGTATAAACAAGGACTCTAGGTGTAAACAAGGACTACAAATGTAAACAGACTCTAAATGTAAACAAAGCCTAAAAATAAAAACAAAGACTCTAAATGTAAACAAAGGCTCTAAATGTAAACAAACGCGCTATATGTAAACAAAGACACTAAATGGAACTCTAAATGTAAACAAAGAATAAAAATGTAAACAAAGACACAAAATGGGACTCTAAATGTAAACAAAAAATAAAATTGTAAACAAAACTAAAAGTAAACAAATACTACAAATATAAACAACGACTACAAATGTAAGCAAAACTAAATGTAAACAAAACTAAATGTAAACAAATACTAGAAATATAAACAAAGACTCTAAATGTAACCAAAATCTCTTGGTGTAAACAAGGACTCTAGGTGTAAAAAAGGCTACAAATGTAAACAAAGACTCTAAATGTAAAGAAGGTCTCTAAATTCAAAGAAAGATTACAAATGTAAACAAAGACTACAAATGTAAACAAAAACTACAAACGTAAACTAACACTCTAAATGTAGACAAAGACTACAAATGTAAACAAAGACTGCAAACGTAAACAAAGACTCTATATGTAAACAATCTAAATGTATAGAAAGACTACATATGTAAACAAAGAATTTAAATGTAAATAAAGACTACAAATGTAAACAAAGACCTTAAATGTAAACAGACTAAATTAAAACAAAGACTAAAAATGTAAACAAAGACTACAAACGTAAACAAAGACTCTAAATATAAAGAAGGTCTTTAAATGCAAACAAAGATTACAAATGCAAACAAAGACTACAAATGTAAACAAAGACTATAAATGGAAAAAGACTACAAATGTAAACAAAAACTACAAACGTAAACTAACACTCTAAATGTAAACAAAGACTACAAATGTAAACAAAACTAAAAGTAAACAAATACTACAAATATAAACAACGACTACAAATGTACACAAAACTAAATGGAAACAAATACTAGAAATATAAACAAAGACTCTAAATGTAACTAAAGATTGCAAACGTAAACAAAGTCTCTAAATGTAAACAAATAATAAAAATGTAAACAAATAATAAAAATGTAAACAAATGATAAAAATGTAAACAAAGACTCTAAATGTAATAAAAAACTCTGGGTATAAACAAGGACTACAAATGTAAACAGACTCTAAATGTAAACAAAGCCTAAAAATAAAAACAAAGACTCTAAATGTAAACAAAGGCTAAAAATGTAAACAAAGACTAAAAATGTAAACAAAGGCTCTAAATGTAAACAAACGCGCTATATGTAAAGAAAGAGTCTAAATGGAACTCTAAATGTAAACAAAGAATAAAAATGTAAACAAAGACTACAAATGTAATCAAAGACACAAAATGGGACTCTAAATGTAAACAAAAAATAAAAATGTAAACAAAACTAAAAGTAAACAAATACTACAAATATAAACAACGACTACAAATGTAAACAAAACTAAATGTAAACAATACTAAATGTAAACAAATACTAGAAATATAAACAAAGACTCTAAATGTAACCAAAATCTCTTGGTGTAAACAGGGACTCTAGGTGCAAAAAAGGACTACAAATGTAAACAAAGTCTCTAAATATAAACAAAGTCTAAATGTAAACAAAGACTACAAGTGTAAACAAGAACTACAAATGTAAAAAAAACTCTACATGTAAACAATCTCTCTAAATGTAAACAAAGAATAAAAATGTAAACAAAGACTATAAATGTTAAGAAAGTCTACAACTGTAAACAAAGACTACAAATGTAAACAAAGACACTAAACGTAAACAAAAACTACAAACGTAAACAGACTCTAAGTGTAAACAGACAACAGATGTAAACAAAGCCTCTAAATATAAACAAAGTATCTAAATGTAAGCAGACTACAAATGTAAACAAAGAGCACAAATGTTCAGTGACTCAAACTGTAAACAAACTCTCTAAATGTAAACAAAGTCTACAAATGTAAACAGACTATAAATGAAAACAGACTCTAAATGCAAACAGACTAAAAATGTATACAAAGACTAAAAATGTATACAAAGATGTAAACAGACTCTAAATGTAAACAAAGACTGCAAATGTAAACATAGACCTAAATGTAAACAAAGACTACAAATGTAAACAAAGACTCTATATGTAAACAAAGTCTAAAAATGTAAACAAAGCCTCTAAATATAAACAAAGTATCTAAATGTAAGCAGACTACAAATGTAAACAAAGAGCACAAATGTTCAGTGACTCAAACTGTAAACAAACTCTCTAAATGTAAACAAAGTCTACAAATGTAAACAGACTATAAATGAAAACAGACTCTAAATGCAAACAGACTAAAAATGTATACAAAGACTACATATGTAAACAGACTCTAAATGTAAACAAAGACTGCAAATGTAAACATAGACCTAAATGTAAACAAAGACTACAAATGTAAACAAAGACTCTATATGTAAACAAAGTCTAAAAATGTAAACAAAGTTAAAAATGCAAACAAAGGCTACAAATGTAAACAAAAACTATAAACGTAAACTAACACTCTAAATGTAGACAAAAACTACAAATGTAAACAAAGACGGCAAACGTAAACAAAGACTCTATATGTAAACAAACTAAATGTATAGAAAGACTACACATGTAAACAAGGATTTAAATGTAAATAAAGACTGCAAATGTAAACAAAGACCTTAAATGTAAACAGACTCTAAATTAAAACAAAGACAAAAAATGTAAACAAAGACTACAAATGTAAACAAAGACTCTAAATATAAAGAAGGTCTCTAAATGCAAACAAAGATTACAAATGTAAACAAAGACTACAAATGTAAACAAAAACTACAAACGTAACCTAACACTCTAAATGTAAACAAAGACTACAAATGTAAACAAAACTAAAAGTAAACAAATACTACAAATATAAACAACGACTACAAATGTAAACAAAACTAAATGTAAAAAAATACTAGAACTATAAACAAAGACTCTAAATGTAACCAAAGATTGCAAACGTAAACAAAGTCTCTAAATGTAAACAAATAATAAAAATGTAAACAAAGACTCAAAATGTAATAAAAAACTCTGTGTATAAACAAGGACTCTAGGTGTAAACAAGGACTACAAATGTAAACAGACTCTAAATGTAAACAAAGCCTAAAAATAAAAACAAAGACTCTAAATGTAAACAAAGGCTAAAAATGTAAACAAAGACTAAAAATGTAAACAAAGTCTCTAAATGTAAACAAATAATAAAAATGTAAACAAAGACTCTAAATGTAATAAAAATCTCTGGGTATAAACAAGGACTCTAGGTGTAAACAAGGACTACAAATGTAAACAGACTCTAAATGTAAACAAAGCCTAAAAATAAAAACAAAGACTCTAAATGTAAACAAAGGCTCTAAATGTAAACAAACGCGCTATATGTAAACAAAGACACTAAATGGAACTCTAAATGTAAACAAAGAATAAAAATGTAAACAAAGACACAAAATGGGACTCTAAATGTAAACAAAAAATAAAATTGTAAACAAAACTAAAAGTAAACAAATACTACAAATATAAACAACGACTACAAATGTAAGCAAAACTAAATGTAAACAAAACTAAATGTAAACAAATACTAGAAATATAAACAAAGACTCTAAATGTAACCAAAATCTCTTGGTGTAAACAAGGACTCTAGGTGTAAAAAAGGCTACAAATGTAAACAAAGACTCTAAATGTAAAGAAGGTCTCTAAATTCAAAGAAAGATTACAAATGTAAACAAAGACTACAAATGTAAACAAAAACTACAAACGTAAACTAACACTCTAAATGTAGACAAAGACTACAAATGTAAACAAAGACTGCAAACGTAAACAAAGACTCTATATGTAAACAATCTAAATGTATAGAAAGACTACATATGTAAACAAAGAATTTAAATGTAAATAAAGACTACAAATGTAAACAAAGACCTTAAATGTAAACAGACTAAATTAAAACAAAGACTAAAAATGTAAACAAAGACTACAAACGTAAACAAAGACTCTAAATATAAAGAAGGTCTTTAAATGCAAACAAAGATTACAAATGCAAACAAAGACTACAAATGTAAACAAAGACTATAAATGGAAAAAGACTACAAATGTAAACAAAAACTACAAACGTAAACTAACACTCTAAATGTAAACAAAGACTACAAATGTAAACAAAACTAAAAGTAAACAAATACTACAAATACAAACAACGACTACAAATGTAAACAAAACTAAATGTAAAAAAATACTAGAACTATAAACAAAGACTCTAAATGTAACCAAAGATTGCAAACGTAAAAAAAGTCTCTAAATGTAAACAAATAATAAAAATGTAAACAAAGACTCAAAATGTAATAAAAAACTCTGTGTATAAACAAGGACTCTAGGTGTAAACAAGGACTACAAATGTAAACAGACTCTAAATGTAAACAAAGCCTAAAAATAAAAACAAAGACTCTAAATGTAAACAAAGGCTAAAAATGTAAACAAAGACTAAAAATGTAAACAAAGTCTCTAAATGTAAACAAATAATAAAAATGTAAACAAAGACTCTAAATGTAATAAAAAACTCTGGGTATAAACAAGGACTCTAGGTGTAAACAAGGACTACAAATGTAAACAGACTCTAAACGTAAACAAAGCCTAAAAATAAAAACAAAGACTCTAAATGTAAACAAAGGCTCTAAATGTAAACAAACGCGCTATATGTAAACAAAGACACTAAATGGAACTCTAAATGTAAACAAAGAATAAAAATGTAAACAAAGACACAAAATGGGACTCTAAATGTAAACAAAAAATAAAATTGTAAACAAAACTAAAAGTAAACAAATACTACAAATATAAACAACGACTACAAATGTAAGCAAAACTAAATGTAAACAAAACTAAATGTAAACAAATACTAGAAATATAAACAAAGACTCTAAATGTAACCAAAATCTCTTGGTGTAAACAAGGACTCTAGGTGTAAAAAAGGCTACAAATGTAAACAAAGACTCTTAATGTAAAGAAGGTCTCTAAATTCAAAGAAAGATTACAAATGTAAACAAAGACTACAAATGTAAACAAAAACTACAAACGTAAACTAACACTCTAAATGTAGACAAAGACTACAAATGTAAACAAAGACTGCAAACGTAAACAAAGACTCTATATGTAAACAATCTAAATGTATAGAAAGACTACATATGTAAACAAAGAATTTAAATGTAAATAAAGACTACAAATGTAAACAAAGACCTTAAATGTAAACAGACTAAATTAAAACAAAGACTAAAAATGTAAACAAAGACTACAAACGTAAACAAAGACTCTAAATATAAAGAAGGTCTTTAAATGCAAACAAAGATTACAAATGCAAACAAAGACTACAAATGTAAACAAAGACTATAAATGGAAAAAGACTACAAATGTAAACAAAAACTACAAACGTAAACTAACACTCTAAATGTAAACAAAGACTACAAATGTAAACAAAACTAAAAGTAAACAAATACTACAAATATAAACAACGACTACAAATGTACACAAAACTAAATGGAAACAAATACTAGAAATATAAACAAAGACTCTAAATGTAACTAAAGATTGCAAACGTAAACAAAGTCTCTAAATGTAAACAAATAATAAAAATGTAAACAAATAATAAAAATGTAAACAAATGATAAAAATGTAAACAAAGACTCTAAATGTAATAAAAAAACTCTGGGTATAAACAAGGACTACAAATGTAAACAGACTCTAAATGTAAACAAAGCCTAAAAATAAAAACAAAGACTCTAAATGTAAACAAAGGCTAAAAATGTAAACAAAGACTAAAAATGTAAACAAAGGCTCTAAATGTAAACAAACGCGCTATATGTAAAGAAAGAGTCTAAATGGAACTCTAAATGTAAACAAAGAATAAAAATGTAAACAAAGACTACAAATGTAAACAAAGACACAAAATGGGACTCTAAATGTAAACAAAAAATAAAAATGTAAACAAAACTAAAAGTAAACAAATACTACAAATATAAACAACGACTACAAATGTAAACAAAACTAAATGTAAACAATACTAAATGTAAACAAATACTAGAAATATAAACAAAGACTCTAAATGTAACCAAAATCTCTTGGTGTAAACAGGGACTCTAGGTGCAAAAAAGGACTACAAATGTAAACAAAGTCTCTAAATATAAACAAAGTCTAAATGTAAACAAAGACTACAAGTGTAAACAAGAACTACAAATGTAAAAAAAACTCTACATGTAAACAATCTCTCTAAATGTAAACAAAGAATAAAAATGTAAACAAAGACTATAAATGTTAAGAAAGTCTACAACTGTAAACAAAGACTACAAATGTAAACAAAGACACTAAACGTAAACAAAAACTACAAACGTAAACAGACTCTAAGTGTAAACAGACAACAGATGTAAACAAAGCCTCTAAATATAAACAAAGTATCTAAATGTAAGCAGACTACAAATGTAAACAAAGAGCACAAATGTTCAGTGACTCAAACTGTAAACAAACTCTCTAAATGTAAACAAAGTCTACAAATGTAAACAGACTATAAATGAAAACAGACTCTAAATGCAAACAGACTAAAAATGTATACAAAGACTAAAAATGTATACAAAGATGTAAACAGACTCTAAATGTAAACAAAGACTGCAAATGTAAACATAGACCTAAATGTAAACAAAGACTACAAATGTAAACAAAGACTCTATATGTAAACAAAGTCTAAAAATGTAAACAAAGCCTCTAAATATAAACAAAGTATCTAAATGTAAGCAGACTACAAATGTAAACAAAGAGCACAAATGTTCAGTGACTCAAACTGTAAACAAACTCTCTAAATGTAAACAAAGTCTACAAATGTAAACAGACTATAAATGAAAACAGACTCTAAATGCAAACAGACTAAAAATGTATACAAAGACTACATATGTAAACAGACTCTAAATGTAAACAAAGACTGCAAATGTAAACATAGACCTAAATGTAAACAAAGACTACAAATGTAAACAAAGACTCTATATGTAAACAAAGTCTAAAAATGTAAACAAAGTTAAAAATGCAAACAAAGGCTACAAATGTAAACAAAAACTATAAACGTAAACTAACACTCTAAATGTAGACAAAAACTACAAATGTAAACAAAGACGGCAAACGTAAACAAAGACTCTATATGTAAACAAACTAAATGTATAGAAAGACTACACATGTAAACAAGGATTTAAATGTAAATAAAGACTGCAAATGTAAACAAAGACCTTAAATGTAAACAGACTCTAAATTAAAACAAAGACAAAAAATGTAAACAAAGACTACAAATGTAAACAAAGACTCTAAATATAAAGAAGGTCTCTAAATGCAAACAAAGATTACAAATGTAAACAAAGACTACAAATGTAAACAAAAACTACAAACGTAACCTAACACTCTAAATGTAAACAAAGACTACAAATGTAAACAAAACTAAAAGTAAACAAATACTACAAATATAAACAACGACTACAAATGTAAACAAAACTAAATGTAAAAAAATACTAGAACTATAAACAAAGACTCTAAATGTAACCAAAGATTGCAAACGTAAACAAAGTCTCTAAATGTAAACAAATAATAAAAATGTAAACAAAGACTCAAAATGTAATAAAAAACTCTGTGTATAAACAAGGACTCTAGGTGTAAACAAGGACTACAAATGTAAACAGACTCTAAATGTAAACAAAGCCTAAAAATAAAAACAAAGACTCTAAATGTAAACAAAGGCTAAAAATGTAAACAAAGACTAAAAATGTAAACAAAGTCTCTAAATGTAAACAAATAATAAAAATGTAAACAAAGACTCTAAATGTAATAAAAATCTCTGGGTATAAACAAGGACTCTAGGTGTAAACAAGGACTACAAATGTAAACAGACTCTAAATGTAAACAAAGCCTAAAAATAAAAACAAAGACTCTAAATGTAAACAAAGGCTCTAAATGTAAACAAACGCGCTATATGTAAACAAAGACACTAAATGGAACTCTAAATGTAAACAAAGAATAAAAATGTAAACAAAGACACAAAATGGGACTCTAAATGTAAACAAAAAATAAAATTGTAAACAAAACTAAAAGTAAACAAATACTACAAATATAAACAACGACTACAAATATAAGCAAAACTAAATGTAAACAAAACTAAATGTAAACAAATACTAGAAATATAAACAAAGACTCTAAATGTAACCAAAATCTCTTGGTGTAAACAAGGACTCTAGGTGTAAAAAAGGCTACAAATGTAAACAAAGACTCTAAATGTAAAGAAGGTCTCTAAATTCAAAGAAAGATTACAAATGTAAACAAAGACTACAAATGTAAACAAAAACTACAAACGTAAACTAACACTCTAAATGTAGACAAAGACTACAAATGTAAACAAAGACTGCAAACGTAAACAAAGACTCTATATGTAAACAATCTAAATGTATAGAAAGACTACATATGTAAACAAAGAATTTAAATGTAAATAAAGACTACAAATGTAAACAAAGACCTTAAATGTAAACAGACTAAATTAAAACAAAGACTAAAAATGTAAACAAAGACTACAAACGTAAACAAAGACTCTAAATATAAAGAAGGTCTTTAAATGCAAACAAAGATTACAAATGCAAACAAAGACTACAAATGTAAACAAAGACTATAAATGGAAAAAGACTACAAATGTAAACAAAAACTACAAACGTAAACTAACACTCTAAATGTAAACAAAGACTACAAATGTAAACAAAACTAAAAGTAAACAAATACTACAAATATAAACAACGACTACAAATGTAAACAAAACTAAATGTAAAAAAATACTAGAACTATAAACAAAGACTCTAAATGTAACCAAAGATTGCAAACGTAAAAAAAGTCTCTAAATGTAAACAAATAATAAAAATGTAAACAAAGACTCAAAATGTAATAAAAAACTCTGTGTATAAACAAGGACTCTAGGTGTAAACAAGGACTACAAATGTAAACAGACTCTAAATGTAAACAAAGCCTAAAAATAAAAACAAAGACTCTAAATGTAAACAAAGGCTAAAAATGTAAACAAAGACTAAAAATGTAAACAAAGTCTCTAAATGTAAACAAATAATAAAAATGTAAACAAAGACTCTAAATGTAATAAAAAACTCTGGGTATAAACAAGGACTCTAGGTGTAAACAAGGACTACAAATGTAAACAGACTCTAAATGTAAACAAAGCCTAAAAATAAAAACAAAGACTCTAAATGTAAACAAAGGCTCTAAATGTAAACAAACGCGCTATATGTAAACAAAGACACTAAATGGAACTCTAAATGTAAACAAAGAATAAAAATGTAAACAAAGACACAAAATGGGACTCTAAATGTAAACAAAAAATAAAATTGTAAACAAAACTAAAAGTAAACAAATACTACAAATATAAACAACGACTACAAATGTAAGCAAAACTAAATGTAAACAAAACTAAGTGTAAACAAATACTAGAAATATAAACAAAGACTCTAAATGTAACCAAAATCTCTTGGTGTAAACAAGGACTCTAGGTGTAAAAAAGGCTACAAATGTAAACAAAGACTCTTAATGTAAAGAAGGTCTCTAAATTCAAAGAAAGATTACAAATGTAAACAAAGACTACAAATGTAAACAAAAACTACAAACGTAAACTAACACTCTAAATGTAGACAAAGACTACAAATGTAAACAAAGACTGCAAACGTAAACAAAGACTCTATATGTAAACAATCTAAATGTATAGAAAGACTACATATGTAAACAAAGAATTTAAATGTAAATAAAGACTACAAATGTAAACAAAGACCTTAAATGTAAACAGACTAAATTAAAACAAAGACTAAAAATGTAAACAAAGACTACAAACGTAAACAAAGACTCTAAATATAAAGAAGGTCTTTAAATGCAAACAAAGATTACAAATGCAAACAAAGACTACAAATGTAAACAAAGACTATAAATGGAAAAAGACTACAAATGTAAACAAAAACTACAAACGTAAACTAACACTCTAAATGTAAACAAAGACTACAAATGTAAACAAAACTAAAAGTAAACAAATACTACAAATATAAACAACGACTACAAATGTACACAAAACTAAATGGAAACAAATACTAGAAATATAAACAAAGACTCTAAATGTAACTAAAGATTGCAAACGTAAACAAAGTCTCTAAATGTAAACAAATAATAAAAATGTAAACAAATAATAAAAATGTAAACAAATGATAAAAATGTAAACAAAGACTCTAAATGTAATAAAAAACTCTGGGTATAAACAAGGACTACAAATGTAAACAGACTCTAAATGTAAACAAAGCCTAAAAATAAAAACAAAGACTCTAAATGTAAACAAAGGCTAAAAATGTAAACAAAGACTAAAAATGTAAACAAAGGCTCTAAATGTAAACAAACGCGCTATATGTAAAGAAAGAGTCTAAATGGAACTCTAAATGTAAACAAAGAATAAAAATGTAAACAAAGACTACAAATGTAAACAAAGACACAAAATGGGACTCTAAATGTAAACAAAAAATAAAAATGTAAACAAAACTAAAAGTAAACAAATACTACAAATATAAACAACGACTACAAATGTAAACAAAACTAAATGTAAACAATACTAAATGTAAACAAATACTAGAAATATAAACAAAGACTCTAAATGTAACCAAAATCTCTTGGTGTAAACAGGGACTCTAGGTGCAAAAAAGGACTACAAATGTAAACAAAGTCTCTAAATATAAACAAAGTCTAAATGTAAACAAAGACTACAAGTGTAAACAAGAACTACAAATGTAAAAAAAACTCTACATGTAAACAATCTCTCTAAATGTAAACAAAGAATAAAAATGTAAACAAAGACTATAAATGTTAAGAAAGTCTACAACTGTAAACAAAGACTACAAATGTAAACAAAGACACTAAACGTAAACAAAAACTACAAACGTAAACAGACTCTAAGTGTAAACAGACAACAGATGTAAACAAAGCCTCTAAATATAAACAAAGTATCTAAATGTAAGCAGACTACAAATGTAAACAAAGAGCACAAATGTTCAGTGACTCAAACTGTAAACAAACTCTCTAAATGTAAACAAAGTCTACAAATGTAAACAGACTATAAATGAAAACAGACTCTAAATGCAAACAGACTAAAAATGTATACAAAGACTAAAAATGTATACAAAGATGTAAACAGACTCTAAATGTAAACAAAGACTGCAAATGTAAACATAGACCTAAATGTAAACAAAGACTACAAATGTAAACAAAGACTCTATATGTAAACAAAGTCTAAAAATGTAAACAAAGCCTCTAAATATAAACAAAGTATCTAAATGTAAGCAGACTACAAATGTAAACAAAGAGCACAAATGTTCAGTGACTCAAACTGTAAACAAACTCTCTAAATGTAAACAAAGTCTACAAATGTAAACAGACTATAAATGAAAACAGACTCTAAATGCAAACAGACTAAAAATGTATACAAAGACTACATATGTAAACAGACTCTAAATGTAAACAAAGACTGCAAATGTAAACATAGACCTAAATGTAAACAAAGACTACAAATGTAAACAAAGACTCTATATGTAAACAAAGTCTAAAAATGTAAACAAAGTTAAAAATGCAAACAAAGGCTACAAATGTAAACAAAAACTATAAACGTAAACTAACACTCTAAATGTAGACAAAAACTACAAATGTAAACAAAGACGGCAAACGTAAACAAAGACTCTATATGTAAACAAACTAAATGTATAGAAAGACTACACATGTAAACAAGGATTTAAATGTAAATAAAGACTGCAAATGTAAACAAAGACCTTAAATGTAAACAGACTCTAAATTAAAACAAAGACAAAAAATGTAAACAAAGACTACAAATGTAAACAAAGACTCTAAATATAAAGAAGGTCTCTAAATGCAAACAAAGATTACAAATGTAAACAAAGACTACAAATGTAAACAAAAACTACAAACGTAACCTAACACTCTAAATGTAAACAAAGACTACAAATGTAAACAAAACTAAAAGTAAACAAATACTACAAATATAAACAACGACTACAAATGTAAACAAAACTAAATGTAAAAAAATACTAGAACTATAAACAAAGACTCTAAATGTAACCAAAGATTGCAAACGTAAACAAAGTCTCTAAATGTAAACAAATAATAAAAATGTAAACAAAGACTCAAAATGTAATAAAAAACTCTGTGTATAAACAAGGACTCTAGGTGTAAACAAGGACTACAAATGTAAACAGACTCTAAATGTAAACAAAGCCTAAAAATAAAAACAAAGACTCTAAATGTAAACAAAGGCTAAAAATGTAAACAAAGACTAAAAATGTAAACAAAGTCTCTAAATGTAAACAAATAATAAAAATGTAAACAAAGACTCTAAATGTAATAAAAATCTCTGGGTATAAACAAGGACTCTAGGTGTAAACAAGGACTACAAATGTAAACAGACTCTAAATGTAAACAAAGCCTAAAAATAAAAACAAAGACTCTAAATGTAAACAAAGGCTCTAAATGTAAACAAACGCGCTATATGTAAACAAAGACACTAAATGGAACTCTAAATGTAAACAAAGAATAAAAATGTAAACAAAGACACAAAATGGGACTCTAAATGTAAACAAAAAATAAAATTGTAAACAAAACTAAAAGTAAACAAATACTACAAATATAAACAACGACTACAAATGTAAGCAAAACTAAATGTAAACAAAACTAAATGTAAACAAATACTAGAAATATAAACAAAGACTCTAAATGTAACCAAAATCTCTTGGTGTAAACAAGGACTCTAGGTGTAAAAAAGGCTACAAATGTAAACAAAGACTCTAAATGTAAAGAAGGTCTCTAAATTCAAAGAAAGATTACAAATGTAAACAAAGACTACAAATGTAAACAAAAACTACAAACGTAAACTAACACTCTAAATGTAGACAAAGACTACAAATGTAAACAAAGACTGCAAACGTAAACAAAGACTCTATATGTAAACAATCTAAATGTATAGAAAGACTACATATGTAAACAAAGAATTTAAATGTAAATAAAGACTACAAATGTAAACAAAGACCTTAAATGTAAACAGACTAAATTAAAACAAAGACTAAAAATGTAAACAAAGACTACAAACGTAAACAAAGACTCTAAATATAAAGAAGGTCTTTAAATGCAAACAAAGATTACAAATGCAAACAAAGACTACAAATGTAAACAAAGACTATAAATGGAAAAAGACTACAAATGTAAACAAAAACTACAAACGTAAACTAACACTCTAAATGTAAACAAAGACTACAAATGTAAACAAAACTAAAAGTAAACAAATACTACAAATATAAACAACGACTACAAATGTAAACAAAACTAAATGTAAAAAAATACTAGAACTATAAACAAAGACTCTAAATGTAACCAAAGATTGCAAACGTAAAAAAAGTCTCTAAATGTAAACAAATAATAAAAATGTAAACAAAGACTCAAAATGTAATAAAAAACTCTGTGTATAAACAAGGACTCTAGGTGTAAACAAGGACTACAAATGTAAACAGACTCTAAATGTAAACAAAGCCTAAAAATAAAAACAAAGACTCTAAATGTAAACAAAGGCTAAAAATGTAAACAAAGACTAAAAATGTAAACAAAGTCTCTAAATGTAAACAAATAATAAAAATGTAAACAAAGACTCTAAATGTAATAAAAAACTCTGGGTATAAACAAGGACTCTAGGTGTAAACAAGGACTACAAATGTAAACAGACTCTAAATGTAAACAAAGCCTAAAAATAAAAACAAAGACTCTAAATGTAAACAAAGGCTCTAAATGTAAACAAACGCGCTATATGTAAACAAAGACACTAAATGGAACTCTAAATGTAAACAAAGAATAAAAATGTAAACAAAGACACAAAATGGGACTCTAAATGTAAACAAAAAATAAAATTGTAAACAAAACTAAAAGTAAACAAATACTACAAATATAAACAACGACTACAAATGTAAGCAAAACTAAATGTAAACAAAACTAAGTGTAAACAAATACTAGAAATATAAACAAAGACTCTAAATGTAACCAAAATCTCTTGGTGTAAACAAGGACTCTAGGTGTAAAAAAGGCTACAAATGTAAACAAAGACTCTTAATGTAAAGAAGGTCTCTAAATTCAAAGAAAGATTACAAATGTAAACAAAGACTACAAATGTAAACAAAAACTACAAACGTAAACTAACACTCTAAATGTAGACAAAGACTACAAATGTAAACAAAGACTGCAAACGTAAACAAAGACTCTATATGTAAACAATCTAAATGTATAGAAAGACTACATATGTAAACAAAGAATTTAAATGTAAATAAAGACTACAAATGTAAACAAAGACCTTAAATGTAAACAGACTAAATTAAAACAAAGACTAAAAATGTAAACAAAGACTACAAACGTAAACAAAGACTCTAAATATAAAGAAGGTCTTTAAATGCAAACAAAGATTACAAATGCAAACAAAGACTACAAATGTAAACAAAGACTATAAATGGAAAAAGACTACAAATGTAAACAAAAACTACAAACGTAAACTAACACTCTAAATGTAAACAAAGACTACAAATGTAAACAAAACTAAAAGTAAACAAATACTACAAATATAAACAACGACTACAAATGTACACAAAACTAAATGGAAACAAATACTAGAAATATAAACAAAGACTCTAAATGTAACTAAAGATTGCAAACGTAAACAAAGTCTCTAAATGTAAACAAATAATAAAAATGTAAACAAATAATAAAAATGTAAACAAATGATAAAAATGTAAACAAAGACTCTAAATGTAATAAAAAACTCTGGGTATAAACAAGGACTACAAATGTAAACAGACTCTAAATGTAAACAAAGCCTAAAAATAAAAACAAAGACTCTAAATGTAAACAAAGGCTAAAAATGTAAACAAAGACTAAAAATGTAAACAAAGGCTCTAAATGTAAACAAACGCGCTATATGTAAAGAAAGAGTCTAAATGGAACTCTAAATGTAAACAAAGAATAAAAATGTAAACAAAGACTACAAATGTAAACAAAGACACAAAATGGGACTCTAAATGTAAACAAAAAATAAAAATGTAAACAAAACTAAAAGTAAACAAATACTACAAATATAAACAACGACTACAAATGTAAACAAAACTAAATGTAAACAATACTAAATGTAAACAAATACTAGAAATATAAACAAAGACTCTAAATGTAACCAAAATCTCTTGGTGTAAACAGGGACTCTAGGTGCAAAAAAGGACTACAAATGTAAACAAAGTCTCTAAATATAAACAAAGTCTAAATGTAAACAAAGACTACAAGTGTAAACAAGAACTACAAATGTAAAAAAAACTCTACATGTAAACAATCTCTCTAAATGTAAACAAAGAATAAAAATGTAAACAAAGACTATAAATGTTAAGAAAGTCTACAACTGTAAACAAAGACTACAAATGTAAACAAAGACACTAAACGTAAACAAAAACTACAAACGTAAACAGACTCTAAGTGTAAACAGACAACAGATGTAAACAAAGCCTCTAAATATAAACAAAGTATCTAAATGTAAGCAGACTACAAATGTAAACAAAGAGCACAAATGTTCAGTGACTCAAACTGTAAACAAACTCTCTAAATGTAAACAAAGTCTACAAATGTAAACAGACTATAAATGAAAACAGACTCTAAATGCAAACAGACTAAAAATGTATACAAAGACTAAAAATGTATACAAAGATGTAAACAGACTCTAAATGTAAACAAAGACTGCAAATGTAAACATAGACCTAAATGTAAACAAAGACTACAAATGTAAACAAAGACTCTATATGTAAACAAAGTCTAAAAATGTAAACAAAGCCTCTAAATATAAACAAAGTATCTAAATGTAAGCAGACTACAAATGTAAACAAAGAGCACAAATGTTCAGTGACTCAAACTGTAAACAAACTCTCTAAATGTAAACAAAGTCTACAAATGTAAACAGACTATAAATGAAAACAGACTCTAAATGCAAACAGACTAAAAATGTATACAAAGACTACATATGTAAACAGACTCTAAATGTAAACAAAGACTGCAAATGTAAACATAGACCTAAATGTAAACAAAGACTACAAATGTAAACAAAGACTCTATATGTAAACAAAGTCTAAAAATGTAAACAAAGTTAAAAATGCAAACAAAGGCTACAAATGTAAACAAAAACTATAAACGTAAACTAACACTCTAAATGTAGACAAAAACTACAAATGTAAACAAAGACGGCAAACGTAAACAAAGACTCTATATGTAAACAAACTAAATGTATAGAAAGACTACACATGTAAACAAGGATTTAAATGTAAATAAAGACTGCAAATGTAAACAAAGACCTTAAATGTAAACAGACTCTAAATTAAAACAAAGACAAAAAATGTAAACAAAGACTACAAATGTAAACAAAGACTCTAAATATAAAGAAGGTCTCTAAATGCAAACAAAGATTACAAATGTAAACAAAGACTACAAATGTAAACAAAAACTACAAACGTAACCTAACACTCTAAATGTAAACAAAGACTACAAATGTAAACAAAACTAAAAGTAAACAAATACTACAAATATAAACAACGACTACAAATGTAAACAAAACTAAATGTAAAAAAATACTAGAACTATAAACAAAGACTCTAAATGTAACCAAAGATTGCAAACGTAAACAAAGTCTCTAAATGTAAACAAATAATAAAAATGTAAACAAAGACTCAAAATGTAATAAAAAACTCTGTGTATAAACAAGGACTCTAGGTGTAAACAAGGACTACAAATGTAAACAGACTCTAAATGTAAACAAAGCCTAAAAATAAAAACAAAGACTCTAAATGTAAACAAAGGCTAAAAATGTAAACAAAGACTAAAAATGTAAACAAAGTCTCTAAATGTAAACAAATAATAAAAATGTAAACAAAGACTCTAAATGTAATAAAAATCTCTGGGTATAAACAAGGACTCTAGGTGTAAACAAGGACTACAAATGTAAACAGACTCTAAATGTAAACAAAGCCTAAAAATAAAAACAAAGACTCTAAATGTAAACAAAGGCTCTAAATGTAAACAAACGCGCTATATGTAAACAAAGACACTAAATGGAACTCTAAATGTAAACAAAGAATAAAAATGTAAACAAAGACACAAAATGGGACTCTAAATGTAAACAAAAAATAAAATTGTAAACAAAACTAAAAGTAAACAAATACTACAAATATAAACAACGACTACAAATGTAAGCAAAACTAAATGTAAACAAAACTAAATGTAAACAAATACTAGAAATATAAACAAAGACTCTAAATGTAACCAAAATCTCTTGGTGTAAACAAGGACTCTAGGTGTAAAAAAGGCTACAAATGTAAACAAAGACTCTAAATGTAAAGAAGGTCTCTAAATTCAAAGAAAGATTACAAATGTAAACAAAGACTACAAATGTAAACAAAAACTACAAACGTAAACTAACACTCTAAATGTAGACAAAGACTACAAATGTAAACAAAGACTGCAAACGTAAACAAAGACTCTATATGTAAACAATCTAAATGTATAGAAAGACTACATATGTAAACAAAGAATTTAAATGTAAATAAAGACTACAAATGTAAACAAAGACCTTAAATGTAAACAGACTAAATTAAAACAAAGACTAAAAATGTAAACAAAGACTACAAACGTAAACAAAGACTCTAAATATAAAGAAGGTCTTTAAATGCAAACAAAGATTACAAATGCAAACAAAGACTACAAATGTAAACAAAGACTATAAATGGAAAAAGACTACAAATGTAAACAAAAACTACAAACGTAAACTAACACTCTAAATGTAAACAAAGACTACAAATGTAAACAAAACTAAAAGTAAACAAATACTACAAATACAAACAACGACTACAAATGTAAACAAAACTAAATGTAAAAAAATACTAGAACTATAAACAAAGACTCTAAATGTAACCAAAGATTGCAAACGTAAAAAAAGTCTCTAAATGTAAACAAATAATAAAAATGTAAACAAAGACTCAAAATGTAATAAAAAACTCTGTGTATAAACAAGGACTCTAGGTGTAAACAAGGACTACAAATGTAAACAGACTCTAAATGTAAACAAAGCCTAAAAATAAAAACAAAGACTCTAAATGTAAACAAAGGCTAAAAATGTAAACAAAGACTAAAAATGTAAACAAAGTCTCTAAATGTAAACAAATAATAAAAATGTAAACAAAGACTCTAAATGTAATAAAAAACTCTAGGTATAAACAAGGACTCTAGGTGTAAACAAGGACTACAAATGTAAACAGACTCTAAACGTAAACAAAGCCTAAAAATAAAAACAAAGACTCTAAATGTAAACAAAGGCTCTAAATGTAAACAAACGCGCTATATGTAAACAAAGACACTAAATGGAACTCTAAATGTAAACAAAGAATAAAAATGTAAACAAAGACACAAAATGGGACTCTAAATGTAAACAAAAAATAAAATTGTAAACAAAACTAAAAGTAAACAAATACTACAAATATAAACAACGACTACAAATGTAAGCAAAACTAAATGTAAACAAAACTAAATGTAAACAAATACTAGAAATATAAACAAAGACTCTAAATGTAACCAAAATCTCTTGGTGTAAACAAGGACTCTAGGTGTAAAAAAGGCTACAAATGTAAACAAAGACTCTTAATGTAAAGAAGGTCTCTAAATTCAAAGAAAGATTACAAATGTAAACAAAGACTACAAATGTAAACAAAAACTACAAACGTAAACTAACACTCTAAATGTAGACAAAGACTACAAATGTAAACAAAGACTGCAAACGTAAACAAAGACTCTATATGTAAACAATCTAAATGTATAGAAAGACTACATATGTAAACAAAGAATTTAAATGTAAATAAAGACTACAAATGTAAACAAAGACCTTAAATGTAAACAGACTAAATTAAAACAAAGACTAAAAATGTAAACAAAGACTACAAACGTAAACAAAGACTCTAAATATAAAGAAGGTCTTTAAATGCAAACAAAGATTACAAATGCAAACAAAGACTACAAATGTAAACAAAGACTATAAATGGAAAAAGACTACAAATGTAAACAAAAACTACAAACGTAAACTAACACTCTAAATGTAAACAAAGACTACAAATGTAAACAAAACTAAAAGTAAACAAATACTACAAATATAAACAACGACTACAAATGTACACAAAACTAAATGGAAACAAATACTAGAAATATAAACAAAGACTCTAAATGTAACTAAAGATTGCAAACGTAAACAAAGTCTCTAAATGTAAACAAATAATAAAAATGTAAACAAATAATAAAAATGTAAACAAATGATAAAAATGTAAACAAAGACTCTAAATGTAATAAAAAAACTCTGGGTATAAACAAGGACTACAAATGTAAACAGACTCTAAATGTAAACAAAGCCTAAAAATAAAAACAAAGACTCTAAATGTAAACAAAGGCTAAAAATGTAAACAAAGACTAAAAATGTAAACAAAGGCTCTAAATGTAAACAAACGCGCTATATGTAAAGAAAGAGTCTAAATGGAACTCTAAATGTAAACAAAGAATAAAAATGTAAACAAAGACTACAAATGTAAACAAAGACACAAAATGGGACTCTAAATGTAAACAAAAAATAAAAATGTAAGCAAAACTAAAAGTAAACAAATACTACAAATATAAACAACGACTACAAATGTAAACAAAACTAAATGTAAACAATACTAAATGTAAACAAATACTAGAAATATAAACAAAGACTCTAAATGTAACCAAAATCTCTTGGTGTAAACAGGGACTCTAGGTGCAAAAAAGGACTACAAATGTAAACAAAGTCTCTAAATATAAACAAAGTCTAAATGTAAACAAAGACTACAAGTGTAAACAAGAACTACAAATGTAAAAAAAACTCTACATGTAAACAATCTCTCTAAATGTAAACAAAGAATAAAAATGTAAACAAAGACTATAAATGTTAAGAAAGTCTACAACTGTAAACAAAGACTACAAATGTAAACAAAGACACTAAACGTAAACAAAAACTACAAACGTAAACAGACTCTAAGTGTAAACAGACAACAGATGTAAACAAAGCCTCTAAATATAAACAAAGTATCTAAATGTAAGCAGACTACAAATGTAAACAAAGAGCACAAATGTTCAGTGACTCAAACTGTAAACAAACTCTCTAAATGTAAACAAAGTCTACAAATGTAAACAGACTATAAATGAAAACAGACTCTAAATGCAAACAGACTAAAAATGTATACAAAGACTAAAAATGTATACAAAGATGTAAACAGACTCTAAATGTAAACAAAGACTGCAAATGTAAACATAGACCTAAATGTAAACAAAGACTACAAATGTAAACAAAGACTCTATATGTAAACAAAGTCTAAAAATGTAAACAAAGCCTCTAAATATAAACAAAGTATCTAAATGTAAGCAGACTACAAATGTAAACAAAGAGCACAAATGTTCAGTGACTCAAACTGTAAACAAACTCTCTAAATGTAAACAAAGTCTACAAATGTAAACAGACTATAAATGAAAACAGACTCTAAATGCAAACAGACTAAAAATGTATACAAAGACTACATATGTAAACAGACTCTAAATGTAAACAAAGACTGCAAATGTAAACATAGACCTAAATGTAAACAAAGACTACAAATGTAAACAAAGACTCTATATGTAAACAAAGTCTAAAAATGTAAACAAAGTTAAAAATGCAAACAAAGGCTACAAATGTAAACAAAAACTATAAACGTAAACTAACACTCTAAATGTAGACAAAAACTACAAATGTAAACAAAGACGGCAAACGTAAACAAAGACTCTATATGTAAACAAACTAAATGTATAGAAAGACTACACATGTAAACAAGGATTTAAATGTAAATAAAGACTGCAAATGTAAACAAAGACCTTAAATGTAAACAGACTCTAAATTAAAACAAAGACAAAAAATGTAAACAAAGACTACAAATGTAAACAAAGACTCTAAATATAAAGAAGGTCTCTAAATGCAAACAAAGATTACAAATGTAAACAAAGACTACAAATGTAAACAAAAACTACAAACGTAACCTAACACTCTAAATGTAAACAAAGACTACAAATGTAAACAAAACTAAAAGTAAACAAATACTACAAATATAAACAACGACTACAAATGTAAACAAAACTAAATGTAAAAAAATACTAGAACTATAAACAAAGACTCTAAATGTAACCAAAGATTGCAAACGTAAACAAAGTCTCTAAATGTAAACAAATAATAAAAATGTAAACAAAGACTCAAAATGTAATAAAAAACTCTGTGTATAAACAAGGACTCTAGGTGTAAACAAGGACTACAAATGTAAACAGACTCTAAATGTAAACAAAGCCTAAAAATAAAAACAAAGACTCTAAATGTAAACAAAGGCTAAAAATGTAAACAAAGACTAAAAATGTAAACAAAGTCTCTAAATGTAAACAAATAATAAAAATGTAAACAAAGACTCTAAATGTAATAAAAATCTCTGGGTATAAACAAGGACTCTAGGTGTAAACAAGGACTACAAATGTAAACAGACTCTAAATGTAAACAAAGCCTAAAAATAAAAACAAAGACTCTAAATGTAAACAAAGGCTCTAAATGTAAACAAACGCGCTATATGTAAACAAAGACACTAAATGGAACTCTAAATGTAAACAAAGAATAAAAATGTAAACAAAGACACAAAATGGGACTCTAAATGTAAACAAAAAATAAAATTGTAAACAAAACTAAAAGTAAACAAATACTACAAATATAAACAACGACTACAAATGTAAGCAAAACTAAATGTAAACAAAACTAAATGTAAACAAATACTAGAAATATAAACAAAGACTCTAAATGTAACCAAAATCTCTTGGTGTAAACAAGGACTCTAGGTGTAAAAAAGGCTACAAATGTAAACAAAGACTCTAAATGTAAAGAAGGTCTCTAAATTCAAAGAAAGATTACAAATGTAAACAAAGACTACAAATGTAAACAAAAACTACAAACGTAAACTAACACTCTAAATGTAGACAAAGACTACAAATGTAAACAAAGACTGCAAACGTAAACAAAGACTCTATATGTAAACAATCTAAATGTATAGAAAGACTACATATGTAAACAAAGAATTTAAATGTAAATAAAGACTACAAATGTAAACAAAGACCTTAAATGTAAACAGACTAAATTAAAACAAAGACTAAAAATGTAAACAAAGACTACAAACGTAAACAAAGACTCTAAATATAAAGAAGGTCTTTAAATGCAAACAAAGATTACAAATGCAAACAAAGACTACAAATGTAAACAAAGACTATAAATGGAAAAAGACTACAAATGTAAACAAAAACTACAAACGTAAACTAACACTCTAAATGTAAACAAAGACTACAAATGTAAACAAAACTAAAAGTAAACAAATACTACAAATACAAACAACGACTACAAATGTAAACAAAACTAAATGTAAAAAAATACTAGAACTATAAACAAAGACTCTAAATGTAACCAAAGATTGCAAACGTAAAAAAAGTCTCTAAATGTAAACAAATAATAAAAATGTAAACAAAGACTCAAAATGTAATAAAAAACTCTGTGTATAAACAAGGACTCTAGGTGTAAACAAGGACTACAAATGTAAACAGACTCTAAATGTAAACAAAGCCTAAAAATAAAAACAAAGACTCTAAATGTAAACAAAGGCTAAAAATGTAAACAAAGACTAAAAATGTAAACAAAGTCTCTAAATGTAAACAAATAATAAAAATGTAAACAAAGACTCTAAATGTAATAAAAAACTCTAGGTATAAACAAGGACTCTAGGTGTAAACAAGGACTACAAATGTAAACAGACTCTAAACGTAAACAAAGCCTAAAAATAAAAACAAAGACTCTAAATGTAAACAAAGGCTCTAAATGTAAACAAACGCGCTATATGTAAACAAAGACACTAAATGGAACTCTAAATGTAAACAAAGAATAAAAATGTAAACAAAGACACAAAATGGGACTCTAAATGTAAACAAAAAATAAAATTGTAAACAAAACTAAAAGTAAACAAATACTACAAATATAAACAACGACTACAAATGTAAGCAAAACTAAATGTAAACAAAACTAAATGTAAACAAATACTAGAAATATAAACAAAGACTCTAAATGTAACCAAAATCTCTTGGTGTAAACAAGGACTCTAGGTGTAAAAAAGGCTACAAATGTAAACAAAGACTCTTAATGTAAAGAAGGTCTCTAAATTCAAAGAAAGATTACAAATGTAAACAAAGACTACAAATGTAAACAAAAACTACAAACGTAAACTAACACTCTAAATGTAGACAAAGACTACAAATGTAAACAAAGACTGCAAACGTAAACAAAGACTCTATATGTAAACAATCTAAATGTATAGAAAGACTACATATGTAAACAAAGAATTTAAATGTAAATAAAGACTACAAATGTAAACAAAGACCTTAAATGTAAACAGACTAAATTAAAACAAAGACTAAAAATGTAAACAAAGACTACAAACGTAAACAAAGACTCTAAATATAAAGAAGGTCTTTAAATGCAAACAAAGATTACAAATGCAAACAAAGACTACAAATGTAAACAAAGACTATAAATGGAAAAAGACTACAAATGTAAACAAAAACTACAAACGTAAACTAACACTCTAAATGTAAACAAAGACTACAAATGTAAACAAAACTAAAAGTAAACAAATACTACAAATATAAACAACGACTACAAATGTACACAAAACTAAATGGAAACAAATACTAGAAATATAAACAAAGACTCTAAATGTAACTAAAGATTGCAAACGTAAACAAAGTCTCTAAATGTAAACAAATAATAAAAATGTAAACAAATAATAAAAATGTAAACAAATGATAAAAATGTAAACAAAGACTCTAAATGTAATAAAAAAACTCTGGGTATAAACAAGGACTACAAATGTAAACAGACTCTAAATGTAAACAAAGCCTAAAAATAAAAACAAAGACTCTAAATGTAAACAAAGGCTAAAAATGTAAACAAAGACTAAAAATGTAAACAAAGGCTCTAAATGTAAACAAACGCGCTATATGTAAAGAAAGAGTCTAAATGGAACTCTAAATGTAAACAAAGAATAAAAATGTAAACAAAGACTACAAATGTAAACAAAGACACAAAATGGGACTCTAAATGTAAACAAAAAATAAAAATGTAAGCAAAACTAAAAGTAAACAAATACTACAAATATAAACAACGACTACAAATGTAAACAAAACTAAATGTAAACAATACTAAATGTAAACAAATACTAGAAATATAAACAAAGACTCTAAATGTAACCAAAATCTCTTGGTGTAAACAGGGACTCTAGGTGCAAAAAAGGACTACAAATGTAAACAAAGTCTCTAAATATAAACAAAGTCTAAATGTAAACAAAGACTACAAGTGTAAACAAGAACTACAAATGTAAAAAAAACTCTACATGTAAACAATCTCTCTAAATGTAAACAAAGAATAAAAATGTAAACAAAGACTATAAATGTTAAGAAAGTCTACAACTGTAAACAAAGACTACAAATGTAAACAAAGACACTAAACGTAAACAAAAACTACAAACGTAAACAGACTCTAAGTGTAAACAGACAACAGATGTAAACAAAGCCTCTAAATATAAACAAAGTATCTAAATGTAAGCAGACTACAAATGTAAACAAAGAGCACAAATGTTCAGTGACTCAAACTGTAAACAAACTCTCTAAATGTAAACAAAGTCTACAAATGTAAACAGACTATAAATGAAAACAGACTCTAAATGCAAACAGACTAAAAATGTATACAAAGACTAAAAATGTATACAAAGATGTAAACAGACTCTAAATGTAAACAAAGACTGCAAATGTAAACATAGACCTAAATGTAAACAAAGACTACAAATGTAAACAAAGACTCTATATGTAAACAAAGTCTAAAAATGTAAACAAAGCCTCTAAATATAAACAAAGTATCTAAATGTAAGCAGACTACAAATGTAAACAAAGAGCACAAATGTTCAGTGACTCAAACTGTAAACAAACTCTCTAAATGTAAACAAAGTCTACAAATGTAAACAGACTATAAATGAAAACAGACTCTAAATGCAAACAGACTAAAAATGTATACAAAGACTACATATGTAAACAGACTCTAAATGTAAACAAAGACTGCAAATGTAAACATAGACCTAAATGTAAACAAAGACTACAAATGTAAACAAAGACTCTATATGTAAACAAAGTCTAAAAATGTAAACAAAGTTAAAAATGCAAACAAAGGCTACAAATGTAAACAAAAACTATAAACGTAAACTAACACTCTAAATGTAGACAAAAACTACAAATGTAAACAAAGACGGCAAACGTAAACAAAGACTCTATATGTAAACAAACTAAATGTATAGAAAGACTACACATGTAAACAAGGATTTAAATGTAAATAAAGACTGCAAATGTAAACAAAGACCTTAAATGTAAACAGACTCTAAATTAAAACAAAGACAAAAAATGTAAACAAAGACTACAAATGTAAACAAAGACTCTAAATATAAAGAAGGTCTCTAAATGCAAACAAAGATTACAAATGTAAACAAAGACTACAAATGTAAACAAAAACTACAAACGTAACCTAACACTCTAAATGTAAACAAAGACTACAAATGTAAACAAAACTAAAAGTAAACAAATACTACAAATATAAACAACGACTACAAATGTAAACAAAACTAAATGTAAAAAAATACTAGAACTATAAACAAAGACTCTAAATGTAACCAAAGATTGCAAACGTAAACAAAGTCTCTAAATGTAAACAAATAATAAAAATGTAAACAAAGACTCAAAATGTAATAAAAAACTCTGTGTATAAACAAGGACTCTAGGTGTAAACAAGGACTACAAATGTAAACAGACTCTAAATGTAAACAAAGCCTAAAAATAAAAACAAAGACTCTAAATGTAAACAAAGGCTAAAAATGTAAACAAAGACTAAAAATGTAAACAAAGTCTCTAAATGTAAACAAATAATAAAAATGTAAACAAAGACTCTAAATGTAATAAAAATCTCTGGGTATAAACAAGGACTCTAGGTGTAAACAAGGACTACAAATGTAAACAGACTCTAAATGTAAACAAAGCCTAAAAATAAAAACAAAGACTCTAAATGTAAACAAAGGCTCTAAATGTAAACAAACGCGCTATATGTAAACAAAGACACTAAATGGAACTCTAAATGTAAACAAAGAATAAAAATGTAAACAAAGACACAAAATGGGACTCTAAATGTAAACAAAAAATAAAATTGTAAACAAAACTAAAAGTAAACAAATACTACAAATATAAACAACGACTACAAATGTAAGCAAAACTAAATGTAAACAAAACTAAATGTAAACAAATACTAGAAATATAAACAAAGACTCTAAATGTAACCAAAATCTCTTGGTGTAAACAAGGACTCTAGGTGTAAAAAAGGCTACAAATGTAAACAAAGACTCTAAATGTAAAGAAGGTCTCTAAATTCAAAGAAAGATTACAAATGTAAACAAAGACTACAAATGTAAACAAAAACTACAAACGTAAACTAACACTCTAAATGTAGACAAAGACTACAAATGTAAACAAAGACTGCAAACGTAAACAAAGACTCTATATGTAAACAATCTAAATGTATAGAAAGACTACATATGTAAACAAAGAATTTAAATGTAAATAAAGACTACAAATGTAAACAAAGACCTTAAATGTAAACAGACTAAATTAAAACAAAGACTAAAAATGTAAACAAAGACTACAAACGTAAACAAAGACTCTAAATATAAAGAAGGTCTTTAAATGCAAACAAAGATTACAAATGCAAACAAAGACTACAAATGTAAACAAAGACTATAAATGGAAAAAGACTACAAATGTAAACAAAAACTACAAACGTAAACTAACACTCTAAATGTAAACAAAGACTACAAATGTAAACAAAACTAAAAGTAAACAAATACTACAAATATAAACAACGACTACAAATGTAAACAAAACTAAATGTAAAAAAATACTAGAACTATAAACAAAGACTCTAAATGTAACCAAAGATTGCAAACGTAAAAAAAGTCTCTAAATGTAAACAAATAATAAAAATGTAAACAAAGACTCAAAATGTAATAAAAAACTCTGTGTATAAACAAGGACTCTAGGTGTAAACAAGGACTACAAATGTAAACAGACTCTAAATGTAAACAAAGCCTAAAAATAAAAACAAAGACTCTAAATGTAAACAAAGGCTAAAAATGTAAACAAAGACTAAAAATGTAAACAAAGTCTCTAAATGTAAACAAATAATAAAAATGTAAACAAAGACTCTAAATGTAATAAAAAACTCTGGGTATAAACAAGGACTCTAGGTGTAAACAAGGACTACAAATGTAAACAGACTCTAAATGTAAACAAAGCCTAAAAATAAAAACAAAGACTCTAAATGTAAACAAAGGCTCTAAATGTAAACAAACGCGCTATATGTAAACAAAGACACTAAATGGAACTCTAAATGTAAACAAAGAATAAAAATGTAAACAAAGACACAAAATGGGACTCTAAATGTAAACAAAAAATAAAATTGTAAACAAAACTAAAAGTAAACAAATACTACAAATATAAACAACGACTACAAATGTAAGCAAAACTAAATGTAAACAAAACTAAGTGTAAACAAATACTAGAAATATAAACAAAGACTCTAAATGTAACCAAAATCTCTTGGTGTAAACAAGGACTCTAGGTGTAAAAAAGGCTACAAATGTAAACAAAGACTCTTAATGTAAAGAAGGTCTCTAAATTCAAAGAAAGATTACAAATGTAAACAAAGACTACAAATGTAAACAAAAACTACAAACGTAAACTAACACTCTAAATGTAGACAAAGACTACAAATGTAAACAAAGACTGCAAACGTAAACAAAGACTCTATATGTAAACAATCTAAATGTATAGAAAGACTACATATGTAAACAAAGAATTTAAATGTAAATAAAGACTACAAATGTAAACAAAGACCTTAAATGTAAACAGACTAAATTAAAACAAAGACTAAAAATGTAAACAAAGACTACAAACGTAAACAAAGACTCTAAATATAAAGAAGGTCTTTAAATGTAAACAAAGATTACAAATGCAAACAAAGACTACAAATGTAAACAAAGACTATAAATGGAAAAAGACTACAAATGTAAACAAAAACTACAAACGTAAACTAACACTCTAAATGTAAACAAAGACTACAAATGTAAACAAAACTAAAAGTAAACAAATACTACAAATATAAACAACGACTACAAATGTACACAAAACTAAATGGAAACAAATACTAGAAATATAAACAAAGACTCTAAATGTAACTAAAGATTGCAAACGTAAACAAAGTCTCTAAATGTAAACAAATAATAAAAATGTAAACAAATAATAAAAATGTAAACAAATGATAAAAATGTAAACAAAGACTCTAAATGTAATAAAAAACTCTGGGTATAAACAAGGACTACAAATGTAAACAGACTCTAAATGTAAACAAAGCCTAAAAATAAAAACAAAGACTATAAATGTTAAGAAAGTCTACAACTGTAAACAAAGACTACAAATGTAAACAAAGACACTAAACGTAAACAAAAACTACAAACGTAAACAGACTCTAAGTGTAAACAGACAACAGATGTAAACAAAGCCTCTAAATATAAACAAAGTATCTAAATGTAAGCAGACTACAAATGTAAACAAAGAGCACAAATGTTCAGTGACTCAAACTGTAAACAAACTCTCTAAATGTAAACAAAGTCTACAAATGTAAACAGACTATAAATGAAAACAGACTCTAAATGCAAACAGACTAAAAATGTATACAAAGACTAAAAATGTATACAAAGATGTAAACAGACTCTAAATGTAAACAAAGACTGCAAATGTAAACATAGACCTAAATGTAAACAAAGACTACAAATGTAAACAAAGACTCTATATGTAAACAAAGTCTAAAAATGTAAACAAAGCCTCTAAATATAAACAAAGTATCTAAATGTAAGCAGACTACAAATGTAAACAAATAGCACAAATGTTCAGTGACTCAAACTGTAAACAAACTCTCTAAATGTAAACAAAGTCTACAAATGTAAACAGACTATAAATGAAAACAGACTCTAAATGCAAACAGACTAAAAATGTATACAAAGACTACATATGTAAACAGACTCTAAATGTAAACAAAGACTGCAAATGTAAACATAGACCTAAATGTAAACAAAGACTACAAATGTAAACAAAGACTCTATATGTAAACAAAGTCTAAAAATGTAAACAAAGTTAAAAATGCAAACAAAGGCTACAAATGTAAACAAAGACTCTAAATGTAAAGAAGGTCTCTAAATTCAAAGAAAGATTACAAATGTAAACAAAGACTACAAATATAAACAAAGACTCTAAATAAAACAGACTACAAATGTAAACAAAAACTATAAACGTAAACTAACACTCTAAATGTAGACAAAAACTACAAATGTAAACAAAGACGGCAAACGTAAACAAAGACTCTATATGTAAACAAACTAAATATATAGAAAGACTACACATGTAAACAAGGATTTAAATGTAAATAAAGACTGCAAATGTAAACAAAGACCTTAAATGTAAACAGACTCTAAATTAAAACAAAGACTAAAAATGTAAACAAAGACTACAAATGTAAACAAAGACTCTAAATATAAAGAAGGTCTCTAAATGCAAACAAAGATTACAAATGTAAACAAAGACTACAAATGTAAACAAAGACTATAAATATAAACAAAGACTCTAAATGGAAACAGACTACAAATGTAAACAAAAACTACAAACGTAAACTAACACTCTAAATGTAAACAAAGACTACAAATGTAAACAAAACTAAAAGTAAACAAATACTAGAAATAAAAACAAAGACTCTAAATGTAACCAAAGATTGCAAACGTAAACAAAGTCTCTAAATGTAAACAAATAATAAAAATGTAAACAAAGACTCTAAATGTAATAAAAAACTCTGGGTATAAACAAGGACTCTAGGTGTAAACAAGGACTACAAATGTAAACAGACTCTAAATGTAAACAAAGCCTTAAAATAAAAACAAAGACTCTAAATGTAAACAAAGGCTAAAAATGTAAACAAAGACTAAAAATGTAAACAAAGGCTCTAAATGTAAACAAACGCGCTATATGTAAACAAACGCGCTATATGTAAACAAAGACTCTAAATGGAACTCTAAATGTAAACAAAGAATAAAAATGTAAACAAAGACTACAAATGTAAACAAAGACACAAAATGGGACTCTAAATGTAAACAAAAAATAAAAATGTAAACAAAACTAAAAGTAAACAAATACTACAAATATAAACAACGACTACAAATGTAAACAAAACTAAATGTAAACAATACTAAATGTAAACAAATACTAGAAATATAAACAAAGACTCTAAATGGAAACAGACTACAAATGTAAACAAAAACTACAAACGTAAACTAACACTCTAAATGCAAACAAAGACTACAAATGTAAACAAAACTAAAAGTAAACAAATACTACAAATATAAACAACGACTACAAATGTAAACAAAACTAAATGTAAACAAATACTAGAAATATAAACAAAGACTCTAAATGTAACCAAAAATTGCAAACGTAAACAAAGTTTCTAAATGTAAACAAAGACTAAAAATGTAAACAAAGGCTCTAAATGTAAACAAACGCGCTATATGTAAACAAAGACACTAAATGGAACTCTAAATGTAAACAAAGAATAAAAATGTAAACAAAGACTACAAATGTAAACAAAGACACAAAATGGTACTCTAAATGTAAACAAAAAATAAAAATGTAAACAAAGACTACAAATGTAAACAAAACTAAAAGTAACAAATACTACAAATATAAACAACGATTACAAATGTAAACAAAACTAAATGTAAACAAATAATAGAAATATAAACAAAGACTCTAAATGTAACCAAAATCTCTTGGTGTAAACAACGACTCTAGGTGTAAAAAAGGACTACAAATGTAAACAAAGTCTCTAAATATAAACAAAGTCTAAATGTAAACAAAGACTACAAGTGTAAACAAGGACTACAAATGTAAAAAAAAACTCTACATGTAAACAATCTCTCTAAATGTAAACAAAGAATAAAAATGTAAACAAAGACTATAAATGTTAAGAAAATCTACAACTGTAAACAAAGACTACAAATGTAAACAAAGACACTAAACGTAAACAAAAACTACAAACGTAAACAGACTCTAAGTGTAAACAGACAACAGATGTAAACAAAGCCTCTAAATATAAACAAACTATCTAAATGTAAGCAGACTACAAATGTAAACAAAGAGCACAAATGTTAAGTTACTCAAACTGTAAACAAACTCTCTAAATGTAAACAAAGTCTACAAATGTAAACAGACTATAAATGAAAACAGACTCTAAATGCAAACAGAATAAATGTAAACAAAGACTACATATGTAAACAGACTCTAAATGTAAACAAAGACTACAAATGTAAACAAAGACTCTATATGTAAACAAAGTCTAAAAATGTAAACAAAGTCTAAAAATGTAAACAAAGTCTACAAATGTAAACAAAGACTCTAAATTTAAAGAAGGTCTCTAAATTCAAAGAAAGATTACAAATGTAAACAAACACTACAAATGTAAACAAAGACTACAAATATAAACAAAGACTCTAAATAGAAACAGACTACAAATGTAAACAAAAACTACAAACGTAAACTAACACTCTAAATGTAACCAAAGACTACAAATGTAAACAAAGACTGCAAACGTAAACAAAAACTCTAAATGTAAACAAATAATAAAAATGTAAACAAAGACTCTAAATGTAATAAAAAACTCTGGGTATAAACAAGGCCTACAAATGTAAACAGACTCTAAATATAAACAAAGTCTAAAAATAAAAACAAAGACTCT
Organism: Salticus scenicus; assembly: GCA_963930645.1. Classification (NCBI taxonomy): domain Eukaryota; kingdom Metazoa; phylum Arthropoda; class Arachnida; order Araneae; family Salticidae; genus Salticus; species Salticus scenicus. Next base: position 788,447 of record CAWVNO010003029.1, read on the forward strand.
AAATGTAAACAAAGGCTAAAAATATAAACAAAGACTACAAATGTAAACAAAGGGACTAAATGTAAACACTCTAAATGTAAACAAAGCCTACATATGTAAACAAAAACTACAAATGTAAACAAAGACTACAAATGTAAACAAAGACTCTAAATGGAAACAGACTACAAATGTAAACAAAAACTACGAACGTAAACTAACACTCTAAATGTAAACAAAGACTACAAATGAAAACAAAACTAAAAGTAAACAAATACTACAAATATAAACAAAGACTCTAAATGTAACCAAAGATTGCAAACGTAAACAAAGTCCCTAAATGTAAACAAATAATAAAAATGTAAACAAAGACTCTAAATGTAATTAAAAACTCTGGGTATAAACAAGGACTCTAGGTGTAAACAAGGACTACAAACGTAAACAGACTCTAAATGTAAACAAAGCCTGAAAATAGAAACAAAGACTCTAAATGTAAACAAAGGCTAAAAATGTAAACAAAGACTAAAAATGTAAACAAAGGCTCTAAATGTAAACAAACGCGCTATATGTAAACAAAGACACTAAATGGAACTCTAAATGTAAACAAAGAATAAAAATGTAAACAAAACTAAAAGTAAACAAATACTACAAATATAAACACCGACTACAAATGTAAACAAAACTAAATGTAAACAAAACTAAATGTAAACAAAAACTAGAAATATAAACAAAGACTCTAAATGTAACCAAAATCTCTTGGTGTAAACAACGACTCTAGGTGTAAAAAAGGACTACAAATGTAAACAAAGTCTCTAAATATAAACAAAGTCTAAATGTAAACAAAGACTACAAGTGTAAACAAGGACTACAAATGTAAAAAAAAACTCTACATGTAAACAATCTCTCTAAATGTAAACAAAGAATAAAAATGTAAACAAAGACTATAAATGTTAAGAAAGTCTACAACTGTAAACAAAGACTACAAATGTAAACAAAGACACAAAACGTAAACAAAAACTACAAACGTAAACAGACAACAAATGTAAAGAAAGCCTCTAAATATAAACAAAGTATCTAAATGTAAGCAGACTACAAATGTAAACAAAGAGCACAAATGTTAAGTGACTCAAACTGTAAACAAACTCTCTAAATGTAAACAAAGACTACATATGTAAACAGACTCTAAATGTAAACAAAGACTGCAAATGTAAACATAGACCTAAATGTAAACAAAGACTACAAATGTAAACAAAGAATCTATATGTAAACAAAGTCTAAAAATGTAAACAAAGTCTAAAAATGTAAACAAAGGCTACAAATGTAAACAAAGACTCTAAATGTAAAGAAGGTCTCTAAATTCAAAGAAAGATTACAAATGTAAACAAAGACTACAAATGTAAACAAAGACTACAAATATAAACAAAACTCTAAATAAAACAGACTACAAATGTAAACACTCTAAATGTAGACAAAGACTACAAATATAAACAAAGACTGCAAACGTAAACAAAGACTCTATATGTAAACAATCTAAATGTACAGAAAGACTACATATGTAAACAAAGAATTTAAATGTAAATAAAGACCTTAAATGTAAACAGACTCTAAATTAAAACAAAGACAAAAAATGTAAACAAAGACTACAAACGTAAACAAAGACTCTAAATATAAAGAAGGTCTCTAAATGCAAACAAAGATTACAAATGTAAACAAAGACTACAAATGTAAACAAAGACTATAAATATAAAGAAAGACTCTAAATGGAAACAGACTACAAATGTAAATAAAAACTACAAACGTAAACTAACACTCTAAATGTAAACAAAGACTACAAATGTAAACAAAACTAAAATTAAACAAATACTACAAATATAAACAACGACTACAAATGTAAACAAAACTAAATGTAAAAAAATACTAGAAATATAAACAAAGACTCTAAATGTAACCAAAGATTGCAAACGTAAACAAAATCTCTAAATGTAAACAAATAATAAAAATGTAAATAAAGACTCTAAATGTAATAAAAAACTCTGGGTATAAACAAGGACTCTAGGTGTAAACAAGGACTACAAATGTAAACAGACTCTAAATGTAAACAAAGCCTAAAAATATAAACAAAGACTCTAAATGTAAACAAAGGCTAAAAATGTAAACAAAGACTACAAATGTAAACAAAGGCTCTAAATGTAAACAAACGCGCTATATGTAAACAAAGACTCTAAATTGAACTCTAAATGTAAACAAAGAATAAAAATGTAAACAAAGACTACAAATGTAAACAAAGACACAAAATGGGACTCTAAATGTAAACAAAAAATAAAAATATAAACAAAACTAAAAGTAAACAAATACTACAAATATAAACAACGACTACAAATGTAAACAAAAATAAATGTAAACAAAACTAAATGTAAACAAATACTAGAAATATAAACAAAGACTCTAAATGTAACCAAAATCTCTTGGTGTAAACAAGGACTCTAGGTGTAAAAAAGGACTACAAATGTAAACAAAGTCTCTAAATATAAACAAAGTCTAAATGTAAACAAAGACTACAAGTGTAAACAAGGACTACAAATGTAAAAAAATTCTACATGTAAACAATCTCTCTAAATGTAAACAAAGAATAAAAATGTAAACAAAGACTATAAATGTTAAGAAAGTCTACAACTGTAAACAAAGACTACAAATGTAAACAAAGACACTAAACGTAAACAAAAACTACAAACGTAAACAGACTCTAAGTGTAAACAGACAACAAATGTAAACAAAGCCTCTAAATATAAACAAAGTATCTAAATGTAAGCAGACTACAAATGTAAACAAAGAGCACAAATGTTAAGTGACTCAAACTGTAAACAAACTCTCTAAATGTAAACAAAGTCTACAAATGTAAACAGACCATAAATGAAAACAGACTCTAAAAGAAAACAGATTAAAAATGTAAACAAAGACTACATATGTAAACAGACTCTAAACGTAAACAAAGACTGCAAATATAAACATAGACCTAAATGTAAACAAAGACTACAAATGTAAACAAAGACTCTAAATGTAAAGAAGGTCTCTAAATGCAAAGAAAGATTACAAATGCAAACAAAGACTACAAATGTAAACAAAGACTACAAATATAAACAAAGACTCTAAATAAAACAGACTACAAATGTAAACAAAAACTACAAACGTAAACTAACACTCTAAATGTAAACACTCTAAATGTATACAAAGACTACATACGTAAACAAAGAATTTAAATGTAAATAAAGAATACAAATGTAAACAAAGACCTTAAATGTAAACAGAATCTAAATTAAAACAAAGACTAAAAATGTAAACAAAGACTACAAACGTAAACAAAGACTCTAAATATAAAGAAGGTCTCTAAATGCAAACAAAGATTACAAATGTAAACAAAGCCTACAAATGTAAACAAAGACTCTAAATAGAAACAGACTACAAATGTAAACAAAAACTACAAACGTAAACTAACACTCTAAATGTAAACAAAGACTACAAATGTAAACAAAGACTGCAAACGTAAAAAAAAACTCTAAATGTAAACAAATAATAAAAATGTAAACAAAGACTCTAAATGTAATAAAAAACTCTGGGTATAAACAAGGACTACAAATGTAAACAAAGACTACAAATGTAAACAAAGACTACAAATATAAACAAAGACTCTAAATAGAAACCGACTACAAATGTAAACAAAAACTACAAACGTAAACTAACACTCTAAATGTAAACAAAGACTACAAATGTAAACAAAGACTGCAAACGTAAACAAAAACTCTAAATGTAAACAAATAATAAAAATGTAAACAAAGACTCTAAATGTAATAAAAACTCTGAGTATAAACAAGGACTACAAATGTAAACAGACTCTAAATATAAACAAAGACTAAAAATAAAAACAAAGACTCTAAATGTAAACAAAGGCTAAAAATGTAAACAAAGACTACAAATGTAAACAAAGGGACTAAATGTAAACACTCTAAATGTAAACAAAGCCTACATATGTAAACAAAAACTACAAATGTAAACAAAGACTCTAAATGGAAACAGACTACAAATGTAAACAAAAACTACAAACGTAAACTAACACTCAAAATGTAAACAAAAACTACAAATGAAAACAAAACTAAAAGTAAACAAATACTACAAATATAAACAACGACTACAAATGTATACAAAACTAAATGTAAACAAATACTAGAAATATAAACAAAGACTCTAAATGTAACCAAAGATTGCAAACGTAAACAAAGTCTCTAAATGTAAACAAATAATAAAAACGTAAACAAATAATAAAAATGTAAACAAAGACTCTAAATGTAATAAAAAACTCTGGGTATAAACAAGGACTCTAGGTGTAAACAAGGACTACAAATGTAAACAGACTCTAAATGTAAACAAAGCTTAAAAATAAAACCAAAGACTCTAAATGTAAACAAAGGCTAAAAATGTAAACAAAGACTAAAAATGTAAGCAAAGGCTCTAAATGTAAACAAACGCGCTATATGTAAACAAAGACTACAAATGTAAACAAAGACACAAAATGGGACTCTAAATGTAAACAAAAAATAAAAATGTAAACAAAGACTACAAGTGTAAACAAGGACTACAAATGTAAACAAAAACTCTACATGTAAACAATCTCTCTAAATGTAAACACTACAAATATAAACGGACTCTAAATGTCAACAAAGTCTCTAAATTTAAACAAAGAATACAAATGTAAACAAAGACTATAAATGTTAAGAAAGTCTACAACTGTAAACAAAGACTACAAATGTAAACAAAGACACTAAACGTAAACAAAAACTACAAAGGTAAACAGACTAAGTGTAAACAGACAACAAATGTAAACAAAGCCTCTAAATATAAACAAAGTATCTAAATGTAAGCAGACTACAAATGTAAACAAAGAATACAAATGTAAACAAAGAGCACAAATGTTAAGTGACTCAAACTGTAAACAAACTCTCTAAATGTAAACAAAGTCTACAAATGTAAACAGACTATAAATGAAAACAGACTCTAAATGCAAACAGACTAAAATTGTAAACAAAGACTACATATGTAAACAGACTCTAAATGTAAACAAAGACTGCAAATGTAAACATAGACTTAAATGTATACAAACGCTACAAATGTAAACAAAGTCTCTATATGTAAAGAAGGTCTCTAAATTCAAAGAAAGATTACAAATGTAAACAAAGACTACAAATGTAAACAAAGACTACAAATATAAACAAAGACTCTAAATAAAACAGACTACAAATGTAAACAAAAACTACAAACGTAAGCTAACACTCTAAATGTAGACAAAGACTACAAATGTAAACAAAGACTGCAAACGTAAACAAAGACTCTATATGTAAACAATCTAAATGTATAGAAAGACTACATATGTAAACAAAGAATTTAAATGTAAACAAAGTCTAAAAATGTAAACAAAGGCTACAAATGTAAACAAAGACTCTAAATGTAAAGAAGGTCTCTAAATTCAAAGAAAGATTACAAATGTAAACAAAGACTCTAAATGTAAACAGACTAAATTAAAACAAAGACTAAAAATGTAAACAAAGACTACAAACGTAAACAAAGACTCTAAATATAAAGAAGGTCTTTAAATGCAAACAAAGATTACAAATGCAAACAAAGACTACAAATGTAAACAAAGACTATAAATGGAAAAAGACTACAAATGTAAACAAAAACTACAAACGTAAACTAACACTCTAAATGTAAACAAAGACTACAAATGTAAACAAAACTAAAAGTAAACAAATACTACAAATATAAACAACGACTACAAATGTAAACAAAACTAAATGGAAACAAATACTAGAAACATAAACAAAGACTCTAAATGTAACTAAAGATTGCAAACGTAAACAAAGTCTCTAAATGTAAACAAATAATAAAAATGTAAACAAATAATAAAAATGTAAACAAATGATAAAAATGTAAACAAAGACTCTAAATGTAATAAAAAACTCTGGGTATAAACAAGGACTACAAATGTAAACAGACTCTAAATGTAAACAAAGCCTAAAAATAAAAACAAAGACTCTAAATGTAAACAAAGGCTAAAAATGTAAACAAAGACTAAAAATGTAAACAAAGGCTCTAAATGTAAACAAACGCGCTATATGTAAACAAAGAGTCTAAATGGAACTCTAAATGTAAACAAAGAATAAAAATGTAAACAAAGACTACAAATGTAAACAAAGACACAAAATGGGACTCTAAATGTAAACAAAAAATAAAAATGTAAACAAAACTAAAAGTAAACAAATACTATAAATATAAACAACGACTACAAATGTAAACAAAACTAAATGTAAACAATACTAAATGTAAACAAATACTAGAAATATAAACAAAGACTCTAAATGTAACCAAAATCTCTTGGTGTAAACAGGGACTCGGTGCAAAAAAGGACTACAAATGTAAACAAAGTCTCTAAATATAAACAAAGTCTAAATGTAAACAAAGACTACAAGTGTAAACAAGAACTACAAATGTAAAAAAAACTCTACATGTAAACAATCTCTCTAAATGTAAACAAAGAATAAAAATGTAAACAAAGACTATAAATGTTAAGAAAGTCTACAACTGTAAACAAAGACTACAAATGTAAACAAAGACACTAAACGTAAACAAAATCTACAAACGTAAACAGACTCTAAGTGTAAACAGACAACAGATGTAAACAAAGCCTCTAAATATAAACAAAGTATCTAAATGTAAGCAGACTACAAATGTAAACAAATAGCACAAATGTTCAGTGACTCAAACTGTAAACAAACTCTCTAAATGTAAACAAAGTCTACAAATGTAAACAGACTATAAATGAAAACAGACTCTAAATGCAAACAGACTAAAAATGTATACAAAGACTACATATGTAAACAGACTCTAAATGTAAACAAAGACTGCAAATGTAAACATAGACCTAAATGTAAACAAAGACTACAAATGTAAACAAAGACTCTATATGTAAACAAAGTCTAAAAATGTAAACAAAGTTAAAAATGCAAACAAAGGCTACAAATGTAAACAAAGACTCTAAATGTAAAGAAGGTCTCTAAATTCAAAGAAAGATTACAAATGTAAACAAAGACTACAAATATAAACAAAGACTCTAAATAAAACAGACTACAAATGTAAACAAAAACTATAAACGTAAACTAACACTCTAAATGTAGACAAAAACTACAAATGTAAACAAAGACGGCAAACGTAAACAAAGACTCTATATGTAAACAAACTAAATATATAGAAAGACTACACATGTAAACAAGGATTTAAATGTAAATAAAGACTGCAAATGTAAACAAAGACCTTAAATGTAAACAGACTCTAAATTAAAACAAAGACTAAAAATGTAAACAAAGACTACAAATGTAAACAAAGACTCTAAATATAAAGAAGGTCTCTAAATGCAAACAAAGATTACAAATGTAAACAAAGACTACAAATGTAAACAAAGACTATAAATATAAACAAAGACTCTAAATGGAAACAGACTACAAATGTAAACAAAAACTACAAACGTAAACTAACACTCTAAATGTAAACAAAGACTACAAATGTAAACAAAACTAAAAGTAAACAAATACTAGAAATAAAAACAAAGACTCTAAATGTAACCAAAGATTGCAAACGTAAACAAAGTCTCTAAATGTAAACAAATAATAAAAATGTAAACAAAGACTCTAAATGTAATAAAAAACTCTGGGTATAAACAAGGACTCTAGGTGTAAACAAGGACTACAAATGTAAACAGACTCTAAATGTAAACAAAGCCTTAAAATAAAAACAAAGACTCTAAATGTAAACAAAGGCTAAAAATGTAAACAAAGACTAAAAATGTAAACAAAGGCTCTAAATGTAAACAAACGCGCTATATGTAAACAAACGCGCTATATGTAAACAAAGACTCTAAATGGAACTCTAAATGTAAACAAAGAATAAAAATGTAAACAAAGACTACAAATGTAAACAAAGACACAAAATGGGACTCTAAATGTAAACAAAAAATAAAAATGTAAACAAAACTAAAAGTAAACAAATACTACAAATATAAACAACGACTACAAATGTAAACAAAACTAAATGTAAACAATACTAAATGTAAACAAATACTAGAAATATAAACAAAGACTCTAAATGGAAACAGACTACAAATGTAAACAAAAACTACAAACGTAAACTAACACTCTAAATGCAAACAAAGACTACAAATGTAAACAAAACTAAAAGTAAACAAATACTACAAATATAAACAACGACTACAAATGTAAACAAAACTAAATGTAAACAAATACTAGAAATATAAACAAAGACTCTAAATGTAACCAAAAATTGCAAACGTAAACAAAGTTTCTAAATGTAAACAAAGACTAAAAATTTAAACAAAGGCTCTAAATGTAAACAAACGCGCTATATGTAAACAAAGACACTAAATGGAACTCTAAATGTAAACAAAGAATAAAAATGTAAACAAAGACTACAAATGTAAACAAAGACACAAAATGGTACTCTAAATGTAAACAAAAAATAAAAATGTAAACAAAGACTACAAATGTAAACAAAACTAAAAGTAACAAATACTACAAATATAAACAACGATTACAAATGTAAACAAAACTAAATGTAAACAAATAATAGAAATATAAACAAAGACTCTAAATGTAACCAAAATCTCTTGGTGTAAACAACGACTCTAGGTGTAAAAAAGGACTACAAATGTAAACAAAGTCTCTAAATATAAACAAAGTCTAAATGTAAACAAAGACTACAAGTGTAAACAAGGACTACAAATGTAAAAAAAAACTCTACATGTAAACAATCTCTCTAAATGTAAACAAAGAATAAAAATGTAAACAAAGACTATAAATGTTAAGAAAATCTACAACTGTAAACAAAGACTACAAATGTAAACAAAGACACTAAACGTAAACAAAAACTACAAACGTAAACAGACTCTAAGTGTAAACAGACAACAGATGTAAACAAAGCCTCTAAATATAAACAAACTATCTAAATGTAAGCAGACTACAAATGTAAACAAAGAGCACAAATGTTAAGTTACTCAAACTGTAAACAAACTCTCTAAATGTAAACAAAGTCTACAAATGTAAACAGACTATAAATGAAAACAGACTCTAAATGCAAACAGAATAAATGTAAACAAAGACTACATATGTAAACAGACTCTAAATGTAAACAAAGACTACAAATGTAAACAAAGACTCTATATGTAAACAAAGTCTAAAAATGTAAACAAAGTCTAAAAATGTAAACAAAGTCTACAAATGTAAACAAAGACTCTAAATTTAAAGAAGGTCTCTAAATTCAAAGAAAGATTACAAATGTAAACAAACACTACAAATGTAAACAAAGACTACAAATATAAACAAAGACTCTAAATAGAAACAGACTACAAATGTAAACAAAAACTACAAACGTAAACTAACACTCTAAATGTAACCAAAGACTACAAATGTAAACAAAGACTGCAAACGTAAACAAAAACTCTAAATGTAAACAAATAATAAAAATGTAAACAAAGACTCTAAATGTAATAAAAAACTCTGGGTATAAACAAGGCCTACAAATGTAAACAGACTCTAAATATAAACAAAGTCTAAAAATAAAAACAAAGACTCTAAATGTAAACAAAGGCTAAAAATATAAACAAAGACTACAAATGTAAACAAAGGGACTAAATGTAAACACTCTAAATGTAAACAAAGCCTACATATGTAAACAAAAACTACAAATGTAAACAAAGACTACAAATGTAAACAAAGACTCTAAATGGAAACAGACTACAAATGTAAACAAAAACTACGAACGTAAACTAACACTCTAAATGTAAACAAAGACTACAAATGAAAACAAAACTAAAAGTAAACAAATACTACAAATATAAACAAAGACTCTAAATGTAACCAAAGATTGCAAACGTAAACAAAGTCCCTAAATGTAAACAAATAATAAAAATGTAAACAAAGACTCTAAATGTAATTAAAAACTCTGGGTATAAACAAGGACTCTAGGTGTAAACAAGGACTACAAACGTAAACAGACTCTAAATGTAAACAAAGCCTGAAAATAGAAACAAAGACTCTAAATGTAAACAAAGGCTAAAAATGTAAACAAAGACTAAAAATGTAAACAAAGGCTCTAAATGTAAACAAACGCGCTATATGTAAACAAAGACACTAAATGGAACTCTAAATGTAAACAAAGAATAAAAATGTAAACAAAACTAAAAGTAAACAAATACTACAAATATAAACACCGACTACAAATGTAAACAAAACTAAATGTAAACAAAACTAAATGTAAACAAAAACTAGAAATATAAACAAAGACTCTAAATGTAACCAAAATCTCTTGGTGTAAACAACGACTCTAGGTGTAAAAAAGGACTACAAATGTAAACAAAGTCTCTAAATATAAACAAAGTCTAAATGTAAACAAAGACTACAAGTGTAAACAAGGACTACAAATGTAAAAAAAAACTCTACATGTAAACAATCTCTCTAAATGTAAACAAAGAATAAAAATGTAAACAAAGACTATAAATGTTAAGAAAGTCTACAACTGTAAACAAAGACTACAAATGTAAACAAAGACACAAAACGTAAACAAAAACTACAAACGTAAACAGACAACAAATGTAAAGAAAGCCTCTAAATATAAACAAAGTATCTAAATGTAAGCAGACTACAAATGTAAACAAAGAGCACAAATGTTAAGTGACTCAAACTGTAAACAAACTCTCTAAATGTAAACAAAGACTACATATGTAAACAGACTCTAAATGTAAACAAAGACTGCAAATGTAAACATAGACCTAAATGTAAACAAAGACTACAAATGTAAACAAAGAATCTATATGTAAACAAAGTCTAAAAATGTAAACAAAGTCTAAAAATGTAAACAAAGGCTACAAATGTAAACAAAGACTCTAAATGTAAAGAAGGTCTCTAAATTCAAAGAAAGATTACAAATGTAAACAAAGACTACAAATGTAAACAAAGACTACAAATATAAACAAAACTCTAAATAAAACAGACTACAAATGTAAACACTCTAAATGTAGACAAAGACTACAAATATAAACAAAGACTGCAAACGTAAACAAAGACTCTATATGTAAACAATCTAAATGTACAGAAAGACTACATATGTAAACAAAGAATTTAAATGTAAATAAAGACCTTAAATGTAAACAGACTCTAAATTAAAACAAAGACAAAAAATGTAAACAAAGACTACAAACGTAAACAAAGACTCTAAATATAAAGAAGGTCTCTAAATGCAAACAAAGATTACAAATGTAAACAAAGACTACAAATGTAAACAAAGACTATAAATATAAAGAAAGACTCTAAATGGAAACAGACTACAAATGTAAATAAAAACTACAAACGTAAACTAACACTCTAAATGTAAACAAAGACTACAAATGTAAACAAAACTAAAATTAAACAAATACTACAAATATAAACAACGACTACAAATGTAAACAAAACTAAATGTAAAAAAATACTAGAAATATAAACAAAGACTCTAAATGTAACCAAAGATTGCAAACGTAAACAAAGTCTCTAAATGTAAACAAATAATAAAAATGTAAATAAAGACTCTAAATGTAATAAAAAACTCTGGGTATAAACAAGGACTCTAGGTGTAAACAAGGACTACAAATGTAAACAGACTCTAAATGTAAACAAAGCCTAAAAATAAAAACAAAGACTCTAAATGTAAACAAAGGCTAAAAATGTAAACAAAGACTACAAATGTAAACAAAGGCTCTAAATGTAAACAAACGCGCTATATGTAAACAAAGACTCTAAATTGAACTCTAAATGTAAACAAAGAATAAAAATGTAAACAAAGACTACAAATGTAAACAAAGACACAAAATGGGACTCTAAATGTAAACAAAAAATAAAAATATAAACAAAACTAAAAGTAAACAAATACTACAAATATAAACAACGACTACAAATGTAAACAAAAATAAATGTAAACAAAACTAAATGTAAACAAATACTAGAAATATAAACAAAGACTCTAAATGTAACCAAAATCTCTTGGTGTAAACAAGGACTCTAGGTGTAAAAAAGGACTACAAATGTAAACAAAGTCTCTAAATATAAACAAAGTCTAAATGTAAACAAAGACTACAAGTGTAAACAAGGACTACAAATGTAAAAAAATTCTACATGTAAACAATCTCTCTAAATGTAAACAAAGAATAAAAATGTAAACAAAGACTATAAATGTTAAGAAAGTCTACAACTGTAAACAAAGACTACAAATGTAAACAAAGACACTAAACGTAAACAAAAACTACAAACGTAAACAGACTCTAAGTGTAAACAGACAACAAATGTAAACAAAGCCTCTAAATATAAACAAAGTATCTAAATGTAAGCAGACTACAAATGTAAACAAAGAGCACAAATGTTAAGTGACTCAAACTGTAAACAAACTCTCTAAATGTAAACAAAGTCTACAAATGTAAACAGACCATAAATGAAAACAGACTCTAAAAGAAAACAGATTAAAAATGTAAACAAAGACTACATATGTAAACAGACTCTAAACGTAAACAAAGACTGCAAATATAAACATAGACCTAAATGTAAACAAAGACTACAAATGTAAACAAAGACTCTAAATGTAAAGAAGGTCTCTAAATGCAAAGAAAGATTACAAATGCAAACAAAGACTACAAATGTAAACAAAGACTACAAATATAAACAAAGACTCTAAATAAAACAGACTACAAATGTAAACAAAAACTACAAACGTAAACTAACACTCTAAATGTAAACACTCTAAATGTATACAAAGACTACATACGTAAACAAAGAATTTAAATGTAAATAAAGAATACAAATGTAAACAAAGACCTTAAATGTAAACAGAATCTAAATTAAAACAAAGACTAAAAATGTAAACAAAGACTACAAACGTAAACAAAGACTCTAAATATAAAGAAGGTCTCTAAATGCAAACAAAGATTACAAATGTAAACAAAGCCTACAAATGTAAACAAAGACTCTAAATAGAAACAGACTACAAATGTAAACAAAAACTACAAACGTAAACTAACACTCTAAATGTAAACAAAGACTACAAATGTAAACAAAGACTGCAAACGTAAAAAAAAACTCTAAATGTAAACAAATAATAAAAATGTAAACAAAGACTCTAAATGTAATAAAAAACTCTGGGTATAAACAAGGACTACAAATGTAAACAAAGACTACAAATGTAAACAAAGACTACAAATATAAACAAAGACTCTAAATAGAAACCGACTACAAATGTAAACAAAAACTACAAACGTAAACTAACACTCTAAATGTAAACAAAGACTACAAATGTAAACAAAGACTGCAAACGTAAACAAAAACTCTAAATGTAAACAAATAATAAAAATGTAAACAAAGACTCTAAATGTAATAAAAACTCTGAGTATAAACAAGGACTACAAATGTAAACAGACTCTAAATATAAACAAAGACTAAAAATAAAAACAAAGACTCTAAATGTAAACAAAGGCTAAAAATGTAAACAAAGACTACAAATGTAAACAAAGGGACTAAATGTAAACACTCTAAATGTAAACAAAGCCTACATATGTAAACAAAAACTACAAATGTAAACAAAGACTCTAAATGGAAACAGACTACAAATGTAAACAAAAACTACAAACGTAAACTAACACTCAAAATGTAAACAAAAACTACAAATGAAAACAAAACTAAAAGTAAACAAATACTACAAATATAAACAACGACTACAAATGTATACAAAACTAAATGTAAACAAATACTAGAAATATAAACAAAGACTCTAAATGTAACCAAAGATTGCAAACGTAAACAAAGTCTCTAAATGTAAACAAATAATAAAAACGTAAACAAATAATAAAAATGTAAACAAAGACTCTAAATGTAATAAAAAACTCTGGGTATAAACAAGGACTCTAGGTGTAAACAAGGACTACAAATGTAAACAGACTCTAAATGTAAACAAAGCTTAAAAATAAAACCAAAGACTCTAAATGTAAACAAAGGCTAAAAATGTAAACAAAGACTAAAAATGTAAGCAAAGGCTCTAAATGTAAACAAACGCGCTATATGTAAACAAAGACTACAAATGTAAACAAAGACACAAAATGGGACTCTAAATGTAAACAAAAAATAAAAATGTAAACAAAGACTACAAGTGTAAACAAGGACTACAAATGTAAACAAAAACTCTACATGTAAACAATCTCTCTAAATGTAAACACTACAAATATAAACGGACTCTAAATGTCAACAAAGTCTCTAAATTTAAACAAAGAATACAAATGTAAACAAAGACTATAAATGTTAAGAAAGTCTACAACTGTAAACAAAGACTACAAATGTAAACAAAGACACTAAACGTAAACAAAAACTACAAAGGTAAACAGACTAAGTGTAAACAGACAACAAATGTAAACAAAGCCTCTAAATATAAACAAAGTATCTAAATGTAAGCAGACTACAAATGTAAACAAAGAATACAAATGTAAACAAAGAGCACAAATGTTAAGTGACTCAAACTGTAAACAAACTCTCTAAATGTAAACAAAGTCTACAAATGTAAACAGACTATAAATGAAAACAGACTCTAAATGCAAACAGACTAAAATTGTAAACAAAGACTACATATGTAAACAGACTCTAAATGTAAACAAAGACTGCAAATGTAAACATAGACTTAAATGTATACAAACGCTACAAATGTAAACAAAGTCTCTATATGTAAAGAAGGTCTCTAAATTCAAAGAAAGATTACAAATGTAAACAAAGACTACAAATGTAAACAAAGACTACAAATATAAACAAAGACTCTAAATAAAACAGACTACAAATGTAAACAAAAACTACAAACGTAAGCTAACACTCTAAATGTAGACAAAGACTACAAATGTAAACAAAGACTGCAAACGTAAACAAAGACTCTATATGTAAACAATCTAAATGTATAGAAAGACTACATATGTAAACAAAGAATTTAAATGTAAACAAAGTCTAAAAATGTAAACAAAGGCTACAAATGTAAACAAAGACTCTAAATGTAAAGAAGGTCTCTAAATTCAAAGAAAGATTACAAATGTAAACAAAGACTCTAAATGTAAACAGACTAAATTAAAACAAAGACTAAAAATGTAAACAAAGACTACAAACGTAAACAAAGACTCTAAATATAAAGAAGGTCTTTAAATGCAAACAAAGATTACAAATGCAAACAAAGACTACAAATGTAAACAAAGACTATAAATGGAAAAAGACTACAAATGTAAACAAAAACTACAAACGTAAACTAACACTCTAAATGTAAACAAAGACTACAAATGTAAACAAAACTAAAAGTAAACAAATACTACAAATATAAACAACGACTACAAATGTAAACAAAACTAAATGGAAACAAATACTAGAAACATAAACAAAGACTCTAAATGTAACTAAAGATTGCAAACGTAAACAAAGTCTCTAAATGTAAACAAATAATAAAAATGTAAACAAATAATAAAAATGTAAACAAATGATAAAAATGTAAACAAAGACTCTAAATGTAATAAAAAACTCTGGGTATAAACAAGGACTACAAATGTAAACAGACTCTAAATGTAAACAAAGCCTAAAAATAAAAACAAAGACTCTAAATGTAAACAAAGGCTAAAAATGTAAACAAAGACTAAAAATGTAAACAAAGGCTCTAAATGTAAACAAACGCGCTATATGTAAACAAAGAGTCTAAATGGAACTCTAAATGTAAACAAAGAATAAAAATGTAAACAAAGACTACAAATGTAAACAAAGACACAAAATGGGACTCTAAATGTAAACAAAAAATAAAAATGTAAACAAAACTAAAAGTAAACAAATACTATAAATATAAACAACGACTACAAATGTAAACAAAACTAAATGTAAACAATACTAAATGTAAACAAATACTAGAAATATAAACAAAGACTCTAAATGTAACCAAAATCTCTTGGTGTAAACAGGGACTCGGTGCAAAAAAGGACTACAAATGTAAACAAAGTCTCTAAATATAAACAAAGTCTAAATGTAAACAAAGACTACAAGTGTAAACAAGAACTACAAATGTAAAAAAAACTCTACATGTAAACAATCTCTCTAAATGTAAACAAAGAATAAAAATGTAAACAAAGACTATAAATGTTAAGAAAGTCTACAACTGTAAACAAAGACTACAAATGTAAACAAAGACACTAAACGTAAACAAAATCTACAAACGTAAACAGACTCTAAGTGTAAACAGACAACAGATGTAAACAAAGCCTCTAAATATAAACAAAGTATCTAAATGTAAGCAGACTACAAATGTAAACAAAGAGCACAAATGTTCAGTGACTCAAACTGTAAACAAACTCTCTAAATGTAAACAAAGTCTACAAATGTAAACAGACTATAAATGAAAACAGACTCTAAATGCAAACAGACTAAAAATGTATACAAAGACTAAAAATGTATACAAAGATGTAAACAGACTCTAAATGTAAACAAAGACTGCAAATGTAAACATAGACCTAAATGTAAACAAAGACTACAAATGTAAACAAAGACTCTATATGTAAACAAAGTCTAAAAATGTAAACAAAGCCTCTAAATATAAACAAAGTATCTAAATGTAAGCAGACTACAAATGTAAACAAAGAGCACAAATGTTCAGTGACTCAAACTGTAAACAAACTCTCTAAATGTAAACAAAGTCTACAAATGTAAACAGACTATAAATGAAAACAGACTCTAAATGCAAACAGACTAAAAATGTATACAAAGACTACATATGTAAACAGACTCTAAATGTAAACAAAGACTGCAAATGTAAACATAGACCTAAATGTAAACAAAGACTACAAATGTAAACAAAGACTCTATATGTAAACAAAGTCTAAAAATGTAAACAAAGTCTAAAAATGCAAACAAAGGCTACAAATGTAAACAAAGACTCTAAATGTAAAGAAGGTCTCTAAATTCAAAGAAAGATTACAAATGTAAACAAAGACTACAAATATAAACAAAGACTCTAAATAAAACAGACTACAAATGTAAACAAAAACTATAAACGTAAACTAACACTCTAAATGTAGACAAAAACTACAAATGTAAACAAAGACGGCAAACGTAAACAAAGACTCTATATGTAAACAAACTAAATGTATAGAAAGACTACACATGTAAACAAGGATTTAAATGTAAATAAAGACTGCAAATGTAAACAAAGACCTTAAATGTAAACAGACTCTAAATTAAAACAAAGACTAAAAATGTAAACAAAGACTACAAATGTAAACAAAGACTCTAAATATAAAGAAGGTCTCTAAATGCAAACAAAGATTACAAATGTAAACAAAGACTACAAATGTAAACAAAAACTACAAACGTAACCTAACACTCTAAATGTAAACAAAGACTACAAATGTAAACAAAACTAAAAGTAAACAAATACTACAAATATAAACAACGACTACAAATGTAAACAAAACTAAATGTAAAAAAATACTAGAACTATAAACAAAGACTCTAAATGTAACCAAAGATTGCAAACGTAAACAAAGTCTCTAAATGTAAACAAATAATAAAAATGTAAACAAAGACTCAAAATGTAATAAAAAACTCTGTGTATAAACAAGGACTCTAGGTGTAAACAAGGACTACAAATGTAAACAGACTCTAAATGTAAACAAAGCCTAAAAATAAAAACAAAGACTCTAAATGTAAACAAAGGCTAAAAATGTAAACAAAGACTAAAAATGTAAACAAAGTCTCTAAATGTAAACAAATAATAAAAATGTAAACAAAGACTCTAAATGTAATAAAAAACTCTGGGTATAAACAAGGACTCTAGGTGTAAACAAGGACTACAAATGTAAACAGACTCTAAATGTAAACAAAGCCTAAAAATAAAAACAAAGACTCTAAATGTAAACAAAGGCTCTAAATGTAAACAAACGCGCTATATGTAAACAAAGACACTAAATGGAACTCTAAATGTAAACAAAGAATAAAAATGTAAACAAAGACACAAAATGGGACTCTAAATGTAAACAAAAAATAAAATTGTAAACAAAACTAAAAGTAAACAAATACTACAAATATAAACAACGACTACAAATGTAAGCAAAACTAAATGTAAACAAAACTAAATGTAAACAAATACTAGAAATATAAACAAAGACTCTAAATGTAACCAAAATCTCTTGGTGTAAACAAGGACTCTAGGTGTAAAAAAGGCTACAAATGTAAACAAAGACTCTAAATGTAAAGAAGGTCTCTAAATTCAAAGAAAGATTACAAATGTAAACAAAGACTACAAATGTAAACAAAAACTACAAACGTAAACTAACACTCTAAATGTAGACAAAGACTACAAATGTAAACAAAGACTGCAAACGTAAACAAAGACTCTATATGTAAACAATCTAAATGTATAGAAAGACTACATATGTAAACAAAGAATTTAAATGTAAATAAAGACTACAAATGTAAACAAAGACCTTAAATGTAAACAGACTAAATTAAAACAAAGACTAAAAATGTAAACAAAGACTACAAACGTAAACAAAGACTCTAAATATAAAGAAGGTCTTTAAATGCAAACAAAGATTACAAATGCAAACAAAGACTACAAATGTAAACAAAGACTATAAATGGAAAAAGACTACAAATGTAAACAAAAACTACAAACGTAAACTAACACTCTAAATGTAAACAAAGACTACAAATGTACACAAAACTAAAAGTAAACAAATACTACAAATATAAACAACGACTACAAATGTACACAAAACTAAATGGAAACAAATACTAGAAATATAAACAAAGACTCTAAATGTAACTAAAGATTGCAAACGTAAACAAAGTCTCTAAATGTAAACAAATAATAAAAATGTAAACAAATAATAAAAATGTAAACAAATGATAAAAATGTAAACAAAGACTCTAAATGTAATAAAAAACTCTGGGTATAAACAAGGACTACAAATGTAAACAGACTCTAAATGTAAACAAAGCCTAAAAATAAAAACAAAGACTCTAAATGTAAACAAAGGCTAAAAATGTAAACAAAGACTAAAAATGTAAACAAAGGCTCTAAATGTAAACAAACGCGCTATATGTAAAGAAAGAGTCTAAATGGAACTCTAAATGTAAACAAAGAATAAAAATGTAAACAAAGACTACAAATGTAAACAAAGACACAAAATGGGACTCTAAATGTAAACAAAAAATAAAAATGTAAACAAAACTAAAAGTAAACAAATACTACAAATATAAACAACGACTACAAATGTAAACAAAACTAAATGTAAACAATACTAAATGTAAACAAATACTAGAAATATAAACAAAGACTCTAAATGTAACCAAAATCTCTTGGTGTAAACAGGGACTCTAGGTGCAAAAAAGGACTACAAATGTAAACAAAGTCTCTAAATATAAACAAAGTCTAAATGTAAACAAAGACTACAAGTGTAAACAAGAACTACAAATGTAAAAAAAACTCTACATGTAAACAATCTCTCTAAATGTAAACAAAGAATAAAAATGTAAACAAAGACTATAAATGTTAAGAAAGTCTACAACTGTAAACAAAGACTACAAATGTAAACAAAGACACTAAACGTAAACAAAAACTACAAACGTAAACAGACTCTAAGTGTAAACAGACAACAGATGTAAACAAAGCCTCTAAATATAAACAAAGTATCTAAATGTAAGCAGACTACAAATGTAAACAAAGAGCACAAATGTTCAGTGACTCAAACTGTAAACAAACTCTCTAAATGTAAACAAAGTCTACAAATGTAAACAGACTATAAATGAAAACAGACTCTAAATGCAAACAGACTAAAAATGTATACAAAGACTAAAAATGTATACAAAGATGTAAACAGACTCTAAATGTAAACAAAGACTGCAAATGTAAACATAGACCTAAATGTAAACAAAGACTACAAATGTAAACAAAGACTCTATATGTAAACAAAGTCTAAAAATGTAAACAAAGCCTCTAAATATAAACAAAGTATCTAAATGTAAGCAGACTACAAATGTAAACAAAGAGCACAAATGTTCAGTGACTCAAACTGTAAACAAACTCTCTAAATGTAAACAAAGTCTACAAATGTAAACAGACTATAAATGAAAACAGACTCTAAATGCAAACAGACTAAAAATGTATACAAAGACTACATATGTAAACAGACTCTAAATGTAAACAAAGACTGCAAATGTAAACATAGACCTAAATGTAAACAAAGACTACAAATGTAAACAAAGACTCTATATGTAAACAAAGTCTAAAAATGTAAACAAAGTTAAAAATGCAAACAAAGGCTACAAATGTAAACAAAAACTATAAACGTAAACTAACACTCTAAATGTAGACAAAAACTACAAATGTAAACAAAGACGGCAAACGTAAACAAAGACTCTATATGTAAACAAACTAAATGTATAGAAAGACTACACATGTAAACAAGGATTTAAATGTAAATAAAGACTGCAAATGTAAACAAAGACCTTAAATGTAAACAGACTCTAAATTAAAACAAAGACAAAAAATGTAAACAAAGACTACAAATGTAAACAAAGACTCTAAATATAAAGAAGGTCTCTAAATGCAAACAAAGATTACAAATGTAAACAAAGACTACAAATGTAAACAAAAACTACAAACGTAACCTAACACTCTAAATGTAAACAAAGACTACAAATGTAAACAAAACTAAAAGTAAACAAATACTACAAATATAAACAACGACTACAAATGTAAACAAAACTAAATGTAAAAAAATACTAGAACTATAAACAAAGACTCTAAATGTAACCAAAGATTGCAAACGTAAACAAAGTCTCTAAATGTAAACAAATAATAAAAATGTAAACAAAGACTCAAAATGTAATAAAAAACTCTGTGTATAAACAAGGACTCTAGGTGTAAACAAGGACTACAAATGTAAACAGACTCTAAATGTAAACAAAGCCTAAAAATAAAAACAAAGACTCTAAATGTAAACAAAGGCTAAAAATGTAAACAAAGACTAAAAATGTAAACAAAGTCTCTAAATGTAAACAAATAATAAAAATGTAAACAAAGACTCTAAATGTAATAAAAATCTCTGGGTATAAACAAGGACTCTAGGTGTAAACAAGGACTACAAATGTAAACAGACTCTAAATGTAAACAAAGCCTAAAAATAAAAACAAAGACTCTAAATGTAAACAAAGGCTCTAAATGTAAACAAACGCGCTATATGTAAACAAAGACACTAAATGGAACTCTAAATGTAAACAAAGAATAAAAATGTAAACAAAGACACAAAATGGGACTCTAAATGTAAACAAAAAATAAAATTGTAAACAAAACTAAAAGTAAACAAATACTACAAATATAAACAACGACTACAAATGTAAGCAAAACTAAATGTAAACAAAACTAAATGTAAACAAATACTAGAAATATAAACAAAGACTCTAAATGTAACCAAAATCTCTTGGTGTAAACAAGGACTCTAGGTGTAAAAAAGGCTACAAATGTAAACAAAGACTCTAAATGTAAAGAAGGTCTCTAAATTCAAAGAAAGATTACAAATGTAAACAAAGACTACAAATGTAAACAAAAACTACAAACGTAAACTAACACTCTAAATGTAGACAAAGACTACAAATGTAAACAAAGACTGCAAACGTAAACAAAGACTCTATATGTAAACAATCTAAATGTATAGAAAGACTACATATGTAAACAAAGAATTTAAATGTAAATAAAGACTACAAATGTAAACAAAGACCTTAAATGTAAACAGACTAAATTAAAACAAAGACTAAAAATGTAAACAAAGACTACAAACGTAAACAAAGACTCTAAATATAAAGAAGGTCTTTAAATGCAAACAAAGATTACAAATGCAAACAAAGACTACAAATGTAAACAAAGACTATAAATGGAAAAAGACTACAAATGTAAACAAAAACTACAAACGTAAACTAACACTCTAAATGTAAACAAAGACTACAAATGTAAACAAAACTAAAAGTAAACAAATACTACAAATACAAACAACGACTACAAATGTAAACAAAACTAAATGTAAAAAAATACTAGAACTATAAACAAAGACTCTAAATGTAACCAAAGATTGCAAACGTAAAAAAAGTCTCTAAATGTAAACAAATAATAAAAATGTAAACAAAGACTCAAAATGTAATAAAAAACTCTGTGTATAAACAAGGACTCTAGGTGTAAACAAGGACTACAAATGTAAACAGACTCTAAATGTAAACAAAGCCTAAAAATAAAAACAAAGACTCTAAATGTAAACAAAGGCTAAAAATGTAAACAAAGACTAAAAATGTAAACAAAGTCTCTAAATGTAAACAAATAATAAAAATGTAAACAAAGACTCTAAATGTAATAAAAAACTCTGGGTATAAACAAGGACTCTAGGTGTAAACAAGGACTACAAATGTAAACAGACTCTAAACGTAAACAAAGCCTAAAAATAAAAACAAAGACTCTAAATGTAAACAAAGGCTCTAAATGTAAACAAACGCGCTATATGTAAACAAAGACATTAAATGGAACTCTAAATGTAAACAAAGAATAAAAATGTAAACAAAGACACAAAATGGGACTCTAAATGTAAACAAAAAATAAAATTGTAAACAAAACTAAAAGTAAACAAATACTACAAATATAAACAACGACTACAAATGTAAGCAAAACTAAATGTAAACAAAACTAAATGTAAACAAATACTAGAAATATAAACAAAGACTCTAAATGTAACCAAAATCTCTTGGTGTAAACAAGGACTCTGGGTGTAAAAAAGGCTACAAATGTAAACAAAGACTCTTAATGTAAAGAAGGTCTCTAAATTCAAAGAAAGATTACAAATGTAAACAAAGACTACAAATGTAAACAAAAACTACAAACGTAAACTAACACTCTAAATGTAGACAAAGACTACAAATGTAAACAAAGACTGCAAACGTAAACAAAGACTCTATATGTAAACAATCTAAATGTATAGAAAGACTACATATGTAAACAAAGAATTTAAATGTAAATAAAGACTACAAATGTAAACAAAGACCTTAAATGTAAACAGACTAAATTAAAACAAAGACTAAAAATGTAAACAAAGACTACAAACGTAAACAAAGACTCTAAATATAAAGAAGGTCTTTAAATGCAAACAAAGATTACAAATGCAAACAAAGACTACAAATGTAAACAAAGACTATAAATGGAAAAAGACTACAAATGTAAACAAAAACTACAAACGTAAACTAACACTCTAAATGTAAACAAAGACTACAAATGTAAACAAAACTAAAAGTAAACAAATACTACAAATATAAACAACGACTACAAATGTACACAAAACTAAATGGAAACAAATACTAGAAATATAAACAAAGACTCTAAATGTAACTAAAGATTGCAAACGTAAACAAAGTCTCTAAATGTAAACAAATAATAAAAATGTAAACAAATAATAAAAATGTAAACAAATGATAAAAATGTAAACAAAGACTCTAAATGTAATAAAAAAACTCTGGGTATAAACAAGGACTACAAATGTAAACAGACTCTAAATGTAAACAAAGCCTAAAAATAAAAACAAAGACTCTAAATGTAAACAAAGGCTAAAAATGTAAACAAAGACTAAAAATGTAAACAAAGGCTCTAAATGTAAACAAACGCGCTATATGTAAAGAAAGAGTCTAAATGGAACTCTAAATGTAAACAAAGAATAAAAATGTAAACAAAGACTACAAATGTAAACAAAGACACAAAATGGGACTCTAAATGTAAACAAAAAATAAAAATGTAAACAAAACTAAAAGTAAACAAATACTACAAATATAAACAACGACTACAAATGTAAACAAAACTAAATGTAAACAATACTAAATGTAAACAAATACTAGAAATATAAACAAAGACTCTAAATGTAACCAAAATCTCTTGGTGTAAACAGGGACTCTAGGTGCAAAAAAGGACTACAAATGTAAACAAAGTCTCTAAATATAAACAAAGTCTAAATGTAAACAAAGACTACAAGTGTAAACAAGAACTACAAATGTAAAAAAAACTCTACATGTAAACAATCTCTCTAAATGTAAACAAAGAATAAAAATGTAAACAAAGACTATAAATGTTAAGAAAGTCTACAACTGTAAACAAAGACTACAAATGTAAACAAAGACACTAAACGTAAACAAAAACTACAAACGTAAACAGACTCTAAGTGTAAACAGACAACAGATGTAAACAAAGCCTCTAAATATAAACAAAGTATCTAAATGTAAGCAGACTACAAATGTAAACAAAGAGCACAAATGTTCAGTGACTCAAACTGTAAACAAACTCTCTAAATGTAAACAAAGTCTACAAATGTAAACAGACTATAAATGAAAACAGACTCTAAATGCAAACAGACTAAAAATGTATACAAAGACTAAAAATGTATACAAAGATGTAAACAGACTCTAAATGTAAACAAAGACTGCAAATGTAAACATAGACCTAAATGTAAACAAAGACTACAAATGTAAACAAAGACTCTATATGTAAACAAAGTCTAAAAATGTAAACAAAGCCTCTAAATATAAACAAAGTATCTAAATGTAAGCAGACTACAAATGTAAACAAAGAGCACAAATGTTCAGTGACTCAAACTGTAAACAAACTCTCTAAATGTAAACAAAGTCTACAAATGTAAACAGACTATAAATGAAAACAGACTCTAAATGCAAACAGACTAAAAATGTATACAAAGACTACATATGTAAACAGACTCTAAATGTAAACAAAGACTGCAAATGTAAACATAGACCTAAATGTAAACAAAGACTACAAATGTAAACAAAGACTCTATATGTAAACAAAGTCTAAAAATGTAAACAAAGTTAAAAATGCAAAGAAAGGCTACAAATGTAAACAAAAACTATAAACGTAAACTAACACTCTAAATGTAGACAAAAACTACAAATGTAAACAAAGACGGCAAACGTAAACAAAGACTCTATATGTAAACAAACTAAATGTATAGAAAGACTACACATGTAAACAAGGATTTAAATGTAAATAAAGACTGCAAATGTAAACAAAGACCTTAAATGTAAACAGACTCTAAATTAAAACAAAGACAAAAAATGTAAACAAAGACTACAAATGTAAACAAAGACTCTAAATATAAAGAAGGTCTCTAAATGCAAACAAAGATTACAAATGTAAACAAAGACTACAAATGTAAACAAAAACTACAAACGTAACCTAACACTCTAAATGTAAACAAAGACTACAAATGTAAACAAAACTAAAAGTAAACAAATACTACAAATATAAACAACGACTACAAATGTAAACAAAACTAAATGTAAAAAAATACTAGAACTATAAACAAAGACTCTAAATGTAACCAAAGATTGCAAACGTAAACAAAGTCTCTAAATGTAAACAAATAATAAAAATGTAAACAAAGACTCAAAATGTTATAAAAAACTCTGTGTATAAACAAGGACTCTAGGTGTAAACAAGGACTACAAATGTAAACAGACTCTAAATGTAAACAAAGCCTAAAAATAAAAACAAAGACTCTAAATGTAAACAAAGGCTAAAAATGTAAACAAAGACTAAAAATGTAAACAAAGTCTCTAAATGTAAACAAATAATAAAAATGTAAACAAAGACTCTAAATGTAATAAAAATCTCTGGGTATAAACAAGGACTCTAGGTGTAAACAAGGACTACAAATGTAAACAGACTCTAAATGTAAACAAAGCCTAAAAATAAAAACAAAGACTCTAAATGTAAACAAAGGCTCTAAATGTAAACAAACGCGCTATATGTAAACAAAGACACTAAATGGAACTCTAAATGTAAACAAAGAATAAAAATGTAAACAAAGACACAAAATGGGACTCTAAATGTAAACAAAAAATAAAATTGTAAACAAAACTAAAAGTAAACAAATACTACAAATATAAACAACGACTACAAATGTAAGCAAAACTAAATGTAAACAAAACTAAATGTAAACAAATACTAGAAATATAAACAAAGACTCTAAATGTAACCAAAATCTCTTGGTGTAAACAAGGACTCTAGGTGTAAAAAAGGCTACAAATGTAAACAAAGACTCTAAATGTAAAGAAGGTCTCTAAATTCAAAGAAAGATTACAAATGTAAACAAAGACTACAAATGTAAACAAAAACTACAAACGTAAACTAACACTCTAAATGTAGACAAAGACTACAAATGTAAACAAAGACTGCAAACGTAAACAAAGACTCTATATGTAAACAATCTAAATGTATAGAAAGACTACATATGTAAACAAAGAATTTAAATGTAAATAAAGACTACAAATGTAAACAAAGACCTTAAATGTAAACAGACTAAATTAAAACAAAGACTAAAAATGTAAACAAAGACTACAAACGTAAACAAAGACTCTAAATATAAAGGTCTTTAAATGCAAACAAAGATTACAAATGCAAACAAAGACTACAAATGTAAACAAAGACTATAAATGGAAAAAGACTACAAATGTAAACAAAAACTACAAACGTAAACTAACACTCTAAATGTAAACAAAGACTACAAATGTAAACAAAACTAAAAGTAAACAAATACTACAAATATAAACAACGACTACAAATGTAAACAAAACTAAATGTAAAAAAATACTAGAACTATAAACAAAGACTCTAAATGTAACCAAAGATTGCAAACGTAAAAAAAGTCTCTAAATGTAAACAAATAATAAAAATGTAAACAAAGACTCAAAATGTAATAAAAAACTCTGTGTATAAACAAGGACTCTAGGTGTAAACAAGGACTACAAATGTAAACAGACTCTAAATGTAAACAAAGCCTAAAAATAAAAACAAAGACTCTAAATGTAAACAAAGGCTAAAAATGTAAACAAAGACTAAAAATGTAAACAAAGTCTCTAAATGTAAACAAATAATAAAAATGTAAACAAAGACTCTAAATGTAATAAAAAACTCTGGGTATAAACAAGGACTCTAGGTGTAAACAAGGACTACAAATGTAAACAGACTCTAAATGTAAACAAAGCCTAAAAATAAAAACAAAGACTCTAAATGTAAACAAAGGCTCTAAATGTAAACAAACGCGCTATATGTAAACAAAGACACTAAATGGAACTCTAAATGTAAACAAAGAATAAAAATGTAAACAAAGACACAAAATGGGACTCTAAATGTAAACAAAAAATAAAATTGTAAACAAAACTAAAAGTAAACAAATACTACAAATATAAACAACGACTACAAATGTAAGCAAAACTAAATGTAAACAAAACTAAGTGTAAACAAATACTAGAAATATAAACAAAGACTCTAAATGTAACCAAAATCTCTTGGTGTAAACAAGGACTCTAGGTGTAAAAAAGGCTACAAATGTAAACAAAGACTCTTAATGTAAAGAAGGTCTCTAAATTCAAAGAAAGATTACAAATGTAAACAAAGACTACAAATGTAAACAAAAACTACAAACGTAAACTAACACTCTAAATGTAGACAAAGACTACAAATGTAAACAAAGACTGCAAACGTAAACAAAGACTCTATATGTAAACAATCTAAATGTATAGAAAGACTACATATGTAAACAAAGAATTTAAATGTAAATAAAGACTACAAATGTAAACAAAGACCTTAAATGTAAACAGACTAAATTAAAACAAAGACTAAAAATGTAAACAAAGACTACAAACGTAAACAAAGACTCTAAATATAAAGAAGGTCTTTAAATGCAAACAAAGATTACAAATGCAAACAAAGACTACAAATGTAAACAAAGACTATAAATTGAAAAAGACTACAAATGTAAACAAAAACTACAAACGTAAACTAACACTCTAAATGTAAACAAAGACTACAAATGTAAACAAAACTAAAAGTAAACAAATACTACAAATATAAACAACGACTACAAATGTACACAAAACTAAATGGAAACAAATACTAGAAATATAAACAAAGACTCTAAATGTAACTAAAGATTGCAAACGTAAACAAAGTCTCTAAATGTAAACAAATAATAAAAATGTAAACAAATAATAAAAATGTAAACAAATGATAAAAATGTAAACAAAGACTCTAAATGTAATAAAAAACTCTGGGTATAAACAAGGACTACAAATGTAAACAGACTCTAAATGTAAACAAAGCCTAAAAATAAAAACAAAGACTATAAATGTTAAGAAAGTCTACAACTGTAAACAAAGACTACAAATGTAAACAAAGACACTAAACGTAAACAAAAACTACAAACGTAAACAGACTCTAAGTGTAAACAGACAACAGATGTAAACAAAGCCTCTAAATATAAACAAAGTATCTAAATGTAAGCAGACTACAAATGTAAACAAAGAGCACAAATGTTCAGTGACTCAAACTGTAAACAAACTCTCTAAATGTAAACAAAGTCTACAAATGTAAACAGACTATAAATGAAAACAGACTCTAAATGCAAACAGACTAAAAATGTATACAAAGACTAAAAATGTATACAAAGATGTAAACAGACTCTAAATGTAAACAAAGACTGCAAATGTAAACATAGACCTAAATGTAAACAAAGACTACAAATGTAAACAAAGACTCTATATGTAAACAAAGTCTAAAAATGTAAACAAAGCCTCTAAATATAAACAAAGTATCTAAATGTAAGCAGACTACAAATGTAAACAAATAGCACAAATGTTCAGTGACTCAAACTGTAAACAAACTCTCTAAATGTAAACAAAGTCTACAAATGTAAACAGACTATAAATGAAAACAGACTCTAAATGCAAACAGACTAAAAATGTATACAAAGACTACATATGTAAACAGACTCTAAATGTAAACAAAGACTGCAAATGTAAACATAGACCTAAATGTAAACAAAGACTACAAATGTAAACAAAGACTCTATATGTAAACAAAGTCTAAAAATGTAAACAAAGTTAAAAATGCAAACAAAGGCTACAAATGTAAACAAAGACTCTAAATGTAAAGAAGGTCTCTAAATTCAAAGAAAGATTACAAATGTAAACAAAGACTACAAATATAAACAAAGACTCTAAATAAAACAGACTACAAATGTAAACAAAAACTATAAACGTAAACTAACACTCTAAATGTAGACAAAAACTACAAATGTAAACAAAGACGGCAAACGTAAACAAAGACTCTATATGTAAACAAACTAAATATATAGAAAGACTACACATGTAAACAAGGATTTAAATGTAAATAAAGACTGCAAATGTAAACAAAGACCTTAAATGTAAACAGACTCTAAATTAAAACAAAGACTAAAAATGTAAACAAAGACTACAAATGTAAACAAAGACTCTAAATATAAAGAAGGTCTCTAAATGCAAACAAAGATTACAAATGTAAACAAAGACTACAAATGTAAACAAAGACTATAAATATAAACAAAGACTCTAAATGGAAACAGACTACAAATGTAAACAAAAACTACAAACGTAAACTAACACTCTAAATGTAAACAAAGACTACAAATGTAAACAAAACTAAAAGTAAACAAATACTAGAAATAAAAACAAAGACTCTAAATGTAACCAAAGATTGCAAACGTAAACAAAGTCTCTAAATGTAAACAAATAATAAAAATGTAAACAAAGACTCTAAATGTAATAAAAAACTCTGGGTATAAACAAGGACTCTAGGTGTAAACAAGGACTACAAATGTAAACAGACTCTAAATGTAAACAAAGCCTTAAAATAAAAACAAAGACTCTATATGTAAACAAAGGCTAAAAATGTAAACAAAGACTAAAAATGTAAACAAAGGCTCTAAATGTAAACAAACGCGCTATATGTAAACAAACGCGCTATATGTAAACAAAGACTCTAAATGGAACTCTAAATGTAAACAAAGAATAAAAATGTAAACAAAGACTACAAATGTAAACAAAGACACAAAATGGGACTCTAAATGTAAACAAAAAATAAAAATGTAAACAAAACTAAAAGTAAACAAATACTACAAATATAAACAACGACTACAAATGTAAACAAAACTAAATGTAAACAATACTAAATGTAAACAAATACTAGAAATATAAACAAAGACTCTAAATGGAAACAGACTACAAATGTAAACAAAAACTACAAACGTAAACTAACACTCTAAATGCAAACAAAGACTACAAATGTAAACAAAACTAAAAGTAAACAAATACTACAAATATAAACAACGACTACAAATGTAAACAAAACTAAATGTAAACAAATACTAGAAATATAAACAAAGACTCTAAATGTAACCAAAAATTGCAAACGTAAACAAAGTTTCTAAATGTAAACAAAGACTAAAAATGTAAACAAAGGCTCTAAATGTAAACAAACGCGCTATATGTAAACAAAGACTACAAATGTAAACAAAGACACTAAATGGAACTCTAAATGTAAACAAAGAATAAAAATGTAAACAAAGACTACAAATGTAAACAAAGACACAAAATGGTACTCTAAATGTAAACAAAAAATAAAAATGTAAACAAAGACTACAAATGTAAACAAAACTAAAAGTAACAAATACTACAAATATAAACAACGATTACAAATGTAAACAAAACTAAATGTAAACAAATAATAGAAATATAAACAAAGACTCTAAATGTAACCAAAATCTCTTGGTGTAAACAACGACTCTAGGTGTAAAAAAGGACTACAAATGTAAACAAAGTCTCTAAATATAAACAAAGTCTAAATGTAAACAAAGACTACAAGTGTAAACAAGGACTACAAATGTAAAAAAAAACTCTACATGTAAACAATCTCTCTAAATGTAAACAAAGAATAAAAATGTAAACAAAGACTATAAATGTTAAGAAAATCTACAACTGTAAACAAAGACTACAAATGTAAACAAAGACACTAAACGTAAACAAAAACTACAAACGTAAACAGACTCTAAGTGTAAACAGACAACAGATGTAAACAAAGCCTCTAAATATAAACAAAGTATCTAAATGTAAGCAGACTACAAATGTAAACAAAGAGCACAAATGTTAAGTTACTCAAACTGTAAACAAACTCTCTAAATGTAAACAAAGTCTACAAATGTAAACAGACTATAAATGAAAACAGACTCTAAATGCAAACAGAATAAATGTAAACAAAGACTACATATGTAAACAGACTCTAAATGTAAACAAAGACTACAAATGTAAACAAAGACTCTATATGTAAACAAAGTCTAAAAATGTAAACAAAGTCTACACATGTAAACAAAGTCTACAAATGTAAACAAAGACTCTAAATTTAAAGAAGGTCTCTAAATTCAAAGAAAGATTACAAATGTAAACAAACACTACAAATGTAAACAAAGACTACAAATATAAACAAAGACTCTAAATAGAAACAGACTACAAATGTAAACAAAAACTACAAACGTAAACTAACACTCTAAATGTAACCAAAGACTACAAATGTAAACAAAGACTGCAAACGTAAACAAAAACTCTAAATGTAAACAAATAATAAAAATGTAAACAAAGACTCTAAATGTAATAAAAAACTCTGGGTATAAACAAGGCCTACAAATGTAAACAGACTCTAAATATAAACAAAGTCTAAAAATAAAAACAAAGACTCTAAATGTAAACAAAGGCTAAAAATATAAACAAAGACTACAAATGTAAACAAAGGGACTAAATGTAAACACTCTAAATGTAAACAAAGCCTACATATGTAAACAAAAACTACAAATGTAAACAAAGACTACAAATGTAAACAAAGACTGCAAACGTAAACAAAAACTCTAAATGTAAACAAATAATAAAAATGTAAACAAAGACTCTAAATGTAATAAAAAACTCTAGGTGTAAACAAGGACTACAAACGTAAACAGACTCTAAATGTAAACAAAGCCTGAAAATAGAAACAAAGACTCTAAATGTAAACAAAGGCTAAAAATGTAAACAAAGACTAAAAATGTAAACAAAGGCTCTAAATGTAAACAAACGCGCTATATGTAAACAAAGACACTAAATGGAACTCTAAATGTAAACAAAGAATAAAAATGTAAACAAAACTAAAAGTAAACAAATACTACAAATATAAACACCGACTACAAATGTAAACAAAACTAAATGTAAACAAAACTAAATGTAAACAAAAACTAGAAATATAAACAAAGACTCTAAATGTAACCAAAATCTCTTGGTGTAAACAACGACTCTAGGTGTAAAAAAGGACTACAAATGTAAACAAAGTCTCTAAATATAAACAAAGTCTAAATGTAAACAAAGACTACAAGTGTAAACAAGGACTACAAATGTAAAAAAAAACTCTACATGTAAACAATCTCTCTAAATGTAAACAAAGAATAAAAATGTAAACAAAGACTATAAATGTTAAGAAAGTCTACAACTGTAAACAAAGACTACAAATGTAAACAAAGACACAAAACGTAAACAAAAACTACAAACGTAAACAGACAACAAATGTAAAGAAAGCCTCTAAATATAAACAAAGTATCTAAATGTAAGCAGACTACAAATGTAAACAAAGAGCACAAATGTTAAGTGACTCAAACTGTAAACAAACTCTCTAAATGTAAACAAAGACTACATATGTAAACAGACTCTAAATGTAAACAAAGACTGCAAATGTAAACATAGACCTAAATGTAAACAAAGACTACAAATGTAAACAAAGACTCTATATGTAAACAAAGTCTAAAAATGTAAACAAAGTCTAAAAATGTAAACAAAGGCTACAAATGTAAACAAAGACTCTAAATGTAAAGAAGGTCTCTAAATTCAAAGAAAGATTACAAATGTAAACAAAGACTACAAATGTAAACAAAGACTACAAATATAAACAAAACTCTAAATAAAACAGACTACAAATGTAAACACTCTAAATGTAGACAAAGACTACAAATATAAACAAAGACTGCAAACGTAAACAAAGACTCTATATGTAAACAATCTAAATGTACAGAAAGACTACATATGTAAACAAAGAATTTAAATGTAAATAAAGACCTTAAATGTAAACAGACTCTAAATTAAAACAAAGACAAAAAATGTAAACAAAGACTACAAACGTAAACAAAGACTCTAAATATAAAGAAGGTCTCTAAATGCAAACAAAGATTACAAATGTAAACAAAGACTACAAATGTAAACAAAGACTATAAATATAAAGAAAGACTCTAAATGGAAACAGACTACAAATGTAAATAAAAACTACAAACGTAAACTAACACTCTAAATGTAAACAAAGACTACAAATGTAAACAAAACTAAAATTAAACAAATACTACAAATATAAACAACGACTACAAATGTAAACAAAACTAAATGTAAAAAAATACTAGAAATATAAACAAAGACTCTAAATGTAACCAAAGATTGCAAACGTAAACAAAGTCTCTAAATGTAAACAAATAATAAAAATGTAAATAAAGACTCTAAATGTAATAAAAAACTCTGGGTATAAACAAGGACTCTAGGTGTAAACAAGGACTACAAATGTAAACAGACTCTAAATGTAAACAAAGCCTAAAAATAAAAACAAAGACTCTAAATGTAAACAAAGGCTAAAAATGTAAACAAAGACTACAAATGTAAACAAAGGCTCTAAATGTAAACAAACGCGCTATATGTAAACAAAGACTCTAAATTGAACTCTAAATGTAAACAAAGAATAAAAATGTAAACAAAGACTACAAATGTAAACAAAGACACAAAATGGGACTCTAAATGTAAACAAAAAATAAAAATATAAACAAAACTAAAAGTAAACAAATACTACAAATATAAACAACGACTACAAATGTAAACAAAAATAAATGTAAACAAAACTAAATGTAAACAAATACTAGAAATATAAACAAAGACTCTAAATGTAACCAAAATCTCTTGGTGTAAACAAGGACTCTAGGTGTAAAAAAGGACTACAAATGTAAACAAAGTCTCTAAATATAAACAAAGTCTAAATGTAAACAAAGACTACAAGTGTAAACAAGGACTACAAATGTAAAAAAAATCTACATGTAAACAATCTCTCTAAATGTAAACAAAGAATAAAAATGTAAACAAAGACTATAAATGTTAAGAAAGTCTACAACTGTAAACAAAGACTACAAATGTAAACAAAGACACTAAACGTAAACAAAAACTACAAACGTAAACAGACTCTAAGTGTAAACAGACAACAAATGTAAACAAAGCCTCTAAATATAAACAAAGTATCTAAATGTAAGCAGACTACAAATGTAAACAAAGAGCACAAATGTTAAGTGACTCAAACTGTAAACAAACTCTCTAAATGTAAACAAAGTCTACAAATGTAAACAGACCATAAATGAAAACAGACTCTAAAAGAAAACAGATTAAAAATGTAAACAAAGACTACATATGTAAACAGACTCTAAACGTAAACAAAGACTGCAAATATAAACATAGACCTAAATGTAAACAAAGACTACAAATGTAAACAAAGACTCTAAATGTAAAGAAGGTCTCTAAATGCAAAGAAAGA
Organism: Salticus scenicus; assembly: GCA_963930645.1. Classification (NCBI taxonomy): domain Eukaryota; kingdom Metazoa; phylum Arthropoda; class Arachnida; order Araneae; family Salticidae; genus Salticus; species Salticus scenicus. The sequence goes on from CAWVNO010003029.1 coordinate 823,103, forward strand.
TTACAAATGTAAACAAAGACTACAAATGTAAACAAAGACTACAAATATAAACAAAGACTCTAAATAAAACAGACTACAAATGTAAACAAAAACTACAAACGTAAAATAACACTCTAAATGTAAACACTCTAAATGTATACAAAGACTACATACGTAAACAAAGAATTTAAATGTAAATAAAGAATACAAATGTAAACAAAGACCTTAAATGTAAACAGAATCTAAATTAAAACAAAGACTAAAAATGTAAACAAAGACTACAAACGTAAACAAAGACTCTAAATATAAAGAAGGTCTCTAAATGCAAACAAAGATTACAAATGTAAACAAAGCCTACAAATGTAAACAAAGACTCTAAATAGAAACAGACTACAAATGTAAACAAAAACTACAAACGTAAACTAACACTCTAAATGTAAACAAAGACTACAAATGTAAACAAAGACTGCAAACGTAAAAAAAAAACTCTAAATGTAAACAAATAATAAAAATGTAAACAAAGACTCTAAATGTAATAAAAAACTCTGGGTATAAACAAGGACTACAAATGTAAACAAAGACTACAAATGTAAACAAAGACTACAAATATAAACAAAGACTCTAAATAGAAACCGACTACAAATGTAAACAAAAACTACAAACGTAAACTAACACTCTAAATGTAAACAAAGACTACAAATGTAAACAAAGACTGCAAACGTAAACAAAAACTCTAAATGTAAACAAATAATAAAAATGTAAACAAAGACTCTAAATGTAATAAAAACTCTGAGTATAAACAAGGACTACAAATGTAAACAGACTCTAAATATAAACAAAGACTAAAAATAAAAACAAAGACTCTAAATGTAAACAAAGGCTAAAAATGTAAACAAAGACTACAAATGTAAACAAAGGGACTAAATGTAAACACTCTAAATGTAAACAAAGCCTACATATGTAAACAAAAACTACAAATGTAAACAAAGACTCTAAATGGAAACAGACTACAAATGTAAACAAAAACTACAAACGTAAACTAACACTCAAAATGTAAACAAAAACTACAAATGAAAACAAAACTAAAAGTAAACAAATACTACAAATATAAACAACGACTACAAATGTATACAAAACTAAATGTAAACAAATACTAGAAATATAAACAAAGACTCTAAATGTAACCAAAGATTGCAAACGTAAACAAAGTCTCTAAATGTAAACAAATAATAAAAACGTAAACAAATAATAAAAATGTAAACAAAGACTCTAAATGTAATAAAAAACTCTGGGTATAAACAAGGACTCTAGGTGTAAACAAGGACTACAAATGTAAACAGACTCTAAATGTAAACAAAGCTTAAAAATAAAACCAAAGACTCTAAATGTAAACAAAGGCTAAAAATGTAAACAAAGACTAAAAATGTAAGCAAAGGCTCTAAATGTAAACAAACGCGCTATATGTAAACAAAGACTACAAATGTAAACAAAGACACAAAATGGGACTCTAAATGTAAACAAAAAATAAAAATGTAAACAAAGACTACAAGTGTAAACAAGGACTACAAATGTAAACAAAAACTCTACATGTAAACAATCTCTCTAAATGTAAACACTACAAATATAAACGGACTCTAAATGTCAACAAAGTCTCTAAATTTAAACAAAGAATACAAATGTAAACAAAGACTATAAATGTTAAGAAAGTCTACAACTGTAAACAAAGACTACAAATGTAAACAAAGACACTAAACGTAAACAAAAACTACAAACGTAAACAGACTAAGTGTAAACAGACAACAAATGTAAACAAAGCCTCTAAATATAAACAAAGTATCTAAATGTAAGCAGACTACAAATGTAAACAAAGAATACAAATGTAAACAAAGAGCACAAATGTTAAGTGACTCAAACTGTAAACAAACTCTCTAAATGTAAACAAAGTCTACAAATGTAAACAGACTATAAATGAAAACAGACTCTAAATGCAAACAGACTAAAATTGTAAACAAAGACTACATATGTAAACAGACTCTAAATGTAAACAAAGACTGCAAATGTAAACATAGACTTAAATGTATACAAACGCTACAAATGTAAACAAAGTCTCTATATGTAAAGAAGGTCTCTAAATTCAAAGAAAGATTACAAATGTAAACAAAGACTACAAATGTAAACAAAGACTACAAATATAAACAAAGACTCTAAATAAAACAGACTACAAATGTAAACAAAAACTACAAACGTAAGCTAACACTCTAAATGTAGACAAAGACTACAAATGTAAACAAAGACTGCAAACGTAAACAAAGACTCTATATGTAAACAATCTAAATGTATAGAAAGACTACATATGTAAACAAAGAATTTAAATGTAAACAAAGTCTAAAAATGTAAACAAAGGCTACAAATGTAAACAAAGACTCTAAATGTAAAGAAGGTCTCTAAATTCAAAGAAAGATTACAAATGTAAACAAAGACTACAAATGTAAACAAAGACTACAAATATAAACAAAGACTCTAAATAAAACAGACTACAAATGTAAACAAAAACTACAAACGTAAGCTAACACTCTAAATGTAGACAAAGACTACAAATGTAAACAAAGACTGCAAACGTAAACAAAGACTCTATATGTAAACAATCTAAATGTATAGAAAGACTACATATGTAAACAAAGAATTTAAATGTAAACAAAGTCTAAAAATGTAAACAAAGACTACAAACGTAAACAAAGACTCTAAATATAAAGGTCTCTAAATGCAAACAAAGATTACAAATATAAACAACGACTACAAATGTAAACAAAACTAAATGTAAACAAATACTAGAAATAAACACAAAGACTCTAAATGTAACCAAAGATTGCAAACGTAAACAAAGTCTCTAAATGTAAACAAATAATAAAAATGTAAACAAAGACTCTAAATGTAATAAAAAACTCTGGGTATAAACAAGGACTCTAGGTGTAAACAAGGACTACAAATGTAAACAGACTCTAAATGTAAAAAAAGCCTAAAAATAAAAACAAAGACTCTAAATGTAAACAAAGCCTAAAAATGTAAACAAAGACACAAAATGGAACTCTAAATGTAAACAAAGAATAAAAATGTAAACAAAGACTACAAATGTAAACAAAGACACAAAATGGGACTCTAAATGTAAACAAAAAATAAAATTGTAAACAAAACTAAAAGTAAACAAATACTACAAATATAAACAACGACTACAAATGTAAGCAAAACTAAATGTAAACAAAACTAAATGTAAACAAATACTAGAAATATAAACAAAGACTCTAAATGTAACCAAAATCTCTTGGTGTAAACAAGGACTCTAGGTGTAAAAAAGGCTACAAATGTAAACAAAGACTCTAAATGTAAAGAAGGTCTCTAAATTCAAAGAAAGATTACAAATGTAAACAAAGACTACAAATGTAAACAAAAACTACAAACGTAAACTAACACTCTAAATGTAGACAAAGACTACAAATGTAAACAAAGACTGCAAACGTAAACAAAGACTCTATATGTAAACAATCTAAATGTATAGAAAGACTACATATGTAAACAAAGAATTTAAATGTAAATAAAGACTACAAATGTAAACAAAGACCTTAAATGTAAACAGACTAAATTAAAACAAAGACTAAAAATGTAAACAAAGACTACAAACGTAAACAAAGACTCTAAATATAAAGAAGGTCTTTAAATGCAAACAAAGATTACAAATGCAAACAAAGACTACAAATGTAAACAAAGACTATAAATGGAAAAAGACTACAAATGTAAACAAAAACTACAAACGTAAACTAACACTCTAAATGTAAACAAAGACTACAAATGTAAACAAAACTAAAAGTAAACAAATACTACAAATATAAACAACGACTACAAATGTAAACAAATACTACAAATATAAACAACGACTACAAATGTAAACAAAACTAAATGGAAACAAATACTAGAAATATAAACAAAGACTCTAAATGTAAACAAATAATAAAAATGTAAACAAATAATAAAAATGTAAACAAATGATAAAAATGTAAACAAAGACTCTAAATGTAATAAAAAACTCTGGGTATAAACAAGGACTACAAATGTAAACAGACTCTAAATGTAAACAAAGCCTAAAAATAAAAACAAAGACTCTAAATGTAAACAAAGGCTAAAAATGTAAACAAAGACTAAAAATGTAAACAAAGGCTCTAAATGTAAACAAACGCGCTATATGTAAACAAAGAGTCTAAATGGAACTCTAAATGTAAACAAAGAATAAAAATGTAAACAAAGACTACAAATGTAAACAAAGACACAAAATGGGACTCTAAATGTAAACAAAAAATAAAAATGTAAACAAAACTAAAAGTAAACAAATACTATAAATATAAACAACGACTACAAATGTAAACAAAACTAAATGTAAACAATACTAAATGTAAACAAATACTAGAAATATAAACAAAGACTCTAAATGTAACCAAAATCTCTTGGTGTAAACAGGGACTCGGTGCAAAAAAGGACTACAAATGTAAACAAAGTCTCTAAATATAAACAAAGTCTAAATGTAAACAAAGACTACAAGTGTAAACAAGAACTACAAATGTAAAAAAAACTCTACATGTAAACAATCTCTCTAAATGTAAACAAAGAATAAAAATGTAAACAAAGACTATAAATGTTAAGAAAGTCTACAACTGTAAACAAAGACTACAAATGTAAACAAAGACACTAAACGTAAACAAAAACTACAAACGTAAACAGACTCTAAGTGTAAACAGACAACAGATGTAAACAAAGCCTCTAAATATAAACAAAGTATCTAAATGTAAGCAGACTACAAATGTAAACAAAGAGCACAAATGTTCAGTGACTCAAACTGTAAACAAACTCTCTAAATGTAAACAAAGTCTACAAATGTAAACAGACTATAAATGAAAACAGACTCTAAATGCAAACAGACTAAAAATGTATACAAAGACTAAAAATGTATACAAAGATGTAAACAGACTCTAAATGTAAACAAAGACTGCAAATGTAAACATAGACCTAAATGTAAACAAAGACTACAAATGTAAACAAAGACTCTATATGTAAACAAAGTCTAAAAATGTAAACAAAGCCTCTAAATATAAACAAAGTATCTAAATGTAAGCAGACTACATATGTAAACAAAGAGCACAAATGTTCAGTGACTCAAACTGTAAACAAACTCTCTAAATGTAAACAAAGTCTACAAATGTAAACAGACTATAAATGAAAACAGACTCTAAATGCAAACAGACTAAAAATGTATACAAAGACTACATATGTAAACAGACTCTAAATGTAAACAAAGACTGCAAATGTAAACATAGACCTAAATGTAAACAAAGACTACAAATGTAAACAAAGACTCTATATGTAAACAAAATCTAAAAATGTAAACAAAGTCTAAAAATGCAAACAAAGGCTACAAATGTAAACAAAGACTCTAAATGTAAAGAAGGTCTCTAAATTCAAAGAAAGATTACAAATGTAAACAAAGACTACAAATATAAACAAAGACTCTAAATAAAACAGACTACAAATGTAAACAAAAACTATAAACGTAAACTAACACTCTAAATGTAGACAAAAACTACAAATGTAAACAAAGACGGCAAACGTAAACAAAGACTCTATATGTAAACAAACTAAATGTATAGAAAGACTACACATGTAAACAAGGATTTAAATGTAAATAAAGACTGCAAATGTAAACAAAGACCTTAAATGTAAACAGACTCTAAATTAAAACAAAGACTAAAAATGTAAACAAAGACTACAAATGTAAACAAAGACTCTAAATATAAAGAAGGTCTCTAAATGCAAACAAAGATTACAAATGTAAACAAAGACTACAAATGTAAACAAAAACTACAAACGTAACCTAACACTCTAAATGTAAACAAAGACTACAAATGTAAACAAAACTAAAAGTAAACAAATACTACAAATATAAACAACGACTACAAATGTAAACAAAACTAAATGTAAAAAAATACTAGAACTATAAACAAAGACTCTAAATGTAACCAAAGATTGCAAACGTAAACAAAGTCTCTAAATGTAAACAAATAATAAAAATGTAAACAAAGACTCAAAATGTAATAAAAAACTCTGTGTATAAACAAGGACTCTAGGTGTAAACAAGGACTACAAATGTAAACAGACTCTAAATGTAAACAAAGCCTAAAAATAAAAACAAAGACTCTAAATGTAAACAAAGGCTAAAAATGTAAACAAAGACTAAAAATGTAAACAAAGTCTCTAAATGTAAACAAATAATAAAAATGTAAACAAAGACTCTAAATGTAATAAAAAACTCTGGGTATAAACAAGGACTCTAGGTGTAAACAAGGACTACAAATGTAAACAGACTCTAAATGTAAACAAAGCCTAAAAATAAAAACAAAGACTCTAAATGTAAACAAAGGCTCTAAATGTAAACAAACGCGCTATATGTAAACAAAGACACTAAATGGAACTCTAAATGTAAACAAAGAATAAAAATGTAAACAAAGACACAAAATGGGACTCTAAATGTAAACAAAAAATAAAATTGTAAACAAAACTAAAAGTAAACAAATACTACAAATATAAACAACGACTACAAATGTAAGCAAAACTAAATGTAAACAAAACTAAATGTAAACAAATACTAGAAATATAAACAAAGACACTAAATGTAACCAAAATCTCTTGGTGTAAACAAGGACTCTAGGTGTAAAAAAGGCTACAAATGTAAACAAAGACTCTAAATGTAAAGAAGGTCTCTAAATTCAAAGAAAGATTACAAATGTAAACAAAGACTACAAATGTAAACAAAAACTACAAACGTAAACTAACACTCTAAATGTAGACAAAGACTACAAATGTAAACAAAGACTGCAAACGTAAACAAAGACTCTATATGTAAACAATCTAAATGTATAGAAAGACTACATATGTAAACAAAGAATTTAAATGTAAATAAAGACTACAAATGTAAACAAAGACCTTAAATGTAAACAGACTAAATTAAAACAAAGACTAAAAATGTAAACAAAGACTACAAACGTAAACAAAGACTCTAAATATAAAGAAGGTCTTTAAATGCAAACAAAGATTACAAATGCAAACAAAGACTACAAATGTAAACAAAGACTATAAATGGAAAAAGACTACAAATGTAAACAAAAACTACAAACGTAAACTAACACTCTAAATGTAAACAAAGACTACAAATGTACACAAAACTAAAAGTAAACAAATACTACAAATATAAACAACGACTACAAATGTACACAAAACTAAATGGAAACAAATACTAGAAATATAAACAAAGACTCTAAATGTAACTAAAGATTGCAAACGTAAACAAAGTCTCTAAATGTAAACAAATAATAAAAATGTAAACAAATAATAAAAATGTAAACAAATGATAAAAATGTAAACAAAGACTCTAAATGTAATAAAAAACTCTGGGTATAAACAAGGACTACAAATGTAAACAGACTCTAAATGTAAACAAAGCCTAAAAATAAAAACAAAGACTCTAAATGTAAACAAAGGCTAAAAATGTAAACAAAGACTAAAAATGTAAACAAAGGCTCTAAATGTAAACAAACGCGCTATATGTAAAGAAAGAGTCTAAATGGAACTCTAAATGTAAACAAAGAATAAAAATGTAAACAAAGACTACAAATGTAAACAAAGACACAAAATGGGACTCTAAATGTAAACAAAAAATAAAAATGTAAACAAAACTAAAAGTAAACAAATACTACAAATATAAACAACGACTACAAATGTAAACAAAACTAAATGTAAACAATACTAAATGTAAACAAATACTAGAAATATAAACAAAGACTCTAAATGTAACCAAAATCTCTTGGTGTAAACAGGGACTCTAGGTGCAAAAAAGGACTACAAATGTAAACAAAGTCTCTAAATATAAACAAAGTCTAAATGTAAACAAAGACTACAAGTGTAAACAAGAACTACAAATGTAAAAAAAACTCTACATGTAAACAATCTCTCTAAATGTAAACAAAGAATAAAAATGTAAACAAAGACTATAAATGTTAAGAAAGTCTACAACTGTAAACAAAGACTACAAATGTAAACAAAGACACTAAACGTAAACAAAAACTACAAACGTAAACAGACTCTAAGTGTAAACAGACAACAGATGTAAACAAAGCCTCTAAATATAAACAAAGTATCTAAATGTAAGCAGACTACAAATGTAAACAAAGAGCACAAATGTTCAGTGACTCAAACTGTAAACAAACTCTCTAAATGTAAACAAAGTCTACAAATGTAAACAGACTATAAATGAAAACAGACTCTAAATGCAAACAGACTAAAAATGTATACAAAGACTAAAAATGTATACAAAGATGTAAACAGACTCTAAATGTAAACAAAGACTGCAAATGTAAACATAGACCTAAATGTAAACAAAGACTACAAATGTAAACAAAGACTCTATATGTAAACAAAGTCTAAAAATGTAAACAAAGCCTCTAAATATAAACAAAGTATCTAAATGTAAGCAGACTACAAATGTAAACAAAGAGCACAAATGTTCAGTGACTCAAACTGTAAACAAACTCTCTAAATGTAAACAAAGTCTACAAATGTAAACAGACTATAAATGAAAACAGACTCTAAATGCAAACAGACTAAAAATGTATACAAAGACTACATATGTAAACAGACTCTAAATGTAAACAAAGACTGCAAATGTAAACATAGACCTCAATGTAAACAAAGACTACAAATGTAAACAAAGACTCTATATGTAAACAAAGTCTAAAAATGTAAACAAAGTTAAAAATGCAAACAAAGGCTACAAATGTAAACAAAGACTCTAAATGTAAAGAAGGTCTCTAAATTCAAAGAAAGATTACAAATGTAAACAAAGACTACAAATATAAACAAAGACTCTAAATAAAACAGACTACAAATGTAAACAAAAACTATAAACGTAAACTAACACTCTAAATGTAGACAAAAACTACAAATGTAAACAAAGACGGCAAACGTAAACAAAGACTCTATATGTAAACAAACTAAATGTATAGAAAGACTACACATGTAAACAAGGATTTAAATGTAAATAAAGACTGCAAATGTAAACAAAGACCTTAAATGTAAACAGACTCTAAATTAAAACAAAGACTAAAAATGTAAACAAAGACTACAAATGTAAACAAAGACTCTAAATATAAAGAAGGTCTCTAAATGCAAACAAAGATTACAAATGTAAACAAAGACTACAAATGTAAACAAAGACTATAAATATAAACAAAGACTCTAAATGGAAACAGACTACAAATGTAAACAAAAACTACAAACGTAAACTAACACTCTAAATGTAAACAAAGACTACAAATGTAAACAAAACTAAAAGTAAACAAATACTAGAAATAAAAACAGACTCTAAATGTAACCAAAGATTGCAAACGTAAACAAAGTCTCTAAATGTAAACAAATAATAAAAATGTAAACAAAGACTCTAAATGTAATAAAAAACTCTGGGTATAAACAAGGACTCTAGGTGTAAACAAGGACTACAAATGTAAACAGACTCTAAATGTAAACAAAGCCTTAAAATAAAAACAAAGACTCTAAATGTAAACAAAGGCTAAAAATGTAAACAAAGACTAAAAATGTAAACAAAGGCTCTAAATGTAAACAAACGCGCTATATGTAAACAAACGCGCTATATGTAAACAAAGACTCTAAATGGAACTCTAAATGTAAACAAAGAATAAAAATGTAAACAAAGACTACAAATGTAAACAAAGACACAAAATGGGACTCTAAATGTAAACAAAAAATAAAAATGTAAACAAAACTAAAAGTAAACAAATACTACAAATATAAACAACGACTACAAATGTAAACAAAACTAAATGTAAACAATACTAAATGTAAACAAATACTAGAAATATAAACAAAGACTCTAAATGGAAACAGACTACAAATGTAAACAAAAACTACAAACGTAAACTAACACTCTAAATGCAAACAAAGACTACAAATGTAAACAAAACTAAAAGTAAACAAATACTACAAATATAAACAACGACTACAAATGTAAACAAAACTAAATGTAAACAAATACTAGAAATATAAACAAAGACTCTAAATGTAACCAAAAATTGCAAACGTAAACAAAGTTTCTAAATGTAAACAAAGACTAAAAATGTAAACAAAGGCTCTAAATGTAAACAAACGCGCTATATGTAAACAAAGACTACAAATGTAAACAAAGACACTAAATGGAACTCTAAATGTAAACAAAGAATAAAAATGTAAACAAAGACTACAAATGTAAACAAAGACACAAAATGGTACTCTAAATGTAAACAAAAAATAAAAATGTAAACAAAGACTACAAATGTAAACAAAACTAAAAGTAACAAATACTACAAATATAAACAACGATTACAAATGTAAACAAAACTAAATGTAAACAAATAATAGAAATATAAACAAAGACTCTAAATGTAACCAAAAACTCTTGGTGTAAACAAGGACTCTAGGTGTAAAAAAGGACTACAAATGTAAACAAAGTCTCTAAATATAAACAAAGTCTAAATGTAAACAAAGACTACAAGTGTAAACAAGGACTACAAATGTAAACAAAAACTCTACATGTAAACAATCTCTCTAAATGTAAACAAAGACTACAAATATAAACGGACTCTAAATGTCAACAAAGTCTCTAAATTTAAACAAAGAATACAAATGCAAACAAAGACTATAAATGTTAAGAAAGTCTACAACTGTAAACAAAGACTACAAATGTAAACAAAGACACTAAACGTAAACAAAAACTACAAATGTAAACAGACTAAGTGTAAACAGACAACAAATGTAAACAAAGCCTCTAAATATAAATAAAGTATCTAAATGTAAGCAGACTACACATGTAAACAAAGAATACAAATGTAAACAAAGAGCACAAATGTTAAGTGACTCAAACTGTAAGCAAACTCTCTAAATGTAAACAAAGTCTACAAATGTAAACAGACTATAAATGAAAACAGACTTTAAATGCAAACAGACTAAAAATGTAAACAAAGACTACAAATGTAAACAGACTCTAAATGTAAACAAAGACTGCAAATGTAAACATAGACCTAAATGTAAACAAAGACTACAAATGTAAACAGACTCTATATGTAAACAAAGTCTAAATATGTAAACAAAGTCTAAAAATGTAAACAAAGGCTACAAATGTAAACAAAGACTCTAAATGTAAAGAAGGTCTCTAAATTCAAAGAAAGATTACAAATATAAACAAAGACTACAAATGTAAACAAAGACTACAAGTATAAACAAAGACTCTAAATAAAACAGACTACAAATGTAAACAAAAACTACAAACGTAAACTAACACTCTAAATGTAGACAAAGACTGCAAATGTAAACAAAGACTGCAAACGTAAACAAAGGCTCTATATGTAAACAATCTAAATGTATAGAAAGACTACATATGTAAACAAAGAATTTAAATGTAAATAAAGACTACAAATGTAAACAAAGACCTTAATGTAAACAGACTCTAAATTAAAACAAAGACTAAAAATGTAAACAAAGACTACAAACGTAAACAAAGACTCTAAATATAAAGAAGGTCTCTAAATGCAAACAAAGATTACAAATGTAAACAAAGACTACAAATGTAAACAAAGACTATAAATATAAACAAAGACTCTAAATGGAAACAGACTACAAATGTAAACAAAAACTACAAACGTAAACTAACACTCTAAATGTAAACCAAGACTACAAATGTAAACAAAACTAAAAGTAAACAAATACTACAAATATAAACAACGACTACAAATGTAAACAAAACTAAATGTAAACAAATACTAGAAATATAAACAAAGACTCTAAATGTAACCAAGGATTGCAAACGTAAACAAAGTCTCTAAATGTAAACAAATAATAAAAATGTAAACAAAGACTCTAAATGTAATAAAAAACTCTGGGTATAAACATGGACTCTACGTGTAAACAAAGACTACAAATGTAAACAAAAACTACAAACGTAAACTAACACTCTAAATGTAGACAAAGACTACAAATGTAAACAAAGACTGCAAACGTAAACAAAGACTCTATATGTAAACAATCTAAATGTATAGAAAGACTACATATGTAAACAAAGAATTTAAATGTAAATAAAGACTACAAATGTAAACAAAGACCTTAAATGTAAACAGACTAAATTAAAACAAAGACTAAAAATGTAAACAAAGACTACAAACGTAAACAAAGACTCTAAATATAAAGAAGGTCTTTAAATGCAAACAAAGATTACAAATGCAAACAAAGACTACAAATGTAAACAAAGACTATAAATGGAAAAAGACTACAAATGTAAACAAAAACTACAAACGTAAACTAACACTCTAAATGTAAACAAAGACTACAAATGTAAACAAAACTAAAAGTAAACAAATACTACAAATATAAACAACGACTACAAATGTACACAAAACTAAATGGAAACAAATACTAGAAATATAAACAAAGACTCTAAATGTAACTAAAGATTGCAAACGTAAACAAAGTCTCTAAATGTAAACAAATAATAAAAATGTAAACAAATAATAAAAATGTAAACAAATGATAAAAATGTAAACAAAGACTCTAAATGTAATAAAAAACTCTGGGTATAAACAAGGACTACAAATGTAAACAGACTCTAAATGTAAACAAAGCCTAAAAATAAAAACAAAGACTATAAATGTTAAGAAAGTCTACAACTGTAAACAAAGACTACAAATGTAAACAAAGACACTAAACGTAAACAAAAACTACAAACGTAAACAGACTCTAAGTGTAAACAGACAACAGATGTAAACAAAGCCTCTAAATATAAACAAAGTATCTAAATGTAAGCAGACTACAAATGTAAACAAAGAGCACAAATGTTCAGTGACTCAAACTGTAAACAAACTCTCTAAATGTAAACAAAGTCTACAAATGTAAACAGACTATAAATGAAAACAGACACTAAATGCAAACAGACTAAAAATGTATACAAAGACTAAAAATGTATACAAAGATGTAAACAGACTCTAAATGTAAACAAAGACTGCAAATGTAAACATAGACCTAAATGTAAACAAAGACTACAAATGTAAACAAAGACTCTATATGTAAACAAAGTCTAAAAATGTAAACAAAGCCTCTAAATATAAACAAAGTATCTAAATGTAAGCAGACTACAAATGTAAACAAATAGCACAAATGTTCAGTGACTCAAACTGTAAACAAACTCTCTAAATGTAAACAAAGTCTACAAATGTAAACAGACTATAAATGAAAACAGACTCTAAATGCAAACAGACTAAAAATGTATACAAAGACTACATATGTAAACAGACTCTAAATGTAAACAAAGACTGCAAATGTAAACATAGACCTCAATGTAAACAAAGACTACAAATGTAAACAAAGACTCTATATGTAAACAAAGTCTAAAAATGTAAACAAAGTTAAAAATGCAAACAAAGGCTACAAATGTAAACAAAGACTCTAAATGTAAAGAAGGTCTCTAAATTCAAAGAAAGATTACAAATGTAAACAAAGACTACAAATATAAACAAAGACTCTAAATAAAACAGACTACAAATGTAAACAAAAACTATAAACGTAAACTAACACTCTAAATGTAGACAAAAACTACAAATGTAAACAAAGACGGCAAACGTAAACAAAGACTCTATATGTAAACAAACTAAATGTATAGAAAGACTACACATGTAAACAAGGATTTAAATGTAAATAAAGACTGCAAATGTAAACAAAGACCTTAAATGTAAACAGACTCTAAATTAAAACAGACTAAAAATGTAAACAAAGACTACAAATGTAAACAAAGACTCTAAATATAAAGAAGGTCTCTAAATGCAAACAAAGATTACAAATGTAAACAAAGACTACAAATGTAAACAAAGACTATAAATATAAACAAAGACTCTAAATGGAAACAGACTACAAATGTAAACAAAAACTACAAACGTAAACTAACACTCTAAATGTAAACAAAGACTACAAATGTAAACAAAACTAAAAGTAAACAAATACTAGAAATAAAAACAAAGACTCTAAATGTAACCAAAGATTGCAAACGTAAACAAAGTCTCTAAATGTAAACAAATAATAAAAATGTAAACAAAGACTCTAAATGTAATAAAAAACTCTGGGTATAAACAAGGACTCTAGGTGTAAACAAGGACTACAAATGTAAACAGACTCTAAATGTAAACAAAGCCTTAAAATAAAAACAAAGACTCTAAATGTAAACAAAGGCTAAAAATGTAAACAAAGACTAAAAATGTAAACAAAGGCTCTAAATGTAAACAAACGCGCTATATGTAAACAAACGCGCTATATGTAAACAAAGACTCTAAATGGAACTCTAAATGTAAACAAAGAATAAAAATGTAAACAAAGACTACAAATGTAAACAAAGACACAAAATGGGACTCTAAATGTAAACAAAAAATAAAAATGTAAACAAAACTAAAAGTAAACAAATACTACAAATATAAACAACGACTACAAATGTAAACAGAACTAAATGTAAACAATACTAAATGTAAACAAATACTAGAAATATAAACAAAGACTCTAAATGGAAACAGACTACAAATGTAAACAAAAACTACAAACGTAAACTAACACTCTAAATGCAAACAAAGACTACAAATGTAAACAAAACTAAAAGTAAACAAATACTACAAATATAAACAACGACTACAAATGTAAACAAAACTAAATGTAAACAAATACTAGAAATATAAACAAAGACTCTAAATGTAACCAAAAATTGCAAACGTAAACAAAGTTTCTAAATGTAAACAAAGACTAAAAATGTAAACAAAGGCTCTAAATGTAAACAAACGCGCTATATGTAAACAAAGACTACAAATGTAAACAAAGACACTAAATGGAACTCTAAATGTAAACAAAGAATAAAAATGTAAACAAAGACTACAAATGTAAACAAAGACACAAAATGGTACTCTAAATGTAAACAAAAAATAAAAATGTAAACAAAGACTACAAATGTAAACAAAACTAAAAGTAACAAATACTACAAATATAAACAACGATTACAAATGTAAACAAAACTAAATGTAAACAAATAATAGAAATATAAACAAAGACTCTAAATGTAACCAAAAACTCTTGGTGTAAACAAGGACTCTAGGTGTAAAAAAGGACTACAAATGTAAACAAAGTCTCTAAATATAAACAAAGTCTAAATGTAAACAAAGACTACAAGTGTAAACAAGGACTACAAATGTAAACAAAAACTCTACATGTAAACAATCTCTCTAAATGTAAACAAAGACTACAAATATAAACGGACTCTAAATGTCAACAAAGTCTCTAAATTTAAACAAAGAATACAAATGCAAACAAAGACTATAAATGTTAAGAAAGTCTACAACTGTAAACAAAGACTACAAATGTAAACAAAGACACTAAACGTAAACAAAAACTACAAATGTAAACAGACTAAGTGTAAACAGACAACAAATGTAAACAAAGCCTCTAAATATAAATAAAGTATCTAAATGTAAGCAGACTACACATGTAAACAAAGAATACAAATGTAAACAAAGAGCACAAATGTTAAGTGACTCAAACTGTAAGCAAACTCTCTAAATGTAAACAAAGTCTACAAATGTAAACAGACTATAAATGAAAACAGACTTTAAATGCAAACAGACTAAAAATGTAAACAAAGACTACAAATGTAAACAGACTCTAAATGTAAACAAAGACTGCAAATGTAAACATAGACCTAAATGTAAACAAAGACTACAAATGTAAACAGACTCTATATGTAAACAAAGTCTAAATATGTAAACAAAGTCTAAAAATGTAAACAAAGGCTACAAATGTAAACAAAGACTCTAAATGTAAAGAAGGTCTCTAAATTCAAAGAAAGATTACAAATATAAACAAAGACTACAAATGTAAACAAAGACTACAAGTATAAACAAAGACTCTAAATAAAACAGACTACAAATGTAAACAAAAACTACAAACGTAAACTAACACTCTAAATGTAGACAAAGACTGCAAATGTAAACAAAGACTGCAAACGTAAACAAAGGCTCTATATGTAAACAATCTAAATGTATAGAAAGACTACATATGTAAACAAAGAATTTAAATGTAAATAAAGACTACAAATGTAAACAAAGACCTTAATGTAAACAGACTCTAAATTAAAACAAAGACTAAAAATGTAAACAAAGACTACAAACGTAAACAAAGACTCTAAATATAAAGAAGGTCTCTAAATGCAAACAAAGATTACAAATGTAAACAAAGACTACAAATGTAAACAAAGACTATAAATATAAACAAAGACTCTAAATGGAAACAGACTACAAATGTAAACAAAAACTACAAACGTAAACTAACACTCTAAATGTAAACCAAGACTACAAATGTAAACAAAACTAAAAGTAAACAAATACTACAAATATAAACAACGACTACAAATGTAAACAAAACTAAATGTAAACAAATACTAGAAATATAAACAAAGACTCTAAATGTAACCAAAGATTGCAAACGTAAACAAAGTCTCTAAATGTAAACAAATAATAAAAATGTAAACAAAGACTCTAAATGTAATAAAAAACTCTGGGTATAAACATGGACTCTACGTGTAAACAAAGACTACAAATGTAAACAAAAACTACAAACGTAAACTAACACTCTAAATGTAGACAAAGACTACAAATGTAAACAAAGACTGCAAACGTAAACAAAGACTCTATATGTAAACAATCTAAATGTATAGAAAGACTACATATGTAAACAAAGAATTTAAATGTAAATAAAGACTACAAATGTAAACAAAGACCTTAAATGTAAACAGACTAAATTAAAACAAAGACTAAAAATGTAAACAAAGACTACAAACGTAAACAAAGACTCTAAATATAAAGAAGGTCTTTAAATGCAAACAAAGATTACAAATGCAAACAAAGACTACAAATGTAAACAAAGACTATAAATGGAAAAAGACTACAAATGTAAACAAAAACTACAAACGTAAACTAACACTCTAAATGTAAACAAAGACTACAAATGTAAACAAAACTAAAAGTAAACAAATACTACAAATATAAACAACGACTACAAATGTACACAAAACTAAATGGAAACAAATACTAGAAATATAAACAAAGACTCTAAATGTAACTAAAGATTGCAAACGTAAACAAAGTCTCTAAATGTAAACAAATAATAAAAATGTAAACAAATAATAAAAATGTAAACAAATGATAAAAATGTAAACAAAGACTCTAAATGTAATAAAAAACTCTGGGTATAAACAAGGACTACAAATGTAAACAGACTCTAAATGTAAACAAAGCCTAAAAATAAAAACAAAGACTATAAATGTTAAGAAAGTCTACAACTGTAAACAAAGACTACAAATGTAAACAAAGACACTAAACGTAAACAAAAACTACAAACGTAAACAGACTCTAAGTGTAAACAGACAACAGATGTAAACAAAGCCTCTAAATATAAACAAAGTATCTAAATGTAAGCAGACTACAAATGTAAACAAAGAGCACAAATGTTCAGTGACTCAAACTGTAAACAAACTCTCTAAATGTAAACAAAGTCTACAAATGTAAACAGACTATAAATGAAAACAGACTCTAAATGCAAACAGACTAAAAATGTATACAAAGACTAAAAATGTATACAAAGATGTAAACAGACTCTAAATGTAAACAAAGACTGCAAATGTAAACATAGACCTAAATGTAAACAAAGACTACAAATGTAAACAAAGACTCTATATGTAAACAAAGTCTAAAAATGTAAACAAAGCCTCTAAATATAAACAAAGTATCTAAATGTAAGCAGACTACAAATGTAAACAAATAGCACAAATGTTCAGTGACTCAAACTGTAAACAAACTCTCTAAATGTAAACAAAGTCTACAAATGTAAACAGACTATAAATGAAAACAGACTCTAAATGCAAACAGACTAAAAATGTATACAAAGACTACATATGTAAACAGACTCTAAATGTAAACAAAGACTGCAAATGTAAACATAGACCTCAATGTAAACAAAGACTACAAATGTAAACAAAGACTCTATATGTAAACAAAGTCTAAAAATGTAAACAAAGTTAAAAATGCAAACAAAGGCTACAAATGTAAACAAAGACTCTAAATGTAAAGAAGGTCTCTAAATTCAAAGAAAGATTACAAATGTAAACAAAGACTACAAATATAAACAAAGACTCTAAATAAAACAGACTACAAATGTAAACAAAAACTATAAACGTAAACTAACACTCTAAATGTAGACAAAAACTACAAATGTAAACAAAGACGGCAAACGTAAACAAAGACTCTATATGTAAACAAACTAAATGTATAGAAAGACTACACATGTAAACAAGGATTTAAATGTAAATAAAGACTGCAAATGTAAACAAAGACCTTAAATGTAAACAGACTCTAAATTAAAACAAAGACTAAAAATGTAAACAAAGACTACAAATGTAAACAAAGACTCTAAATATAAAGAAGGTCTCTAAATGCAAACAAAGATTACAAATGTAAACAAAGACTACAAATGTAAACAAAGACTATAAATATAAACAAAGACTCTAAATGGAAACAGACTACAAATGTAAACAAAAACTACAAACGTAAACTAACACTCTAAATGTAAACAAAGACTACAAATGTAAACAAAACTAAAAGTAAACAAATACTAGAAATAAAAACAGACTCTAAATGTAACCAAAGATTGCAAACGTAAACAAAGTCTCTAAATGTAAACAAATAATAAAAATGTAAACAAAGACTCTAAATGTAATAAAAAACTCTGGGTATAAACAAGGACTCTAGGTGTAAACAAGGACTACAAATGTAAACAGACTCTAAATGTAAACAAAGCCTTAAAATAAAAACAAAGACTCTAAATGTAAACAAAGGCTAAAAATGTAAACAAAGACTAAAAATGTAAACAAAGGCTCTAAATGTAAACAAACGCGCTATATGTAAACAAACGCGCTATATGTAAACAAAGACTCTAAATGGAACTCTAAATGTAAACAAAGAATAAAAATGTAAACAAAGACTACAAATGTAAACAAAGACACAAAATGGGACTCTAAATGTAAACAAAAATAAAAATGTAAACAAAACTAAAAGTAAACAAATACTACAAATATAAACAACGACTACAAATGTAAACAAAACTAAATGTAAACAATACTAAATGTAAACAAATACTAGAAATATAAACAAAGACTCTAAATGGAAACAGACTACAAATGTAAACAAAAACTACAAACGTAAACTAACACTCTAAATGCAAACAAAGACTACAAATGTAAACAAAACTAAAAGTAAACAAATACTACAAATATAAACAACGACTACAAATGTAAACAAAACTAAATGTAAACAAATACTAGAAATATAAACAAAGACTCTAAATGTAACCAAAAATTGCAAACGTAAACAAAGTTTCTAAATGTAAACAAAGACTAAAAATGTAAACAAAGGCTCTAAATGTAAACAAACGCGCTATATGTAAACAAAGACTACAAATGTAAACAAAGACACTAAATGGAACTCTAAATGTAAACAAAGAATAAAAATGTAAACAAAGACTACAAATGTAAACAAAGACACAAAATGGTACTCTAAATGTAAACAAAAAATAAAAATGTAAACAAAGACTACAAATGTAAACAAAACTAAAAGTAACAAATACTACAAATATAAACAACGATTACAAATGTAAACAAAACTAAATGTAAACAAATAATAGAAATATAAACAAAGACTCTAAATGTAACCAAAAACTCTTGGTGTAAACAAGGACTCTAGGTGTAAAAAAGGACTACAAATGTAAACAAAGTCTCTAAATATAAACAAAGTCTAAATGTAAACAAAGACTACAAGTGTAAACAAGGACTACAAATGTAAACAAAAACTCTACATGTAAACAATCTCTCTAAATGTAAACAAAGACTACAAATATAAACGGACTCTAAATGTCAACAAAGTCTCTAAATTTAAACAAAGAATACAAATGCAAACAAAGACTATAAATGTTAAGAAAGTCTACAACTGTAAACAAAGACTACAAATGTAAACAAAGACACTAAACGTAAACAAAAACTACAAATGTAAACAGACTAAGTGTAAACAGACAACAAATGTAAACAAAGCCTCTAAATATAAATAAAGTATCTAAATGTAAGCAGACTACACATGTAAACAAAGAATACAAATGTAAACAAAGAGCACAAATGTTAAGTGACTCAAACTGTAAGCAAACTCTCTAAATGTAAACAAAGTCTACAAATGTAAACAGACTATAAATGAAAACAGACTTTAAATGCAAACAGACTAAAAATGTAAACAAAGACTACAAATGTAAACAGACTCTAAATGTAAACAAAGACTGCAAATGTAAACATAGACCTAAATGTAAACAAAGACTACAAATGTAAACAGACTCTATATGTAAACAAAGTCTAAATATGTAAACAAAGTCTAAAAATGTAAACAAAGGCTACAAATGTAAACAAAGACTCTAAATGTAAAGAAGGTCTCTAAATTCAAAGAAAGATTACAAATATAAACAAAGACTACAAATGTAAACAAAGACTACAAGTATAAACAAAGACTCTAAATAAAACAGACTACAAATGTAAACAAAAACTACAAACGTAAACTAACACTCTAAATGTAGACAAAGACTGCAAATGTAAACAAAGACTGCAAACGTAAACAAAGGCTCTATATGTAAACAATCTAAATGTATAGAAAGACTACATATGTAAACAAAGAATTTAAATGTAAATAAAGACTACAAATGTAAACAAAGACCTTAATGTAAACAGACTCTAAATTAAAACAAAGACTAAAAATGTAAACAAAGACTACAAACGTAAACAAAGACTCTAAATATAAAGAAGGTCTCTAAATGCAAACAAAGATTACAAATGTAAACAAAGACTACAAATGTAAACAAAGACTATAAATATAAACAAAGACTCTAAATGGAAACAGACTACAAATGTAAACAAAAACTACAAACGTAAACTAACACTCTAAATGTAAACCAAGACTACAAATGTAAACAAAACTAAAAGTAAACAAATACTACAAATATAAACAACGACTACAAATGTAAACAAAACTAAATGTAAACAAATACTAGAAATATAAACAAAGACTCTAAATGTAACCAAAGATTGCAAACGTAAACAAAGTCTCTAAATGTAAACAAATAATAAAAATGTAAACAAAGACTCTAAATGTAATAAAAAACTCTGGGTATAAACATGGACTCTACGTGTAAACAAGGACTACAAATGTAAACAGACTCTAAATGTAAACAAAGCCTAAAAATAAAAACAAAGACTCTAAATGTAAACAAAGGCTAAAAATGTAAACAAAGACTAAATATGTAAACAAAGGCTCTAAATGTAAACAAACGAGCTATATGTAAACAAAGACACTAAATGGAACTCTAAATGTAAACAAAGAATAAAAATGTAAACAAAGACTACAAATGTAAACAAAGACACAAAATGGGAATTTAAATGTAAACAAAAAATAAAAAAGTAAACAAAACTAAAAGTAAACAAATACTACAAATATAAACAACGACTACAAATGTATACAAAACTAAATGTAAACAAAAACTTGAAATATAAACGAAGACTCTAAATGTAACCAAAATCTCTTGGTGTAAACAAGGACTCTAGGTGTAAAAAAGGACTACAAATGTAAACAAAGTCTCTAAATATAAACAAAGTCTAAATGTAAACAAAGACTACAAGTGTAAACAAGGACTACAAATGTAAAAAAAAACTCTACATGTAAACAATCTCTCTAAATGTAAACAAAGAATAAAAATGTAAACAAAGACTATAAATGTTAAGAAAGACTACAAATGTAAACAAAGACACAAAACGTAAACAAAAACAACAAACGTAAACAGACACTAAGTGTAAGCAGACAACAAATGTAAACAAAGCCTCTAAATATAAGCAAAGTATCTAAATGTAAGCAGACTACAAATGTAAACAAAGAGCACAAATGTTAAGTGACTCAAACTGTAAACAAACTCTCTAAATGTAAACAAAGTCTACAAATGTAAACAGACTATAAATGAAAACAGACTCTAAAAGAAAACAGATTAAAAATGTAAACAAAGACTACATATGTAAACAGACTCTAAATGTAAACAAAGACTGCAAATATAAACATAGACCTAAATGTAAACAAAGACTACAAATGTAAACAAAGACTATAATGTAAAGAAGGTCTCTAAATGCAAAGAAAGATTACAAATGTAAACAAAGACTACAAATGTAAACAAAGACTACAAATATAAACAAAGACTCTGAATAAAACAGACTACAAATGTAAACAAAAACTACAAACGTAAACTAACACTCTAAATGTAGACAAAGACTACAAATGTAAACAAAGACTACGAACGTAAACAAAGACTCTAAATAAAAAGAAGGTCTCTAAATGCAAACAAAGATTACAAATGTAAACAAAGACTACAAATGTAAACAAAGACTCTAAATAGAAACAGACTACAAATGTAAACAAAAACTACAAACGTAAACTAACACTCTAAATGTATACAAAGACTACAAATGTAAACAAAGACTGCAAACGTAAACAAAAACTCTAAATGTAAACAAATAATAAAAATGTAAACAAAGACTCTAAATGTAATAAAAAACTCTGGGTATAAACAAGGACTAAAAATGTAAACAAAGACTACAAATGTAAACAAAGACTACAAATATAAACAAAGACTCTAAATAGAAACAGACTACAAATGTAAACAAAAACTACAAACGTAAACTAACACTCTAAATGTAAACAAAGACTACATATGTAAAGAAAGACTGCAAACGTAAACAAAAACTCTAAATGTAATAAAAACTCTGGGTATAAACAAGGACTACAAATGTAAACAGACTCTAAATATAAACAAAGTCTAAAAATAAAAACAAAGACTCTAAATGTAAACAAAGGCTTAAAATGTAAACAAAGACTACAAATGTAAACAAAGGGACTAAATGTAAACAGTCTAAATGTAAACAAAGCCTACATATGTAAACAAAAACTACATATGTAAACAAAGACTACAAATGGAAACAAAGACTCTAAATGGAAACAGACTACAAATGTAAACAAAAACTACAAACGTAAACTAACACTCTAAATGTAAACAAAGACTACAAATGTAAACAAAACTAAAAGTAAACAAATACTAGAAATATAAACAAAGACTCTAAAAGTAACCAAAGATTCCAAACGTAAACAAAGTCTCTAAATATAAACAAATAATAAAAATGTAAAGAAAGACTCTAAATGTAATAAAAAACTCTGGGTATAAACAAGGACTCTAGGTGTAAACAAGGACTTCAAATGTAAACAGACTCTAAATGTAAACAAAGCCTAAAAATAAAAACAAAGACTTTAAATGTAAACAAAGGCTAAAAATGTAAACAAAGACTAAAAATGTAAACAAAGGCTCTAAATGTAAACAAACGCGCTATATGTAAACAAAGACACTAAATGGAACTCTAAATGTAAACAAAGAATAAAAATGTAAACAAAGACTACAAATGTAAACAAAGACACAAAATGGGACTCTAAATGTAAACAAAAAATAAAAATGTAAACAAAACTAAAAGTAAACAAATACTACAAATATAAACAACGACTACAAATGTAAACAAAACTAAATGTAAACAAAAACTAGAAATATAAACAAAGACTCTAAATGTAACCAAAATCTCTTGGTGTAAACAAGGACTCTAGGTGTAAAAAAGGACTACAAATGTAAACAAAGTCTCTAAATATAAACAAAGTCTAAATGTAAACAAAGACTACAAGTGTAAACAAGGACTACAAATGTAAAAAAAACTCTACATGTAAACAATCTCTCTAAATGTAAACAAAGAATAAAAATGTAAACAAAGACTATAAATGATAAGAAAGTCTACAACTGTAAACAAAGACTACAAATGTAAACAAAGACACAAAACGTAAACAAAAACTACAAACGTAAACAGACTCTAAGTGTAAACAGACAACAAATGTAAAGAAAGCCTCTAAATATAAACAAAGTATCTAAATGTAAGCAGACTACAAATGTAAACAAAGAGCACAAATGTTAAGTGACTCAAACTGTAAACAAACTCTCTAAATGTAAACAAAGACTACAAATGTAAACAGACTCTAAATGTAAACAAAGACCGCAAATATAAACATAGACCTAAATGTAAACAAAGACTACAAATGTAAACAAAGACTCTATATGTAAACAAAGTCTAAAAATGTAAACAAAGTCTAAAAATGTAAACAAAGGCTACAAATGTAAACAAAGACTCTAAATGTAAAGAAGGTCTCTAAATTCAAAGAAAGATTACATATGTAAACAAAGACTACAAATGTAAACAAAGACTACAAATATAAACAAAGACTCTAAATAAAACAGACTACAAATGTAAACAAAAACTACAAACGTAAACAAACACTCTAAATGTAGACAAAGACTACAAATGTAAACATAGACTGCAAACGTAAACAAAGACTCTATATGTAAACAATCTAAATGTATAGAAAGACCACATATGTAAACAAAGAATTTAAATGTAAATAAAGACTACAAATGTAAACAAAGACCTTAAATGTAAACAGACTCTAAATTAAAACAAAGACTAAAAATGTAAACAAAGACTACAAACGTAAACAAAGACTCTAAATAAAAAGAAGGTCTCTAAATGCAAACAAAGATTACAAATGTAAACAAAGACTACAAATGTAAACAAAGACTATAAATATAAACAAAGACTCTAAATGGAAACAGACTACAAATGTAAATAAAAATTACAAACGTAAACTAACACTCTAAATGTAAACAAAGACTACAAATGTAAACAAAACTAAAAGTAAACAAATACTACAAATATAAACAACGATTACAAATGTAAACAAAACTAAATGTAAAAAAATACTAGAAATATAAACAAAGACTCTAAAGGTAACCAAAGATTGCAAACGTAAACAAAGTCTCTAAATGTAAACAAATAATAAAAATGTAAACAAAGTTTCTAAATGTAATAAAAAACTCTGGGTATAAACAAGGACTCTAGGTGTAAACAAGGACTGCAAATGTAAACAGACTCTAAATGTAAACAAAGCCTAAAAATAAAAACAGACTCTAAATATAAACAAAGGCTAAAAATGTAAACAAAAACTAAAAATGTAAACAAAGGCTCTAAATGTAAACAAACGCGCTATATGTAAACAAAGACTCTAAATGGAACTCTAAATGTAAACAAAGAATAAAAATGTAAACAAAACTAAAAGTAAACAAATACTACAAATATAAACAACGACTACAAATGTAAACAAAACTAAATGTAAACAAAAACTAGAAATATAAACAAAGACTCTAAATGTAACCAAAATCTCTTGGTGTAAACAGGGACTCTAGGTGTAAAAAAGGACTACAAATGTAAACAAAGTCTCTAAATATAAACAAAGTCTAAATGTAAACAAAGACTACAAGTGTAAACAAGGACTTCAAATGTAAAAAAAAACTCTACATGTAAACAATCTCTCTAAATGTAAACAAAGAATAAAAATGTAAACAAAGACTATAAATGTTAAGAAAGTCTACAACTGTAAACAAAGACTACAAATGTAAACAAAGACACAAAACGTAAACAAAAACTACAAACGTAAACAGACTCTAAGTGTAAACAGACAACAAATGTAAAGAAAGCCTCTAAATATAAACAAAGTCTAAATGTAAACAAAGACTACAAGTGTAAAAAAGGACTACAAATGTAAAAAAAAACTCTACATGTAAACAATCTCTCTAAATGTAAACAAAGAATAAAAATGTAAACAAAGACTAACAATGTTAAGAAAGTCTACAACTGTAAACAAAGACTACAAATGTAAACAAAGACACTAAACGTAAACAAAAACTACAAACGTAAACAGACTCTAAGTGTAAACAGACAACAGATGTAAACAAAGCCTCTAAATATAAACAAAGTATCTAAATGTAAGCAGACTACAAATGTAAACAAAGAGCACAAATGTTAAGTTACTCAAACTGTAAACAAACTCTCTAAATGTAAACAAAGTCTACAAATGTAAACAGACTATAAATGAAAACAGACTCTAAATGCAAACAGACTAAAAATGTAAACAAAGACTACATATGTAAACAGACTCTAAATGTAAACAAAGACTGCAAATGTAAACATAGACCTAAATGTAAACAAAGACTACAAATGTAAACAAAGACTCTATATGTAAACAAAGTCTAAAAATGTAAACAAAGTCTAAAAATGTAAACAAAGTCTACAAATGTAAACAAAGACTCTAAATTTAAAGAAGGTCTCTAAATTCAAAGAAAGATTACAAATGTAAACAAAGACTACAAATGTAAACAAAGACTACAAATATAAACAGACTCTAAATAGAAACAGACTACAAATGTAAACAAAAACTACAAACGTAAACTAACACTCTAAATGTAAACAAAGACTACAAATGTAAACAAAGACTGCAAACGTAAACAAAAACTCTAAATGTAAACAAATAATAAAAATGTAAACAAAGACTCTAAATGTAATAAAAAACTCTGGGTATAAACAAGGCCTACAAATGTAAACAGACTCTAAATATAAACAAAGTCTAAAAATAAAAACAAAGACTCTAAATGTAAACAAAGGCTAAAAATATAAACAAAGACTACAAATGTAAACAAAGGGACTAAATGTAAACACTCTAAATGTAAACAAAGCCTACATATGTAAACAAAAACTACAAATGTAAACAAAGACTACAAATGTAAACAAAGACTCTAAATGGAAACAGACTACAAATGTAAACAAAAACTACGAACGTAAACTAACACTCTAAATGTAAACAAAGACTACAAATGAAAACAAAACTAAAAGTAAACAAATACTACAAATATAAACAAAGACTCTAAATGTAACCAAAGATTGCAAACGTAAACAAAGTCCCTAAATGTAAACAAATAATAAAAATGTAAACAAAGACTCTAAATGTAATTAAAAACTCAGGGTATAAACAAGGACTCTAGGTGTAAACAAGGACTACAAACGTAAACAGACTCTAAATGTAAACAAAGCCTGAAAATAGAAACAAAGACTCTAAAGGTAAACAAAGGCTAAAAATGTAAACAAAGACTAAAAATGTAAACAAAGGCTCTAAATGTAAACAAACGCGCTATATGTAAACAAAGACACTAAATGGAACTCTAAATGTAAACAAAGAATAAAAATGTAAACAAAACTAAAAGTAAACAAATACTACAAATATAAACACCGACTACAAATGTAAACAAAACTAAATGTAAACAAAACTAAATGTAAACAAAAACTAGAAATATAAACAAAGACTCTAAATGTAACCAAAATCTCTTGGTGTAAACAACGACTCTAGGTGTAAAAAAGGACTACAAATGTAAACAAAGTCTCTAAATATAAACAAAGTCTAAATGTAAACAAAGACTACAAGTGTAAACAAGGACTTCAAATGTAAAAAAAAACTCTACATGTAAACAATCTCTCTAAATGTAAACAAAGAATAAAAATGTAAACAAAGACTATAAATGTTAAGAAAGTCTACAACTGTAAACAAAGACTACAAATGTAAACAAAGACACAAAACGTAAACAAAAACTACAAACTTAAACAGACTCTAAGTGTAAACAGACAACAAATGTAAAGAAAGCCTCTAAATATAAACAAAGTCTAAATGTAAACAAAGACTACAAGTGTAAAAAAGGACTACAAATGTAAAAAAAAACTCTACATGTAAACAATCTCTCTAAATGTAAACAAAGAATAAAAATGTAAACAAAGACTAACAATGTTAAGAAAGTCTACAACTGTAAACAAAGACTACAACTGTAAACAAAGACACTAAACGTAAACAAAAACTACAAACGTAAACAGACTCTAAGTGTAAACAGACAACAGATGTAAACAAAGCCTCTAAATATAAACAAAGTATCTAAATGTAAGCAGACTACAAATGTAAACAAAGAGCACAAATGTTAAGTTACTCAAACTGTAAACAAACTCTCTAAATGTAAACAAAGTCTACAAATGTAAACAGACTATAAATGAAAACAGACTCTAAATGCAAACAGACTAAAAATGTAAACAAAGACTACATATGTAAACAGACTCTAAATGTAAACAAAGACTGCAAATGTAAACATAGACCTAAATGTAAACAAAGACTACAAATGTAAACAAAGTCTCTATATGTAAACAAAGTCTAAAAATGTAAACAAAGTCTAAAAATGTAAACAAAGTCTACAAATGTAAACAAAGACTACAAATATAAACAAAGACTCTAAATAGAAACAGACTACAAATGTAAACAAAAACTACAAACGTAAACTAACACTCTAAATGTAAACAAAGACTACAAATGTAAACAAAGACTGCAAACGTAAACAAAAACTCTAAATGTAAACAAATAATAAAAATGTAAACAAAGACTCTAAATGTAATAAAAAACTCTGGGTATAAACAAGGCCTACAAATGTAAACAGACTCTAAATATAAACAAAGTCTAAAAATAAAAACAAAGACTCTAAATGTAAACAAAGGCTAAAAATATAAACAAAGACTACAAATGTAAACAAAGGGACTAAATGTAAACACTCTAAATGTAAACAAAGCCTACATATGTAAACAAAAACTACAAATGTAAACAAAGACTGCAAATGTAAACAAAGACTCTAAATGGAAACAGACTACAAATGTAAACAAAAACTACGAACGTAAACTAACACTCTAAATGTAAACAAAGACTACAAATGAAAACAAAACTAAAAGTAAACAAATACTACAAATATAAATAAAAGACTCTAAATGTAACCAAAGATTGCAAACGTCCCTAAATGTAAACAAATAATAAAAATGTAAACAAAGACTCTAAATGTAATTAAAAACTCTGGGTATAAACAAGGACTCTAGGTGTAAACAAGGACTACAAACGTAAAGACTCTAAATGTAAACAAAGCCTGAAAATAGAAACAAAGACTCTAAATGTAAACAAAGGCTAAAAATGTAAACAAAGACTAAAAATGTAAACAAAGGCTCTAAATGTCAACAAACGCGCTATATGTAAACAAAGACACTAAATGGAACTCTAAATGTAAACAAAGAATAAAAATGTAAACAAAACTAAAAGTAAACAAATACTACAAATATAAACACCGACTACAAATGTAAACAAAACTAAATGTAAACAAAACTAAATGTAAACAAAAACTAGAAATATAAACAAAGACTCTAAATGTAACCAAAATCTCTTGGTGTAAACAACGACTCTAGGTGTAAAAAAGGACTACAAATGTAAACAAAGTCTCTAAATATAAACAAAGTCTAAATGTAAACAAAGACTACAAGTGTAAACAAGGACTACAAATGTAAAAAAAAACTCTACATGTAAACAATCTCTCTAAATGTAAACAAAGAATAAAAATGTAAACAAAGACTATAAATGTTAAGAAAGTCTACAACTGTAAACAAAGACTACAAATGTAAACAAAGACACAAAACGTAAACAAAAACTACAAACGTAAACAGACAACAAATGTAAAGAAAGCCTCTAAATATAAACAAAGTATCTAAATGTAAGCAGACTACAAATGTAAACAAAGAGCACAAATGTTAAGTGACTCAAACTGTAAACAAACTCTCTAAATGTAAACAAAGACTACATATGTAAACAGACTCTAAATGTAAACAAAGACTGCAAATGTAAACATAGACCTAAATGTAAACAAAGACTACAAATGTAAACAAAGACTCTATATGTAAACAAAGTCTAAAAATGTAAACAAAGTCTAAAAATGTAAACAAAGGCTACAAATGTAAACAAAGACTCTAAATGTAAAGAAGGTCTCTAAATTCAAAGAAAGATTACAAATGTAAACAAAGACTACAAATGTAAACAAAGACTACAAATATAAACAAAGACTCTAAATAAAACAGACTACAAATGTAAACAAAAACTACAAATGTAAACACTCTAAATGTAGACAAAGACTACAAATATAAACAAAGACTGCAAACGTAAACAAAGACTCTATATGTAAACAATCTAAATGTACAGAAAGACTACATATGTAAACAAAGAATTTAAATGTAAATAAAGACCTTAAATGTAAACAGACTCTAAATTAAAACAAAGACAAAAAATGTAAACAAAGACTACAAACGTAAACAAAGACTCTAAATATAAAGAAGGTCTCTAAATGCAAACAAAGATTACAAATGTAAACAAAGACTACAAATGTAAACAATGACTATAAATATAAAGAAAGACTCTAAATGGAAACAGACTACAAATGTAAATAAAAACTACAAACGTAAACTAACACTCTAAATGTAAACAAAGACTACAAATGTAAACAAAACTAAAATTAAACAAATACTACAAATATAAACAACGACTACAAATGTAAACAAAACTAAATGTAAAAAAATACTAGAAATATAAACAAAGACTCTAAATGTAACCAAAGATTGCAAACGTAAACAAAGTCTCTAAATGTAAACAAATAATAAAAATGTAAATAAAGACTCTAAATGTAATAAAAAACTCTGGGTATAAACAAGGACTCTAGGTGTAAACAAGGACTACAAATGTAAACAGACTCTAAATGTAAACAAAGCCTAAAAATAAAAACAAAGACTCTAAATGTAAACAAAGGCTAAAAATGTAAACAAAGACTACAAATGTAAACAAAGGCTCTAAATGTAAACAAACGCGCTATATGTAAACAAAGACTCTAAATGGAACTCTAAATGTAAACAAAGAATAAAAATGTAAACAAAGACTACAAATGTAAACAAAGACACAAAATGGGACTCTAAATGTAAACAAAAAATAAAAATGTAAACAAAACTAAAAGTAAACAAATACTACAAATATAAACAACGACTACAAATGTAAACAAAAATAAATGTAAACAAAACTAAATGTAAACAAATACTAGAAATATAAACAAAGACTCTAAATGTAACCAAAGTCTCTTGGTGTAAACAAGGACTCTAGGTGTAAAAAAGGACTACAAATGTAAACAAAGTCTCTAAATATAAACCAAGTCTAAATGTAAACAAAGACTACAAGTGTAAACAAGGACTACAAATGTAAAAAAAACTCTACATGTAAACAATCTCTCTAAATGTAAACAAAGAATAAAAATGTAAACAAAGACTATAAATGTTAAGAAAGTCTACAACTGTAAACAAAGACTACAAATGTAAACAAAGACACTAAACGTAAACAAAAACTACAAACGTAAACAGACTCTAAGTGTAAACAGACAACAAATGTAAACAAAGCCTCTAAATATAAACAAAGTATCTAAATGTAAGCAGACTACAAATGTAAACAAAGAGCACAAATGTTAAGTTACTCAAACTGTAAACAAACTCTCTAAATGTAAACAAAGTCTACAAATGTAAACAGACTATAAATGAAAACAGACTCTAAATGCAAACAGACTAAAAATGTAAACAAAGACTACATATGTAAACAGACTCTAAATGTAAACAAAGACTGCAAATGTAAACATAGACCTAAATGTAAACAAAGACTACAAATGTAAACAAAGACTCTATATGTAAACAAAGTCTAAAAATGTAAACAAAGTCTAAAAATGTAAACAAAGTCTACAAATGTAAACAAAGACTCTAAATTTAAAGAAGGTCTCTAAATTCAAAGAAAGATTACAAATGTAAACAAAGACTACAAATGTAAACAAAGACTACAAATATAAACAAAGACTCTAAATAGAAACAGACTACAAATGTAAACAAAAACTACAAACGTAAACTAACACTCTAAATGTAAACAAAGACTACAAATGTAAACAAAGACTGCAAACGTAAACAAAAACTCTAAATGTAAACAAATAATAAAAATGTAAACAAAGTCTCTAAATGTAATAAAAACTCTGAGTATAAACAAGGACTACAAATGTAAACAGACTCTAAATATAAACAAAGACTAAAAATAAAAACAAAGACTCTAAATGTAAACAAAGGCTAAAAATGTAAACAAAGACTACAAATGTAAACAAAGGGACTAAATGTAAACACTCTAAATGTAAACAAAGCCTACATATGTAAACAAAAACTACAAATGTAAACAAAGACTCTAAATGGAAACAGACTACAAATGTAAACAAAAACTACAAACGTAAACTAACACTCAAAATGTAAACAAAAACTACAAATGTAAACAAAACTAAAAGTAAACAAATACTACAAATATAAACAACGACTACAAATGTATACAAAACTAAATGTAAACAAATACTAGAAATATAAACAAAGACTCTAAATGTAACCAAAGATTGCAAACGTAAACAAAGTCTCTAAATGTAAACAAATAATAAAAACGTAAACAAATAATAAAAATGTAAACAAAGACTCTAAATGTAATAAAAAACTCTGGGTATAAACAAGGACTCTAGGTGTAAACAAGGACTACAAATGTAAACAGACTCTAAATGTAAACAAAGCTTAAAAATAAAACCAAAGACTCTAAATGTAAACAAAGGCTAAAAATGTAAACAAAGACTAAAAATGTAAACAAAGGCTCTAAATGTAAACAAACGCGCTATATGTAAACAAAGACTACAAATGTAAACAAAGACACAAAATGGGACTCTAAATGTAAACAAAAAATAAAAATGTAAACAAAGACTACAAGTGTAAACAAGGACTACAAATGTAAACAAAAACTCTACATGTAAACAATCTCTCTAAATGTAAACAAAGACTACAAATATCAACGGACTCTAAATGTCAACAAAGTCTCTAAATTTAAACAAAGAATACAAATGTAAACAAAGACTATAAATGTTAAGAAAGTCTACAACTGTAAACAAAGACTACAAATGTAAACAAAGACACTAAACGTAAACAAAAACTACAAACGTAAACAGACTAAGTGTAAACAGACAACAAATGTAAACAAAGCCTCTAAATATAAACAAAGTATCTAAATGTAAGCAGACTACAAATGTAAACAAAGAATACAAATGTAAACAAAGAGCACAAATGTTAAGTGACTCAAACTGTAAACAAACTCTCTAAATGTAAACAAAGTCTACAAATGTAAACAGACTATAAATGAAAACAGACTCTAAATGCAAACAGACTAAAATTGTAAACAAAGACTACATATGTAAACAGACTCTAAATGTAAACAAAGACTGCAAATGTAAACATAGACTTAAATGTAAACAAACGCTACAAATGTAAACAAAGTCTCTATATGTAAAGAAGGTCTCTAAATTCAAAGAAAGATTACAAATGTAAACAAAGACTACAAATGTAAACAAAGACTACAAATATAAACAAAGACTCTAAATAAAACAGACTACAAATGTAAACAAAAACTACAAACGTAAGCTAACACTCTAAATGTAGACAAAGACTACAAATGTAAACAAAGACTGCAAACGTAAACAAAGACTCTATATGTAAACAATCTAAATGTATAGAAAGACTACATATGTAAACAAAGAATTTAAATGTAAACAAAGTCTAAAAATGTAAACAAAGACTACAAACGTAAACAAAGACTCTAAATATAAAGGTCTCTAAATGCAAACAAAGATTACAAATGTAAACAAAGACTACAAATGTAAACAAAGACTATAAATATAAACAAAGACTCTAAATGGAAATAGACTGTAAATGTAAACAAAAACTACAAACGTAAACTAACACTCTAAATGTAAACAAAGACTACAAATGTAAACAAAACTACAAGTAAACAAATACTACAAATATAAACAACGACTACAAATGTAAACAAATACTAGAAATAAACACAAAGACTCTACATGTAACCAAAGATTGCAAACGTAAACAAAGTCTCTAAATGTAAACAAATAATAAAAATGTAAACAAAGACTCTAAATGTAATAAATAACTCTGGGTATAAACAAGGACTCTAGGTGTAAACAAGGACTACAAATGTAATTAGACTCTAAATGTAAACAAAGCCTAAAAATAAAAACAAAGACTCTAAATGTAAACAAAGGCTCTAAATGTAAACAAACGCGCTATATGTAAACAAAGACACTAAATGGAACTCTAAATGTAAACAAACAATAAAAATGTAAACAAAGACTACAAATGTAAACAAAGACACAAAATGGGACTCTAAATGTAAACAAAAAATAAAATTGTAAACAAAACTAAAAGTAAACAAATACTACAAATATAAACAACGACTACAAATGTAAGCAAAACTAAATGTAAACAAAACTAAATGTAAACAAATACTAGAAATATAAACAAAGACTCTAAATGTAACCAAAATCTCTTGGTGTAAACAAGGACTCTAGGTGTAAAAAAGGCTACAAATGTAAACAAAGACTCTAAATGTAAAGAAGGTCTCTAAATATAAAGAAAGATTACAAATGTAAACAAAGACTACAAATGTAAACAAAAACTACAAACGTAAACTAACACTCTAAATGTAGACAAAGACTACAAATGTAAACAAAGACTGCAAACGTAAACAAAGACTCTATATGTAAACAATCTAAATGTATAGAAAGACTACATATGTAAACAAAGAATTTAAATGTAAATAAAGACTACAAATGTAAACAAAGACCTTAAATGTAAACAGACTAAATTAAAACAAAGACTAAAAATGTAAACAAAGACTACAAACGTAAACAAAGACTCTAAATATAAAGAAGGTCTTTAAATGCAAACAAAGATTACAAATGCAAACAAAGACTACAAATGTAAACAAAGACTATAAATGGAAAAAGACTACAAATGTAAACAAAAACTACAAACGTAAACTAACACTCTAAATGTAAACAAAGTCTACAAATGTAAACAAAACTAAAAGTAAACAAATACTACAAATATAAACAACGACTACAAATGTAAACAAAACTAAATGGAAACAAATACTAGAAATATAAACAAAGACTCTAAATGTATAACAAATAATAAAAATGTAAACAAATAATAAAAATGTAAACAAATGATAAAAATGTAAACAAAGACTCTAAATGTAATAAAAAACTCTGGGTATAAACAAGGACTCTAGGTGTAAACAAGGACTACAAATGTAAACAGACTCTAAATGTAAACAAAGCCTAAAAATAAAAACAAAGACTCTAAATGTAAACAAAGGCTAAAAATGTAAACAAAGACTAAAAATGTAAACAAAGGCTCTAAATGTAAACAAACGCGCTATATGTAAACAAAGAGTCTAAATGGAACTCTAAATGTAAACAAAGAATAAAAATGTAAACAAAGACTACAAATGTAAACAAAGACACAAAATGGGACTCTAAATGTAAACAAAAAATAAAAATGTAAACAAAACTAAAAGTAAACAAATACTACAAATATAAACAACGACTACAAATGTAAACAAAACTAAATGTAAACAATACTAAATGTAAACAAATACTAGAAATATAAACAAAGACTCTAAATGTAACCAAAATCTCTTGGTGTAAACAGGGACTCTAGGTGCAAAAAAGGACTACAAATGTAAACAAAGTCTCTAAATATAAACAAAGTCTAAATGTAAACAAAGACTACAAGTGTAAACAAGAACTACAAATGTAAAAAAAACTCTACATGTAAACAATCTCTCTAAATGTAAACAAAGAATAAAAATGTAAACAAAGACTATAAATGTTAAGAAAGTCTACAACTGTAAACAAAGACTACAAATGTAAACAAAGACACTAAACGTAAACAAAAACTACAAACGTAAACAGACTCTAAGTGTAAACAGACAACAGATGTAAACAAAGCCTCTAAATA
Source organism: Salticus scenicus (assembly GCA_963930645.1). Taxonomy (NCBI): domain Eukaryota; kingdom Metazoa; phylum Arthropoda; class Arachnida; order Araneae; family Salticidae; genus Salticus; species Salticus scenicus. The sequence goes on from CAWVNO010003029.1 coordinate 859,095, forward strand.
TAAACAAAGTATCTAAATGTAAGCAGACTACAAATGTAAACAAAGAGCACAAATGTTCAGTGACTCAAACTGTAAACAAACTCTCTAAATGTAAACAAAGTCTACAAATGTAAACAGATTATAAATGAAAACAGACTCTAAATGCAAACAGACTAAAAATTTATACAAAGACTAAAAATGTATACAAAGATGTAAACAGACTCTAAATGTAAACAAAGACTGCAAATGTAAACATAGACCTAAATGTAAACAAAGACTACAAATGTAAACAAAGACTCTATATGTAAACAAAGTCTAAAAATGTAAACAAAGCCTCTAAATATAAACAAAGTATCTAAATGTAAGCAGACTACAAATGTAAACAAAGAGCACAAATGTTCAGTGACTCAAACTGTAAACAAACTCTCTAAATGTAAACAAAGTCTACAAATGTAAACAAAACTAAAAGTAAACAAATACTACAAATATAAACAACGACTACAAATGTAAACAAAACTAAATGTTAACAAACACTAGAAATATAAACAAAGACTCTAAATGTAACCAAAATCTCTTGGTGTAAACAAGGACTCTAGGTGTAAAAAAGGACTACAAATGTAAACAAAGTCTCTAAATATAAACAAAGTCTAAATGTAAACAAAGACTACAAGTGTAAACAAAGACTACAAATGTAAACAAAAACTCTACATGTAAACAATCTCTCTAAATGTAAACAAAGACTACAAATGTAAACGGACTCTAAATGTAAACAAAGTCTCTAAATTTAAACAAAGAATACAAATGTAAACAAAGAATACAAATGTTAAGGGACTCAAACTGTAAACAAACTCTCTAAATGTAAACAAAGTCTACAAATGTAAACAGACTATAAATGAAAACAAAGACTGCAAATGTAAACATAGACCTAACTGTAAACAAAGTCTACAAATGTAAACAAAGACTCTAAATGTAAACAAAAACTACACACATAAACAGACTCTAAATGTAAGTAGACTACAAATATAAACAAAGATTACAAATGTAAATAAAGAGCACAAATGTTTAGAGACTCAAAATGTAAACAAAAAGTCTAAATGTAAACAAAGACTAAAAATGAAAACAAAGACTCTAAAACTAAATAAAGGCTCTAAATATAAACAAAGGCACGAAACAAATAGTACAAACTTAAACAGACTCGGTATGTAAGCAAAGACTCTTAAAGTAATCAAAGACTACAAATGTAAACAAAGATTATAAATGAAAAAAGCTCTAAATGTATACAAAGACTACAAATGTAAACAAAGTCTACAAATATAAAAAAAGACTCTAAATGGAGTTAAAGATTACACATGTAAACAAAGATTCTAAATTTAAACAAACACTACAAAGGCTCTAAATGTAAACAAAGACGCCAAATGTAAAGAAAGTCTAAATATGTAAACAAAGACTACAAATATAAACAAAGTCTAAATATGTAAACAAAGACTACAAATATAAACAAAGACTCTAAATAAAAACAGACTACAAATGTAAACAAAAACTACAAACGTAAACTAACACTCTAAATGTAGACAAAGACTACAAATGTAAACAAAGACTGCAAACGTAAACAAAGACTCTAAATGTAAACAAGGACTACATATGTAAACAAAGAAGTTAAATGTAAATAAAGACTGCAAATGTAAACAAAGACCTTAAATGTAAATAGACTCTAAATGGAAACAAAGACTAAAAATGTAAAGAAAGACTACAAACGTAAACAAAGACTCTAAATATAAAGAAGGTCTCTAAATGCAAACAAAGATTACAAATGTAAACAAAGACTACAAATATAAACAAAGACTCTAAATGGAAACAGACTACAAATGTATACAAAAACTACAAACGTAAACAAAGACTGCAAACGTAAACAAAAACTGTAAATGTAAACAAATAATAAAAATGTAAACAAAGACTCTAAATGTAATAAAAAACTCTGGGTATAAACAAGGACTACAAATGTAAACAGACTCTAAATATAAACAAAGTCTAAAAATGAAAACAAAGACTCTAAATGTAAACAAAGGCTAAAAATGTAAACAAAGACTACAAATGTAAAAAAAGGGACTAAATGTAAACATTCTAAATGTAAACAAAGACTACATATGTAAACAAAGAATTTAAATATAAATAAAGACTACAAATGTAAACAAACACCTTAAATGTAAACAGACTCTAAATTAAAACAAAGACTAAAAATGTAAACAAAGACTACAAACGTAAACAAAGACTCTATATATAAAGAAGGTCTCTAAATGCAAACAAAGATTACAAATGTAAACAAAGACTACAAATGTAAACAAAGACTATAAATATAAACCAAGACTCTAAATGGAAACAGACTACAAATGTAAATAAAAACTACAAACGTAAACTAACACTCTAAATGTAAACAAAGACTACAAATGTAAACAAAACTAAAAGTAAACAAATACTACAAATATAAACAACGACTACAAATGTAAACAAATCTAAATGTAAAAAAATACTAGAACTATAAACAGACTCTAAATGTAACCAAAGATTGCAAACATAAACAAAGTCTCTAAATGTAAACAAATAATAAAAATGTAAACAAAGACTCTAAATGTAATAAAAAACTCTGGGTATAAACAAGGACTCTAGGTGTAAACAAGGACTACAAATGTAAACAGACTCTAAATGTAAACAAAGCCTAAAAATAAAAACAAAGACTCTAAATGTAAACAAAGGCTAAAAATGTAAACAAAGACTAAAAATGTAAACAAAGGCTCTAAATGTAAACAAACGCGCTATATGTAAACAAAGACTCTAAATGGAACTCTAAATGTAAACAAAGAATAAAAATGTAAACAAAGACTACAAATGTAAACAAAGACACAAAATGTGACTCTAAATGTAAACAAAAAATAAAAATGTAAACAAAACTAAAAGTAAACAAATACTACAAATATAAACAACGACTACAAATGTAAACAAAACTAAATGTAAACAAAACTAAACGTAAACAAATACTAGAAATATACACAAAGACTCTAAATGTAACCAAAATCTCTTGGTGTAAATAGGGACTGTAGGTGTAAAAAAGGACTACAAATGTAAACATAGTCTCTAAATATAAACAAAGTCTAAATGTAAACAAAGACTACAAGTGTAAACAAGGACTACAAATGTAAAAAAAAACTCTACATGTAAACAATCTCTCTAAATGTAAACAAAGAATAAAAATGTAAACAAAGACTATAAATGTTAAGAAAGTCTACAACTGTAAACAAACACTACAAATGTAAACAAAGACACTAAACGTAAACAAAAACTACAAACGTAAACAGACTTTAAGTGTAAACAGACAACAAATGTAAACAAAGTCTCTAAATATAAACAAAGTATCTAAATGTAAGCAGACTACAAATGTAAACAAAGAGCACAAATGTTAAGTGACTCAGACTGTAAACAAACTCTCTAAATGTAAACAAAGTCTACAAATGTAAACAGACTATAAATGAAAACAGACTCTAAAAGAAAACAGATTGAAAATGTAAACAAAGACTACATATGTAAACAGACTCTAAATATAAACAAAGTCTAAAAATAAAAACAAAGACTCTAATTGTAAACAAAGGCTAAAAATGTAAACAAAGACTACAATTGTAAACAAAGGGACTAAATGTAAACACTCTAAATGTAAACAAAGCCTACATATGTAAACAAAAACTACAAATGTAAACAAAGACTACAAATGTAAACAAAGACTCTAAATGGAAACAGACTACTAATGTAAACAAAAACTACAAACGTAAACTAACACTCTAAATGTAAACAAAGACTACAAATGTAAACAAAACTAAAAGTAAACAAATACTACAAATATAAACAACGACTACAAATGTAAACAAAACTAAATGTAAACAAATACTAGAAATATAAACAAAGACTCTAAATGTAACCAAAGATTGCAAACGCAAACAAAGTCTCTAAATGTAAACAAATAATAAAAATGTAAACAAATAATAAAAATGTAAACAAAGACTCTAAATGTAATAAAAAATTCTGGGTATAAACAAGGACTCTAGGTGTAAACAACGACTACAAATGTAAACAGACTCTAAATGTAAATAAAGCTTAAAAATAAAACCAAAGACTCTAAATGTAAACAAAGGCTAAAAATGTAAACAAAGACTAAAAATGTAAACAAAGACACTAAATGGAACTCTAAATGTAAACAAAAAATAAATATGTAAACAAAGACTACAAATGTAAACAAAACTAAAAGTAACAAATACTACAAATATAAACAACGATTACAAATGTAAACAAAACTAAATGTAAACAAATAATAGAACTATAAACAAAGACTCTAAATGTAACCAAAAACTCTTGGTGTAAACAAGGACTCTACGTGTAAAAAAGGACTACAAATGTAAACAAAGTCTCTAAATATAAACAAAGTCTAAATGTAAACAAAGACTACAAGTGTAAACAAGGACTACAAATGTAAACAAAAACTCTACATGTAAACAATATCTCTAAATGTAAACAAAGAATACAAACTAACACTCTAAATGTAGACAGACTATAAATGTAAACAAAGACTGCAAACGTAAGCAAAGACTCTAAATGTAAACACTCTAAATGTATACAAAGACTACATATGTAAACAAAGAACTTAAATGTAAATAAAGACCTTAAATGTAAATAGACTCTAAATGAAAACGAAGACTAAAAATGTAAACAAAGACTACAAACGTAAACAAAGACTCTAAATATAAAGAAGGTCTCTAAATGCAAACAAAGATTGCAAATGTAAACAAAGACTACAAATGTAAACAAAAACTACAAACGTAAACTAACACTCTAAATGTAAACAAAGACTACAAATGTAAACAAAGACTGCAAACGTAAACAAAGACTCTAAATGTAAACAAATAATACAAATGTAAACAAAGACTCTAAATGTAATAAAAAACTCTGGGTATAAACAATGACTCTAGGTGTAAACAAGGACAACAAATGTAAACAAAGACTCTAAATGTAAGCAAAAACTACAAACATAAACAGACTCTAAATGTAAGTAAACTACAAATGTAAACAAAGATTACAAATGTAAACAAAGATTACAAATGTAAGTAAAGAGCACAAATGTTAAGAGACTCAAAATGTAAAGAAATTCTCTAAATGTAAACAAAGTCTACAAATGTAAACATACTATAAATGAAAACAAAGACTCTACATGCAAAGAGACTAAAAATGAAAACAAAGACTACATATGTAAACATAGACCTAAATGTAAACAAAGACTACAAATGTAAACAAATGCTCTAAATATAAACAAAAGCTGCAAACATAAACAGACTCTAAATGTAAGAAGACTACAAATGTGAACAAAGGCTCTAAATGTAAACAAACAAGCTATATGTAAACAAAGACTACAAATGTAAACAGACTCTAAATGAAAACAAAGATTAAAAATGTAAACAAAGACTACAAACGTAAACAAAGACTCTAAATGTAAAGAAGTTCTCTAAATGCAAACAAAGATTACAAATGTAAACAAAAACTACAAATGTAAACAATCTCTCTAAATGTAAACAAAGTCTCTAAATTTAAACAAAGAATACAAATGTAAAGAAAGACTATAAATGTTAAGAAATTCTACAACTGTAAAGAAAGACTACAAATGTAAACAAAGACACTAAACGTAAACAAAAACTACAAACGTAAACAGACTCTAAGTGTAAACAGACGACAAATGTAAACAAAGCCTCTAAATATAAACAAAGTATCTAAATGTAAGCAGACTGCAAATGTAAACAAAGACTACAAATGTAAACAAAGACTACAAATATAAACAAAGACTCTAAATAAAACAGACTACAAATGTAAACAAAAACTATAAACGTAAACTAACACTCTAAATGTAGACAAAGACTGCAAATGTAAACAAGGACTACAAATGTAAACAAAGACTACAAATATAAACAAAGACTGTAAATGGAAACAGACTGCAAATGTAAACAAAAACTACAAACGTAAACTAACACTCTAAATGTAAACAAAGTCTACAAATGTAAAGAAAACTAAAAGTAAACATATACTACAAATATAAACTACGACTACAAATGTAAACAAAACTGAATGTAAACAAATACTAGTAATAAAAACAAAGACTCTAAATGTAACCAAAGACTGCAAACGTAAACAAAGTCTCTACATGTAAACAAATAATAAAAATGTAAACGAAGACTCTAAATGTAATAAAAAACTCTGGGTATAAACAAGGACTCTAGGTGTAAACAAGGACTACAAATGTAAACAGACTCTAAATTTAAACAGTCTAAAAATAAAAACAAAGACTCTCAATGTAAACAAAGGTTGAAAATGTAAACAAAGACTACAAATGTAAACAAAGGCTCTAAATGTAAACAAACAAGCTATATGTAAACAAAGACTACAAATGTAAACAAAGACACTAAATGGAACTCTAAATGTAAATAAAGAATAAAAATGTAAACAAACACTACAAATGTAAACAAAGACCTTAAATGTAAACAGACTCTAAATAAAAACAGACTAAAAATGTAAACAAAGACTACAAACGTAAACAAAGACTCTAAATGTAAACACAAGCTACAAACATAAACAGACTCTAGACATAAGTAGACTACAAATGTAAACAAAGATTGCAAATGTAAATAAAGAGCACAAATGTTAAGAGACTCAAAATGTAAACAAAAAGACTAAATATAAACAAAGAGTCTAAATGTAAACAAAGACTACAAATGTAAACAAAGACTACAAATGAAAACAAAGACTCTAAAAGTGAATAAAGGCTCTAAATATAAACAAAGACATGTAAACAAAGAGTACAAACTTAAACAGACTCTGTATGTAAACAAAGACTCTTAAAGTAAACAAAGTCTGCAAATGTAAATGAAGATTATAAATTAAAAAAGCTCTAAATTTATACAAAGACTACAAATGTAACACAGTCTACAAATATAAAAAAAGACTCTAAATGGAATTAAATATTACACATGTAAACAAAGATTCTAAATTTAAACAAACACTACAAATGTATACAAAGGCTCTAAATGTAAACAAAGTCTAAAAAAGTAAACAAAGTCTAAAAATGTAAACAAAGGCTACAAATGTAAACAAAGACTCTAAATGTAAAGAAGGTCTCTAAATGCAAAGAAAGATTACAAATGTAAACACAGACTACAAATGTAAACAAAGACTAGAAATATAATCAGACTCCAAATAAAAACAGACTACAAATGTAAACAAAAACTACAAACGTAAACTAACACTCTAAATGTAGACAAAGACTACAAATGTAAACAAAGACTGCAAACGTAAACAAAGACTCTAAATGTAAAGAAGTTCTCTAAATGCAAACAAAGATTACAAATGTAAACAAAAACTATAAATGTAAACAAAGACTACAAATATAAAAAAAACTCTAAATGGAAACAGACAACAAGTGTAAACAAAAACTGTAAACGAAAATTAAAACTCTAAATTTAAACAAAGACTCTAAATGTAAACAAACAATAAAAATGTAAACAAAGACTCTAAATGTAATAAAAAACTCTGGGTATAAACAAGGACTCTAGGTCTAAACAAGGACTACAAATGTAAACAGACTCTAAACGTAAACAAAGTCTAAAAATAAAAACAAAGACTCAAAATATAAACAAAGGATAAAAATGTAAACAAAGACTACAAATGTAAACAAAGGCTCTAAATGTAAACAAACACGCTATATGTAAACAAAGACTACAAATGTAAACGAAGACCCCAAATGGAACTGTAAATGTAAACAAAGAATAAAAATGTATACAAAGACTACAAATGTAAAATAAGACCTTAAATGTAAACAGACTCTAAATGAAAACAAAGACTAAAAATGTAAACAAAGACTACAAACGTAAACAAAGACTCTAAATGTAAAGAAGGTCTCTAAATGCAAACAAAGATTACAAATGTTAACAAAAACTACAAATGTAAACAAAGACTACAAGTATAAACAAAAACTCTAAATGGAAACACACTACAAATGAAAACAAAAACTACAAACGTAAACTAACACTCTAAATGTAAACAAAGACTACAAATGTAAACAAAGACTGCAAACGTAAACAAAGACTCTAAATGTAAACAAATAATAAAAATGTAAACAAAGACTCTAAATGTAATAAAAAACTCTGGGTATAAAGAATGACTCTAGGTGTAAACAAGGACTACAAATGTAAACAGACTCTAAACGTAAACAAAGTCTAAAAATGTAAACAAAGACTCTAAATGTAAACACTCTAAATGTATACAAAGACTACATATGTAAACAAAAAATTTAAATGTAAATAAAGACTACAAATGTAAACAAAGACCTTAAATATAAACAGACTCTAAATGAAAACAAAGACTAAAAATGTAAACAAAGAATACAAACGTAAACAAAGAGCACAAATGTTAAGTGACTCAAACTGTAAACAAACTCTCTAAATGTAAACAAAGTCTACAAATGTAAACAGACTATAAATGAAAACAGACTCTAAATGCAAACAGACTAAAAATGTAAACAAAGACTACATATGTAAACAGACTCTAAATGTAAACAAAGACTGCAAATGTAAACATAGACCTAAATGTAAACAAAGACTACAAATGTAAACAAAGACTCTATATGTAAACAAAGTCTAAAAATGTAAACAAAGTCTAAAAATATAAACAATGGCTACAAATGTAAACAAAGACTCTAAATGTAAAGGTCTCTAAATGCAAAGAATGATTACAAATGTAAACAAAGACTACAAATGTAAACAAAGAATACAAATGTAAACAAAGACTACAAATATAAACAAAGACTCTAAATAAAACAGACTACAAATGTAAACAAAAACTACAAACGTAAACTAACACTCTAAATGTAGACAGACTACAAATGTAAACAAAGACTGCAAACGTAAACAAAGACTCTAAATGTAAACACTCTAAATGTATACAAAGAATACATATGTAAACAAAGAATTTAAATGTAAATAAAGACTACAAATGTAAACAAAGACCTTAAATGTAAACAGACTCTAACTGAAAACAAAGACTAAAAATGTAAACAAAGACTACAAACGTAAACAAAGACTCTAAATATAAAGAAGGTCTCTAAATGCAAACAAAGATTACAAATGTAAACAAAGACTACAACTGTAAACAAAGACTACAAGTATAAACAAAAACTCTAAATGGAAACAGACTACAAATGTAAACAAAAACTAACTACAAACGTAAACTAACACTCTAAATGTTAACAAAGACTACAAACGTAAACAAAGACTCTAAATGTAATAAAAAACTCTGGGTATAAACAATGACTCTACGTGTAAACAAGGACTACAAATGTAAACAAAGACTCTAAATGTAAACAAAAACTACAAACATAAACAGACTCTAAATGTAAGTAAACTACAAATGTAAACAAAGATTACAAATGTAAACAAAGATTACAAATGTAAATAAAGAGCACAAATGTTAAGAGACTCAAAATGTAAACAAATTCTCTAAATGTAAACAAAGTCTACAAATGTAAACATACTATAAATGAAAACAAAGACTACATATGTAAACAGACTCTAAATGTAAACAAAGACTGCAAATGTAAACATAGACCTAAATGTAAACAAAGACTACAAATGTAAACAAAGAACCTAAATATAAACAAAAGCTACAAACATAAACAGACTCTAAATGTAAGTAGACTACAAATGGAAACAAAGACTACAAATGTGAACAAAGGCTCTAAATGTAAACAAAGAATAAAAATGTAAACAAAGACTACAAATGTAAACAAAGACCTTAAATGTGAACAGACTCTAAATGAAAACAAAGACTAAAAATGTAAACAAAGACTACAAATGTGAACAAAGGCTCTAAATGTAAACAAAGAATAAAAATGTAAACAAAGACTACAAATGTAAACAAAGACCTTAAATGTGAACAGACTCTAAATGAAAACAAAGACTAAAAATGTAAACAAAGACTACAAACGTAAACAAAGACTCTAAATGTAAAGAAATTCTCTAAATGGAAACAAAGATTACAAATGTAAACAAAAACTACAAATGTAAACAATCTCTCTAAATGTAAAAAGACTACAAATATAAACGGACTCTAAATGTAAACAAAGTCTCTAAATTTAAACAAAGAATACAAATGTAAAGAAAGACTATAAATGTTAAGAAAGTCTACAACTGTAAACAAAGACTACAAATGTAAACAAAGACACTAAACGTAAACAAAAACTACAAACGTAAACAGACTCTAAGTGTAAACAGACAACAAATGTAAACAAAGCCTCTAAATATAAACAAAGTATCTAAATGTAAGCAGAATGCAAATGTAAACAAAGACTACAAATGTAAACAAAGACTACAAATATAAACAAAGACTCTAAATAAAACAGACTACAAATGTAAACAAAAACTACAAACGTAAACTAACACTCTAAATGTAAACAAAGTCTACAAATGTAAACAAAACTAAAAGTAAACAAATACTACAAATATAAACTACGACTACAAATGTAAACAAAACTATATGTAAACAAATACTAGAAATAAAAACAAAGACTCTGAATGTAAACATAGGCTGAAAATGTAAACAAAGACTACAAATGTAAACAAAGGCTCTAAATGTAAACAAACACGCTATATGTAAACAAAGACTTCTAAATGTAAATAAAGAATAAAAATGTAAACAAACACTACAAATGTAAACAAAGACCTTAAATGTAAACCGACTCTAAATAAAAACAGACTAAAAATGTACACAAAGACTACAAACGTAAACAAAGTCTCTAACTGTAAACACAAGCGACAAACATAAACAGACTCTAGATGTAAGTAGACTACAAATGTAAACAAAGATTGCAAATGTAAATAAAGAGCACAAATGTTAAGAGACTCAAAATGCAAACAAAAAGACTAAATATAAACAAAGAGTCTAAATGTAAACAAAGACTACAAATGTAAACAAAGACTACAAATGAAAACAAAGACTCTAAAAGTAAATAAAGGCTCTAAATATAAACAAAGACATGTAAGAGTACAAACTTAAACAGACTCTGTATGTAAACAAAGACTCTTAAAGTAAACAAAGTCTGCAAATGTAAACAAAGATTATAAATGAAAAAAGCTCTAAATGTATACAAAGACTACAAATGTAAACACAGTCTACAAATATAAAAAAAGACTCTAAATGGAATTAAATATTACAAATGTAAACAAAGATTCTAAATTTAAACAAACACTACAAATGTATACAAAGGCTCTAAATGTAAACAAAGTCTAAAAATGTAAACACAGTCTAAAAATTAAAACAAAGTCTAAAAATGTAAACAAAGGCTACAAACGTAAACAAAGACTCTAAATGTAAAGAAGTTCTCTATATGCAAACAAATATTACAAATGTAAACAAAAACTACAAATGTAAACAAAGACTACAAATAAAAAAAAACTCTAAATGGAAACAGACAACAAATGTAAACAAAAACTACAAACAAACGAAAACTCTAAATGTAAACAAAGACTCTAAATGTAAACAAAGATTCTAAATGTAATAAAAAACTCTGGGTATAAACAAGGACTCTAGGTCTAAACAAGGACTACAAATGTAAACAGACTCTAAACGTAAACAAAGTCTAAAAATAAAAACAAAGACTCTAAATGTAAACAAAGGATAAAAATGTAAACAAAGACTACAAATGTAAACAAAGGCTCTAAATATAAACAAACACGCTATATGTAAACAAAGACTACAAATGTAAACAAAGACCCCAAATGGAACTGTAAATTTAAACAAAGAATACAAATGTACAAAGACTATAAATGTAAACAAAAACACAAAACGTAAACAAAAACTACATACGTAAACAGACTAAGTGTAAACAGAAAACAAATGTAAACAAAGCCTCTAAATATAAACGAAGTATCTAAATGTAAGCAGACTACAAATGTAAACAAAGAATACAAATGTAAACAAAGAGCACAAATGTTAAGTGAATCAAACTGTAAACAAACTCTCTAAATGTAAACAAAGTCTACAAATGTAAACAGACTATAAATGAAAACAAACACTCTAAATGCAAACAGACTAAAAATGTAAACAAAGACTACAAACATAAACAGAATCTAGATGTAAGTAGACTACAAATGTAAACAAAGATTACAAATGTAAATAAAGAGCACCAATGTTAAGAGGCTAAAAATGTAAATAAAAAGACTAAATATAAACAAAGAATCTAAATGTAAACAAAGACTACAAATGTAAACAAAGACTACAAATGTAAACAAAGATATGTAAACAAAGAGTACAAACTTAAACAGACTCGGTATGTAAACAAAGACTCTTAAAGTAAACAGACTACAAATGTAAACATAGATTATAAATGAAAAAAGCTCTAAATGTATACAAAGACTACAAATGTAAACAAAGTCTACAAATATAAAAAAAGACTCTAAATGGAATTAAAGATTACACATGTAAACAAAGATTCTAAATTTAAACAAACACTACAAATGTATACAAAGGCTCTAAATGTAAACAAAGACGCTAAATGGAAACAGACTCTAAACGTAAACAAAGATTACAAATGTAAGCAATGACTCTATTTGTAAACAAATTCTAAAAATGTAAACAAAGACTCTAAATGTAAAGAAGGTGTCTAAATGCAAAGAAAGATTACAAATGTAAACAAAAACTACAAATGTAAACAAAGACTACAAATATAAACAAAGACTCTAAATAAAAACAGACTACAAATGTATACAAAAACTACAAACGTAAACAAAGACTGCAAACGTAAACAAAAACTGTAAATGTAAACAAATAATAAAAATGTAAACAAAGACTCTAAATGTAATAAAAAACTCTGGGTATAAACAAGGCCTACAAATGTAAACAGACTCTAAATATAAACAAAGTCTAAAAATAAAAACAAAGACTCTAAATGTAAACAAAGGCTAAAAATATAAACAAAGACTACAAATGTAAACAAAGGGACTAAATGTAAACACTCTAAATGTAAACAAAGCCTACATATGTAAACAAAAACTACAAATGTAAACAAAGACTGCAAATGTAAACAAAGACTCTAAATGGAAACAGACTACAAATGTAAACAAAAACTACGAACGTAAACTAACACTCTAAATGTAAACAAAGACTACAAATGAAAACAAAACTAAAAGTAAACAAATACTACAAATATAAATAAAAGACTCTAAATGTAACCAAAGATTGCAAACGTCCCTAAATGTAAACAAATAATAAAAATGTAAACAAAGACTCTAAATGTAATTAAAAACTCTGGGTATAAACAAGGACTCTAGGTGTAAACAAGGACTACAAACGTAAAGACTCTAAATGTAAACAAAGCCTGAAAATAGAAACAAAGACTCTAAATGTAAACAAAGGCTAAAAATGTAAACAAAGACTAAAAATGTAAACAAAGGCTCTAAATGTCAACAAACGCGCTATATGTAAACAAAGACACTAAATGGAACTCTAAATGTAAACAAAGAATAAAAATGTAAACAAAACTAAAAGTAAACAAATACTACAAATATAAACACCGACTACAAATGTAAACAAAGCTAAATGTAAACAAAACTAAATGTAAACAAAAACTAGAAATATAAACAAAGACTCTAAATGTAACCAAAATCTCTTGGTGTAAACAACGACTCTAGGTGTAAAAAAGGACTACAAATGTAAACAAAGTCTCTAAATATAAACAAAGTCTAAATGTAAACAAAGACTACAAGTGTAAACAAGGACTACAAATGTAAAAAAAAACTCTACATGTAAACAATCTCTCTAAATGTAAACAAAGAATAAAAATGTAAACAAAGACTATAAATGTTAAGAAAGTCTACAACTGTAAACAAAGACTACAAATGTAAACAAAGACACAAAACGTAAACAAAAACTACAAACGTAAACAGACAACAAATGTAAAGAAAGCCTCTAAATATAAACAAAGTATCTAAATGTAAGCAGACTACAAATGTAAACAAAGAGCACAAATGTTAAGTGACTCAAACTGTAAACAAACTCTCTAAATGTAAACAAAGACTACATATGTAAACAGACTCTAAATGTAAACAAAGACTGCAAATGTAAACATAGACCTAAATGTAAACAAAGACTACAAATGTAAACAAAGACTCTATATGTAAACAAAGTCTAAAAATGTAAACAAAGTCTAAAAATGTAAACAAAGGCTACAAATGTAAACAAAGACTCTAAATGTAAAGAAGGTCTCTAAATTCAAAGAAAGATTACAAATGTAAACAAAGACTACAAATGTAAACAAAGACTACAAATATAAACAAAGACTCTAAATAAAACAGACTACAAATGTAAACAAAAACTACAAATGTAAACACTCTAAATGTAGACAAAGACTACAAATATAAACAAAGACTGCAAACGTAAACAAAGACTCTATATGTAAACAATCTAAATGTACAGAAAGACTACATATGTAAACAAAGAATTTAAATGTAAATAAAGACCTTAAATGTAAACAGACTCTAAATTAAAACAAAGACAAAAAATGTAAACAAAGACTACAAACGTAAACAAAGACTCTAAATATAAAGAAGGTCTCTAAATGCAAACAAAGATTACAAATGTAAACAAAGACTACAAATGTAAACAATGACTATAAATATAAAGAAAGACTCTAAATGGAAACAGACTACAAATGTAAATAAAAACTACAAACGTAAACTAACACTCTAAATGTAAACAAAGACTACAAATGTAAACAAAACTAAAATTAAACAAATACTACAAATATAAACAACGACTACAAATGTAAACAAAACTAAATGTAAAAAAATACTAGAAATATAAACAAAGACTCTAAATGTAACCAAAGATTGCAAACGTAAACAAAGTCTCTAAATGTAAACAAATAATAAAAATGTAAATAAAGACTCTAAATGTAATAAAAAACTCTGGGTATAAACAAGGACTCTAGGTGTAAACAAGGACTACAAATGTAAACAGACTCTAAATGTAAACAAAGCCTAAAAATAAAAACAAAGACTCTAAATGTAAACAAAGGCTAAAAATGTAAACAAAGACTACAAATGTAAACAAAGGCTCTAAATGTAAACAAACGCGCTATATGTAAACAAAGACTCTAAATGGAACTCTAAATGTAAACAAAGAATAAAAATGTAAACAAAGACTACAAATGTAAACAAAGACACAAAATGGGACTCTAAATGTAAACAAAAAATAAAAATGTAAACAAAACTAAAAGTAAACAAATACTACAAATATAAACAACGACTACAAATGTAAACAAAAATAAATGTAAACAAAACTAAATGTAAACAAATACTAGAAATATAAACAAAGACTCTAAATGTAACCAAAGTCTCTTGGTGTAAACAAGGACTCTAGGTGTAAAAAAGGACTACAAATGTAAACAAAGTCTCTAAATATAAACCAAGTCTAAATGTAAACAAAGACTACAAGTGTAAACAAGGACTACAAATGTAAAAAAAACTCTACATGTAAACAATCTCTCTAAATGTAAACAAAGAATAAAAATGTAAACAAAGACTATAAATGTTAAGAAAGTCTACAACTGTAAACAAAGACTACAAATGTAAACAAAGACACTAAACGTAAACAAAAACTACAAACGTAAACAGACTCTAAGTGTAAACAGACAACAAATGTAAACAAAGCCTCTAAATATAAACAAAGTATCTAAATGTAAGCAGACTACAAATGTAAACAAAGAGCACAAATGTTAAGTTACTCAAACTGTAAACAAACTCTCTAAATGTAAACAAAGTCTACAAATGTAAACAGACTATAAATGAAAACAGACTCTAAATGCAAACAGACTAAAAATGTAAACAAAGACTACATATGTAAACAGACTCTAAATGTAAACAAAGACTGCAAATGTAAACATAGACCTAAATGTAAACAAAGACTACAAATGTAAACAAAGACTCTATATGTAAACAAAGTCTAAAAATGTAAACAAAGTCTAAAAATGTAAACAAAGTCTACAAATGTAAACAAAGACTCTAAATTTAAAGAAGGTCTCTAAATTCAAAGAAAGATTACAAATGTAAACAAAGACTACAAATGTAAACAAAGACTACAAATATAAACAAAGACTCTAAATAGAAACAGACTACAAATGTAAACAAAAACTACAAACGTAAACTAACACTCTAAATGTAAACAAAGACTACAAATGTAAACAAAGACTGCAAACGTAAACAAAAACTCTAAATGTAAACAAATAATAAAAATGTAAACAAAGTCTCTAAATGTAATAAAAACTCTGAGTATAAACAAGGACTACAAATGTAAACAGACTCTAAATATAAACAAAGACTAAAAATAAAAACAAAGACTCTAAATGTAAACAAAGGCTAAAAATGTAAACAAAGACTACAAATGTAAACAAAGGGACTAAATGTAAACACTCTAAATGTAAACAAAGCCTACATATGTAAACAAAAACTACAAATGTAAACAAAGACTCTAAATGGAAACAGACTACAAATGTAAACAAAAACTACAAACGTAAACTAACACTCAAAATGTAAACAAAAACTACAAATGTAAACAAAACTAAAAGTAAACAAATACTACAAATATAAACAACGACTACAAATGTATACAAAACTAAATGTAAACAAATACTAGAAATATAAACAAAGACTCTAAATGTAACCAAAGATTGCAAACGTAAACAAAGTCTCTAAATGTAAACAAATAATAAAAACGTAAACAAATAATAAAAATGTAAACAAAGACTCTAAATGTAATAAAAAACTCTGGGTATAAACAAGGACTCTAGGTGTAAACAAGGACTACAAATGTAAACAGACTCTAAATGTAAACAAAGCTTAAAAATAAAACCAAAGACTCTAAATGTAAACAAAGGCTAAAAATGTAAACAAAGACTAAAAATGTAAACAAAGGCTCTAAATGTAAACAAACGCGCTATATGTAAACAAAGACTACAAATGTAAACAAAGACACAAAATGGGACTCTAAATGTAAACAAAAAATAAAAATGTAAACAAAGACTACAAGTGTAAACAAGGACTACAAATGTAAACAAAAACTCTACATGTAAACAATCTCTCTAAATGTAAACAAAGACTACAAATATAAACGGACTCTAAATGTCAACAAAGTCTCTAAATTTAAACAAAGAATACAAATGTAAACAAAGACTATAAATGTTAAGAAAGTCTACAACTGTAAACAAAGACTACAAATGTAAACAAAGACACTAAACGTAAACAAAAACTACAAACGTAAACAGACTAAGTGTAAACAGACAACAAATGTAAACAAAGCCTCTAAATATAAACAAAGTATCTAAATGTAAGCAGACTACAAATGTAAACAAAGAATACAAATGTAAACAAAGAGCACAAATGTTAAGTGACTCAAACTGTAAACAAACTCTCTAAATGTAAACAAAGTCTACAAATGTAAACAGACTATAAATGAAAACAGACTCTAAATGCAAACAGACTAAAATTGTAAACAAAGACTACATATGTAAACAGACTCTAAATGTAAACAAAGACTGCAAATGTAAACATAGACTTAAATGTAAACAAACGCTACAAATGTAAACAAAGTCTCTATATGTAAAGAAGGTCTCTAAATTCAAAGAAAGATTACAAATGTAAACAAAGACTACAAATGTAAACAAAGACTACAAATATAAACAAAGACTCTAAATAAAACAGACTACAAATGTAAACAAAAACTACAAACGTAAGCTAACACTCTAAATGTAGACAAAGACTACAAATGTAAACAAAGACTGCAAACGTAAACAAAGACTCTATATGTAAACAATCTAAATGTATAGAAAGACTACATATGTAAACAAAGAATTTAAATGTAAACAAAGTCTAAAAATGTAAACAAAGACTACAAACGTAAACAAAGACTCTAAATATAAAGGTCTCTAAATGCAAACAAAGATTACAAATGTAAACAAAGACTACAAATGTAAACAAAGACTATAAATATAAACAAAGACTCTAAATGGAAATAGACTGTAAATGTAAACAAAAACTACAAACGTAAACTAACACTCTAAATGTAAACAAAGACTACAAATGTAAACAAAACTACAAGTAAACAAATACTACAAATATAAACAACGACTACAAATGTAAACAAATACTAGAAATAAACACAAAGACTCTACATGTAACCAAAGATTGCAAACGTAAACAAAGTCTCTAAATGTAAACAAATAATAAAAATGTAAACAAAGACTCTAAATGTAATAAATAACTCTGGGTATAAACAAGGACTCTAGGTGTAAACAAGGACTACAAATGTAATTAGACTCTAAATGTAAACAAAGCCTAAAAATAAAAACAAAGACTCTAAATGTAAACAAAGGCTCTAAATGTAAACAAACGCGCTATATGTAAACAAAGACACTAAATGGAACTCTAAATGTAAACAAACAATAAAAATGTAAACAAAGACTACAAATGTAAACAAAGACACAAAATGGGACTCTAAATGTAAACAAAAAATAAAATTGTAAACAAAACTAAAAGTAAACAAATACTACAAATATAAACAACGACTACAAATGTAAGCAAAACTAAATGTAAACAAAACTAAATGTAAACAAATACTAGAAATATAAACAAAGACTCTAAATGTAACCAAAATCTCTTGGTGTAAACAAGGACTCTAGGTGTAAAAAAGGCTACAAATGTAAACAAAGACTCTAAATGTAAAGAAGGTCTCTAAATATAAAGAAAGATTACAAATGTAAACAAAGACTACAAATGTAAACAAAAACTACAAACGTAAACTAACACTCTAAATGTAGACAAAGACTACAAATGTAAACAAAGACTGCAAACGTAAACAAAGACTCTATATGTAAACAATCTAAATGTATAGAAAGACTACATATGTAAACAAAGAATTTAAATGTAAATAAAGACTACAAATGTAAACAAAGACCTTAAATGTAAACAGACTAAATTAAAACAAAGACTAAAAATGTAAACAAAGACTACAAACGTAAACAAAGACTCTAAATATAAAGAAGGTCTTTAAATGCAAACAAAGATTACAAATGCAAACAAAGACTACAAATGTAAACAAAGACTATAAATGGAAAAAGACTACAAATGTAAACAAAAACTACAAACGTAAACTAACACTCTAAATGTAAACAAAGTCTACAAATGTAAACAAAACTAAAAGTAAACAAATACTACAAATATAAACAACGACTACAAATGTAAACAAAACTAAATGGAAACAAATACTAGAAATATAAACAAAGACTCTAAATGTATAACAAATAATAAAAATGTAAACAAATAATAAAAATGTAAACAAATGATAAAAATGTAAACAAAGACTCTAAATGTAATAAAAAACTCTGGGTATAAACAAGGACTCTAGGTGTAAACAAGGACTACAAATGTAAACAGACTCTAAATGTAAACAAAGCCTAAAAATAAAAACAAAGACTCTAAATGTAAACAAAGGCTAAAAATGTAAACAAAGACTAAAAATGTAAACAAAGGCTCTAAATGTAAACAAACGCGCTATATGTAAACAAAGAGTCTAAATGGAACTCTAAATGTAAACAAAGAATAAAAATGTAAACAAAGACTACAAATGTAAACAAAGACACAAAATGGGACTCTAAATGTAAACAAAAAATAAAAATGTAAACAAAACTAAAAGTAAACAAATACTACAAATATAAACAACGACTACAAATGTAAACAAAACTAAATGTAAACAATACTAAATGTAAACAAATACTAGAAATATAAACAAAGACTCTAAATGTAACCAAAATCTCTTGGTGTAAACAGGGACTCTAGGTGCAAAAAAGGACTACAAATGTAAACAAAGTCTCTAAATATAAACAAAGTCTAAATGTAAACAAAGACTACAAGTGTAAACAAGAACTACAAATGTAAAAAAAACTCTACATGTAAACAATCTCTCTAAATGTAAACAAAGAATAAAAATGTAAACAAAGACTATAAATGTTAAGAAAGTCTACAACTGTAAACAAAGACTACAAATGTAAACAAAGACACTAAACGTAAACAAAAACTACAAACGTAAACAGACTCTAAGTGTAAACAGACAACAGATGTAAACAAAGCCTCTAAATATAAACAAAGTATCTAAATGTAAGCAGACTACAAATGTAAACAAAGAGCACAAATGTTCAGTGACTCAAACTGTAAACAAACTCTCTAAATGTAAACAAAGTCTACAAATGTAAACAGATTATAAATGAAAACAGACTCTAAATGCAAACAGACTAAAAATTTATACAAAGACTAAAAATGTATACAAAGATGTAAACAGACTCTAAATGTAAACAAAGACTGCAAATGTAAACATAGACCTAAATGTAAACAAAGACTACAAATGTAAACAAAGACTCTATATGTAAACAAAGTCTAAAAATGTAAACAAAGCCTCTAAATATAAACAAAGTATCTAAATGTAAGCAGACTACAAATGTAAACAAAGAGCACAAATGTTCAGTGACTCAAACTGTAAACAAACTCTCTAAATGTAAACAAAGTCTACAAATGTAAACAAAACTAAAAGTAAACAAATACTACAAATATAAACAACGACTACAAATGTAAACAAAACTAAATGTTCACAAATACTAGAAATATAAACAAAGACTCTAAATGTAACCAAAATCTCTTGGTGTAAACAAGGACTCTAGGTGTAAAAAAGGACTACAAATGTAAACAAAGTCTCTAAATATAAACAAAGTCTAAATGTAAACAAAGACTACAAGTGTAAACAAAGACTACAAATGTAAACAAAAACTCTACATGTAAACAATCTCTCTAAATGTAAACAAAGACTACAAATGTAAACGGACTCTAAATGTAAACAAAGTCTCTAAATTTAAACAAAGAATACAAATGTAAACAAAGAATACAAATGTTAAGGGACTCAAACTGTAAACAAACTCTCTAAATGTAAACAAAGTCTACAAATGTAAACAGACTATAAATGAAAACAAAGACTGCAAATGTAAACATAGACCTAACTGTAAACAAAGTCTACAAATGTAAACAAAGACTCTAAATGTAAACAAAAACTACACACATAAACAGACTCTAAATGTAAGTAGACTACAAATATAAACAAAGATTACAAATGTAAATAAAGAGCACAAATGTTTAGAGACTCAAAATGTAAACAAAAAGTCTAAATGTAAACAAAGACTAAAAATGAAAACAAAGACTCTAAAACTAAATAAAGGCTCTAAATATAAACAAAGGCACGAAACAAATAGTACAAACTTAAACAGACTCGGTATGTAAGCAAAGACTCTTAAAGTAATCAAAGACTACAAATGTAAACAAAGATTATAAATGAAAAAAGCTCTAAATGTATACAAAGACTACAAATGTAAACAAAGTCTACAAATATAAAAAAAGACTCTAAATGGAGTTAAAGATTACACATGTAAACAAAGATTCTAAATTTAAACAAACACTACAAAGGCTCTAAATGTAAACAAAGACGCCAAATGTAAAGAAAGTCTAAATATGTAAACAAAGACTACAAATATAAACAAAGTCTAAATATGTAAACAAAGACTACAAATATAAACAAAGACTCTAAATAAAAACAGACTACAAATGTAAACAAAAACTACAAACGTAAACTAACACTCTAAATGTAGACAAAGACTACAAATGTAAACAAAGACTGCAAACGTAAACAAAGACTCTAAATGTAAACAAAGACTACATATGTAAACAAAGAAGTTAAATGTAAATAAAGACTGCAAATGTAAACAAAGACCTTAAATGTAAATAGACTCTAAATGGAAACAAAGACTAAAAATGTAAAGAAAGACTACAAACGTAAACAAAGACTCTAAATATAAAGAAGGTCTCTAAATGCAAACAAAGATTACAAATGTAAACAAAGACTACAAATATAAACAAAGACTCTAAATGGAAACAGACTACAAATGTATACAAAAACTACAAACGTAAACAAAGACTGCAAACGTAAACAAAAACTGTAAATGTAAACAAATAATAAAAATGTAAACAAAGACTCTAAATGTAATAAAAAACTCTGGGTATAAACAAGGACTACAAATGTAAACAGACTCTAAATATAAACAAAGTCTAAAAATGAAAACAAAGACTCTAAATGTAAACAAAGGCTAAAAATGTAAACAAAGACTACAAATGTAAAAAAAGGGACTAAATGTAAACATTCTAAATGTAAACAAAGACTACATATGTAAACAAAGAATTTAAATATAAATAAAGACTACAAATGTAAACAAACACCTTAAATGTAAACAGACTCTAAATTAAAACAAAGACTAAAAATGTAAACAAAGACTACAAACGTAAACAAAGACTCTATATATAAAGAAGGTCTCTAAATGCAAACAAAGATTACAAATGTAAACAAAGACTACAAATGTAAACAAAGACTATAAATATAAACCAAGATTCTAAATGGAAACAGACTACAAATGTAAATAAAAACTACAAACGTAAACTAACACTCTAAATGTAAACAAAGACTACAAATGTAAACAAAACTAAAAGTAAACAAATACTACAAATATAAACAACGACTACAAATGTAAACAAATCTAAATGTAAAAAAATACTAGAACTATAAACAGACTCTAAATGTAACCAAAGATTGCAAACATAAACAAAGTCTCTAAATGTAAACAAATAATAAAAATGTAAACAAAGACTCTAAATGTAATAAAAAACTCTGGGTATAAACAAGGACTCTAGGTGTAAACAAGGACTACAAATGTAAACAGACTCTAAATGTAAACAAAGCCTAAAAATAAAAACAAAGACTCTAAATGTAAACAAAGGCTAAAAATGTAAACAAAGACTAAAAATGTAAACAAAGGCTCTAAATGTAAACAAACGCGCTATATGTAAACAAAGACTCTAAATGGAACTCTAAATGTAAACAAAGAATAAAAATGTAAACAAAGACTACAAATGTAAACAAAGACACAAAATGTGACTCTAAATGTAAACAAAAAATAAAAATGTAAACAAAACTAAAAGTAAACAAATACTACAAATATAAACAACGACTACAAATGTAAACAAAACTAAATGTAAACAAAACTAAACGTAAACAAATACTAGAAATATACACAAAGACTCTAAATGTAACCAAAATCTCTTGGTGTAAATAGGGACTGTAGGTGTAAAAAAGGACTACAAATGTAAACATAGTCTCTAAATATAAACAAAGTCTAAATGTAAACAAAGACTACAAGTGTAAACAAGGACTACAAATGTAAAAAAAAACTCTACATGTAAACAATCTCTCAAAATGTAAACAAAGAATAAAAATGTAAACAAAGACTATAAATGTTAAGAAAGTCTACAACTGTAAACAAACACTACAAATGTAAACAAAGACACTAAACGTAAACAAAAACTACAAACGTAAACAGACTTTAAGTGTAAACAGACAACAAATGTAAACAAAGTCTCTAAATATAAACAAAGTATCTAAATGTAAGCAGACTACAAATGTAAACAAAGAGCACAAATGTTAAGTGACTCAGACTGTAAACAAACTCTCTAAATGTAAACAAAGTCTACAAATGTAAACAGACTATAAATGAAAACAGACTCTAAAAGAAAACAGATTGAAAATGTAAACAAAGACTACATATGTAAACAGACTCTAAATATAAACAAAGTCTAAAAATAAAAACAAAGACTCTAATTGTAAACAAAGGCTAAAAATGTAAACAAAGACTACAATTGTAAACAAAGGGACTAAATGTAAACACTCTAAATGTAAACAAAGCCTACATATGTAAACAAAAACTACAAATGTAAACAAAGACTACAAATGTAAACAAAGACTCTAAATGGAAACAGACTACTAATGTAAACAAAAACTACAAACGTAAACAAACACTCTAAATGTAAACAAAGACTACAAATGTAAACAAAACTAAAAGTAAACAAATACTACAAATATAAACAACGACTACAAATGTAAACAAAACTAAATGTAAACAAATACTAGAAATATAAACAAAGACTCTAAATGTAACCAAAGATTGCAAACGCAAACAAAGTCTCTAAATGTAAACAAATAATAAAAATGTAAACAAATAATAAAAATGTAAACAAAGACTCTAAATGTAATAAAAAATTCTGGGTATAAACAAGGACTCTAGGTGTAAACAACGACTACAAATGTAAACAGACTCTAAATGTAAATAAAGCTTAAAAATAAAACCAAAGACTCTAAATGTAAACAAAGGCTAAAAATGTAAACAAAGACTAAAAATGTAAACAAAGACACTAAATGGAACTCTAAATGTAAACAAAAAATAAATATGTAAACAAAGACTACAAATGTAAACAAAACTAAAAGTAACAAATACTACAAATATAAACAACGATTACAAATGTAAACAAAACTAAATGTAAACAAATAATAGAACTATAAACAAAGACTCTAAATGTAACCAAAAACTCTTGGTGTAAACAAGGACTCTACGTGTAAAAAAGGACTACAAATGTAAACAAAGTCTCTAAATATAAACAAAGTCTAAATGTAAACAAAGACTACAAGTGTAAACAAGGACTACAAATGTAAACAAAAACTCTACATGTAAACAATATCTCTAAATGTAAACAAAGAATACAAACTAACACTCTAAATGTAGACAGACTATAAATGTAAACAAAGACTGCAAACGTAAGCAAAGACTCTAAATGTAAACACTCTAAATGTATACAAAGACTACATATGTAAACAAAGAACTTAAATGTAAATAAAGACCTTAAATGTAAATAGACTCTAAATGAAAACGAAGACTAAAAATGTAAACAAAGACTACAAACGTAAACAAAGACTCTAAATATAAAGAAGGTCTCTAAATGCAAACAAAGATTGCAAATGTAAACAAAGACTACAAATGTAAACAAAAACTACAAACGTAAACTAACACTCTAAATGTAAACAAAGACTACAAATGTAAACAAAGACTGCAAACGTAAACAAAGACTCTAAATGTAAACAAATAATACAAATGTAAACAAAGACTCTAAATGTAATAAAAAACTCTGGGTATAAACAATGACTCTAGGTGTAAACAAGGACAACAAATGTAAACAAAGACTCTAAATGTAAGCAAAAACTACAAACATAAACAGACTCTAAATGTAAGTAAACTACAAATGTAAACAAAGATTACAAATGTAAACAAAGATTACAAATGTAAATAAAGAGCACAAATGTTAAGAGACTCAAAATGTAAAGAAATTCTCTAAATGTAAACAAAGTCTACAAATGTAAACATACTATAAATGAAAACAAAGACTCTACATGCAAAGAGACTAAAAATGAAAACAAAGACTACATATGTAAACATAGACCTAAATGTAAACAAAGACTACAAATGTAAACAAATGCTCTAAATATAAACAAAAGCTGCAAACATAAACAGACTCTAAATGTAAGAAGACTACAAATGTGAACAAAGGCTCTAAATGTAAACAAACAAGCTATATGTAAACAAAGACTACAAATGTAAACAGACTCTAAATGAAAACAAAGATTAAAAATGTAAACAAAGACTACAAACGTAAACAAAGACTCTAAATGTAAAGAAGTTCTCTAAATGCAAACAAAGATTACAAATGTAAACAAAAACTACAAATGTAAACAATCTCTCTAAATGTAAACAAAGTCTCTAAATTTAAACAAAGAATACAAATGTAAAGAAAGACTATAAATGTTAAGAAATTCTACAACTGTAAAGAAAGACTACAAATGTAAACAAAGACACTAAACGTAAACAAAAACTACAAACGTAAACAGACTCTAAGTGTAAACAGACGACAAATGTAAACAAAGCCTCTAAATATAAACAAAGTATCTAAATGTAAGCAGACTGCAAATGTAAACAAAGACTACAAATGTAAACAAAGACTACAAATATAAACAAAGACTCTAAATAAAACAGACTACAAATGTAAACAAAAACTATAAACGTAAACTAACACTCTAAATGTAGACAAAGACTGCAAATGTAAACAAGGACTACAAATGTAAACAAAGACTACAAATATAAACAAAGACTGTAAATGGAAACAGACTGCAAATGTAAACAAAAACTACAAACGTAAACTAACACTCTAAATGTAAACAAAGTCTACAAATGTAAAGAAAACTAAAAGTAAACATATACTACAAATATAAACTACGACTACAAATGTAAACAAAACTGAATGTAAACAAATACTAGTAATAAAAACAAAGACTCTAAATGTAACCAAAGACTGCAAACGTAAACAAAGTCTCTACATGTAAACAAATAATAAAAATGTAAACGAAGACTCTAAATGTAATAAAAAACTCTGGGTATAAACAAGGACTCTAGGTGTAAACAAGGACTACAAATGTAAACAGACTCTAAATTTAAACAGTCTAAAAATAAAAACAAAGACTCTCAATGTAAACAAAGGTTGAAAATGTAAACAAAGACTACAAATGTAAACAAAGGCTCTAAATGTAAACAAACAAGCTATATGTAAACAAAGACTACAAATGTAAACAAAGACACTAAATGGAACTCTAAATGTAAATAAAGAATAAAAATGTAAACAAACACTACAAATGTAAACAAAGACCTTAAATGTAAACAGACTCTAAATAAAAACAGACTAAAAATGTAAACAAAGACTACAAACGTAAACAAAGACTCTAAATGTAAACACAAGCTACAAACATAAACAGACTCTAGACATAAGTAGACTACAAATGTAAACAAAGATTGCAAATGTAAATAAAGAGCACAAATGTTAAGAGACTCAAAATGTAAACAAAAAGACTAAATATAAACAAAGAGTCTAAATGTAAACAAAGACTACAAATGTAAACAAAGACTACAAATGAAAACAAAGACTCTAAAAGTGAATAAAGGCTCTAAATATAAACAAAGACATGTAAACAAAGAGTACAAACTTAAACAGACTCTGTATGTAAACAAAGACTCTTAAAGTAAACAAAGTCTGCAAATGTAAATGAAGATTATAAATTAAAAAAGCTCTAAATTTATACAAAGACTACAAATGTAACACAGTCTACAAATATAAAAAAAGACTCTAAATGGAATTAAATATTACACATGTAAACAAAGATTCTAAATTTAAACAAACACTACAAATGTATACAAAGGCTCTAAATGTAAACAAAGTCTAAAAAAGTAAACAAAGTCTAAAAATGTAAACAAAGGCTACAAATGTAAACAAAGACTCTAAATGTAAAGAAGGTCTCTAAATGCAAAGAAAGATTACAAATGTAAACACAGACTACAAATGTAAACAAAGACTAGAAATATAATCAGACTCCAAATAAAAACAGACTACAAATGTAAACAAAAACTACAAACGTAAACTAACACTCTAAATGTAGACAAAGACTACAAATGTAAACAAAGACTGCAAACGTAAACAAAGACTCTAAATGTAAAGAAGTTCTCTAAATGCAAACAAAGATTACAAATGTAAACAAAAACTATAAATGTAAACAAAGACTACAAATATAAAAAAAACTCTAAATGGAAACAGACAACAAGTGTAAACAAAAACTGTAAACGAAAATTAAAACTCTAAATTTAAACAAAGACTCTAAATGTAAACAAACAATAAAAATGTAAACAAAGACTCTAAATGTAATAAAAAACTCTGGGTATAAACAAGGACTCTAGGTCTAAACAAGGACTACAAATGTAAACAGACTCTAAACGTAAACAAAGTCTAAAAATAAAAACAAAGACTCAAAATATAAACAAAGGATAAAAATGTAAACAAAGACTACAAATGTAAACAAAGGCTCTAAATGTAAACAAACACGCTATATGTAAACAAAGAGTACAAATGTAAACGAAGACCCCAAATGGAACTGTAAATGTAAACAAAGAATAAAAATGTATACAAAGACTACAAATGTAAAATAAGACCTTAAATGTAAACAGACTCTAAATGAAAACAAAGACTAAAAATGTAAACAAAGACTACAAACGTAAACAAAGACTCTAAATGTAAAGAAGGTCTCTAAATGCAAACAAAGATTACAAATGTTAACAAAAACTACAAATGTAAACAAAGACTACAAGTATAAACAAAAACTCTAAATGGAAACACACTACAAATGAAAACAAAAACTACAAACGTAAACTAACACTCTAAATGTAAACAAAGACTACAAATGTAAACAAAGACTGCAAACGTAAACAAAGACTCTAAATGTAAACAAATAATAAAAATGTAAACAAAGACTCTAAATGTAATAAAAAACTCTGGGTATAAAGAATGACTCTAGGTGTAAACAAGGACTACAAATGTAAACAGACTCTAAACGTAAACAAAGTCTAAAAATGTAAACAAAGACTCTAAATGTAAACACTCTAAATGTATACAAAGACTACATATGTAAACAAAAAATTTAAATGTAAATAAAGACTACAAATGTAAACAAAGACCTTAAATATAAACAGACTCTAAATGAAAACAAAGACTAAAAATGTAAACAAAGAATACAAACGTAAACAAAGAGCACAAATGTTAAGTGACTCAAACTGTAAACAAACTCTCTAAATGTAAACAAAGTCTACAAATGTAAACAGACTATAAATGAAAACAGACTCTAAATGCAAACAGACTAAAAATGTAAACAAAGACTACATATGTAAACAGACTCTAAATGTAAACAAAGACTGCAAATGTAAACATAGACCTAAATGTAAACAAAGACTACAAATGTAAACAAAGACTCTATATGTAAACAAAGTCTAAAAATGTAAACAAAGTCTAAAAATATAAACAATGGCTACAAATGTAAACAAAGACTCTAAATGTAAAGGTCTCTAAATGCAAAGAATGATTACAAATGTAAACAAAGACTACAAATGTAAACAAAGAATACAAATGTAAACAAAGACTACAAATATAAACAAAGACTCTAAATAAAACAGACTACAAATGTAAACAAAAACTACAAACGTAAACTAACACTCTAAATGTAGACAGACTACAAATGTAAACAAAGACTGCAAACGTAAACAAAGACTCTAAATGTAAACACTCTAAATGTATACAAAGAATACATATGTAAACAAAGAATTTAAATGTAAATAAAGACTACAAATGTAAACAAAGACCTTAAATGTAAACAGACTCTAACTGAAAACAAAGACTAAAAATGTAAACAAAGACTACAAACGTAAACAAAGACTCTAAATATAAAGAAGGTCTCTAAATGCAAACAAAGATTACAAATGTAAACAAAGACTACAACTGTAAACAAAGACTACAAGTATAAACAAAAACTCTAAATGGAAACAGACTACAAATGTAAACAAAAACTAACTACAAACGTAAACTAACACTCTAAATGTTAACAAAGACTACAAACGTAAACAAAGACTCTAAATGTAATAAAAAACTCTGGGTATAAACAATGACTCTACGTGTAAACAAGGACTACAAATGTAAACAAAGACTCTAAATGTAAACAAAAACTACAAACATAAACAGACTCTAAATGTAAGTAAACTACAAATGTAAATAAAGATTACAAATGTAAACAAAGATTACAAATGTAAATAAAGAGCACAAATGTTAAGAGACTCAAAATGTAAACAAATTCTCTAAATGTAAACAAAGTCTACAAATGTAAACATACTATAAATGAAAACAAAGACTACATATGTAAACAGACTCTAAATGTAAACAAAGACTGCAAATGTAAACATAGACCTAAATGTAAACAAAGACTACAAATGTAAACAAAGAACCTAAATATAAACAAAAGCTACAAACATAAACAGACTCTAAATGTAAGTAGACTACAAATGGAAACAAAGACTACAAATGTGAACAAAGGCTCTAAATGTAAACAAAGAATAAAAATGTAAACAAAGACTACAAATGTAAACAAAGACCTTAAATGTGAACAGACTCTAAATGAAAACAAAGACTAAAAATGTAAACAAAGACTACAAATGTGAACAAAGGCTCTAAATGTAAACAAAGAATAAAAATGTAAACAAAGACTACAAATGTAAACAAAGACCTTAAATGTGAACAGACTCTAAATGAAAACAAAGACTAAAAATGTAAACAAAGACTACAAACGTAAACAAAGACTCTAAATGTAAAGAAATTCTCTAAATGGAAACAAAGATTACAAATGTAAACAAAAACTACAAATGTAAACAATCTCTCTAAATGTAAAAAGACTACAAATATAAACGGACTCTAAATGTAAACAAAGTCTCTAAATTTAAACAAAGAATACAAATGTAAAGAAAGACTATAAATGTTAAGAAAGTCTACAACTGTAAACAAAGACTACAAATGTAAACAAAGACACTAAACGTAAACAAAAACTACAAACGTAAACAGACTCTAAGTGTAAACAGACAACAAATGTAAACAAAGCCTCTAAATATAAACAAAGTATCTAAATGTAAGCAGAATGCAAATGTAAACAAAGACTACAAATGTAAACAAAGACTACAAATATAAACAAAGACTCTAAATAAAACAGACTACAAATGTAAACAAAAACTACAAACGTAAACTAACACTCTAAATGTAAACAAAGTCTACAAATGTAAACAAAACTAAAAGTAAACAAATACTACAAATATAAACTACGACTACAAATGTAAACAAAACTATATGTAAACAAATACTAGAAATAAAAACAAAGACTCTGAATGTAAACATAGGCTGAAAATGTAAACAAAGACTACAAATGTAAACAAAGGCTCTAAATGTAAACAAACACGCTATATGTAAACAAAGACTTCTAAATGTAAATAAAGAATAAAAATGTAAACAAACACTACAAATGTAAACAAAGACCTTAAATGTAAACCGACTCTAAATAAAAACAGACTAAAAATGTACACAAAGACTACAAACGTAAACAAAGTCTCTAACTGTAAACACAAGCGACAAACATAAACAGACTCTAGATGTAAGTAGACTACAAATGTAAACA
This sequence comes from Salticus scenicus, assembly GCA_963930645.1. Classification (NCBI taxonomy): domain Eukaryota; kingdom Metazoa; phylum Arthropoda; class Arachnida; order Araneae; family Salticidae; genus Salticus; species Salticus scenicus. Next base: position 890,250 of record CAWVNO010003029.1, read on the forward strand.
AAGATTGCAAATGTAAATAAAGAGCACAAATGTTAAGAGACTCAAAATGCAAACAAAAAGACTAAATATAAACAAAGAGTCTAAATGTAAACAAAGACTACAAATGTAAACAAAGACTACAAATGAAAACAAAGACTCTAAAAGTAAATAAAGGCTCTAAATATAAACAAAGACATGTAAGAGTACAAACTTAAACAGACTCTGTATGTAAACAAAGACTCTTAAAGTAAACAAAGTCTGCAAATGTAAACAAAGATTATAAATGAAAAAAGCTCTAAATGTATACAAAGACTACAAATGTAAACACAGTCTACAAATATAAAAAAAGACTCTAAATGGAATTAAATATTACAAATGTAAACAAAGATTCTAAATTTAAACAAACACTACAAATGTATACAAAGGCTCTAAATGTAAACAAAGTCTAAAAATGTAAACACAGTCTAAAAATTAAAACAAAGTCTAAAAATGTAAACAAAGGCTACAAACGTAAACAAAGACTCTAAATGTAAAGAAGTTCTCTATATGCAAACAAATATTACAAATGTAAACAAAAACTACAAATGTAAACAAAGACTACAAATAAAAAAAAACTCTAAATGGAAACAGACAACAAATGTAAACAAAAACTACAAACAAACGAAAACTCTAAATGTAAACAAAGACTCTAAATGTAAACAAAGATTCTAAATGTAATAAAAAACTCTGGGTATAAACAAGGACTCTAGGTCTAAACAAGGACTACAAATGTAAACAGACTCTAAACGTAAACAAAGTCTAAAAATAAAAACAAAGACTCTAAATGTAAACAAAGGATAAAAATGTAAACAAAGACTACAAATGTAAACAAAGGCTCTAAATATAAACAAACACGCTATATGTAAACAAAGACTACAAATGTAAACAAAGACCCCAAATGGAACTGTAAATTTAAACAAAGAATACAAATGTACAAAGACTATAAATGTAAACAAAAACACAAAACGTAAACAAAAACTACATACGTAAACAGACTAAGTGTAAACAGAAAACAAATGTAAACAAAGCCTCTAAATATAAACGAAGTATCTAAATGTAAGCAGACTACAAATGTAAACAAAGAATACAAATGTAAACAAAGAGCACAAATGTTAAGTGAATCAAACTGTAAACAAACTCTCTAAATGTAAACAAAGTCTACAAATGTAAACAGACTATAAATGAAAACAAACACTCTAAATGCAAACAGACTAAAAATGTAAACAAAGACTACAAACATAAACAGAATCTAGATGTAAGTAGACTACAAATGTAAACAAAGATTACAAATGTAAATAAAGAGCACCAATGTTAAGAGGCTAAAAATGTAAATAAAAAGACTAAATATAAACAAAGAATCTAAATGTAAACAAAGACTACAAATGTAAACAAAGACTACAAATGTAAACAAAGATATGTAAACAAAGAGTACAAACTTAAACAGACTCGGTATGTAAACAAAGACTCTTAAAGTAAACAGACTACAAATGTAAACATAGATTATAAATGAAAAAAGCTCTAAATGTATACAAAGACTACAAATGTAAACAAAGTCTACAAATATAAAAAAAGACTCTAAATGGAATTAAAGATTACACATGTAAACAAAGATTCTAAATTTAAACAAACACTACAAATGTATACAAAGGCTCTAAATGTAAACAAAGACGCTAAATGGAAACAGACTCTAAACGTAAACAAAGATTACAAATGTAAGCAATGACTCTATTTGTAAACAAATTCTAAAAATGTAAACAAAGACTCTAAATGTAAAGAAGGTCTCTAAATGCAAAGAAAGATTACAAATGTAAACAAAAACTACAAATGTAAACAAAGACTACAAATATAAACAAAGACTCTAAATAAAAACAGACTACAAATGTAAACAAAAACTACAAACGTAAATTAACACTCTAAATGTAGACAAAGACTACAAATGTAAACAAAGACTGCAAACGCAAACAAAGACTCTAAATGTAAACACTCTAAATGTAAACAAAGA